>JAWWEV010000167.1:6159445-6172510 GCA_035583235.1 Hafferia zeledoni | reverse complement strand
TTTGCAGAGAGAGTGCTCAGGGATTGGAATGGGCTGCCCAGAGAGGGAGTGGATTCCCCATCCCTGGAGGTTTTTCAACTGAGATTGGCCATGGCACTGAGTGCCATGATCTGGCAAAGGGACTGGAGCTGGACCAAGGGTTGGACTTGATGACCTCGGAGGTCTTTTCCGACCCAATCGATTTTATGATTCTATACTCTTGAGTTTGAGGATATTGCCCTTTTCTAATAATTTTATCTCTAAACTCAGTTTAATTCATCTATAAGCAGCTTCTAATATGACTGTCCCCCAGGCATCAGCCTGTGCTGTAATGTGGAAAGGCTCAGCCTACCTATTCCTTAGCAACCAGTTTACTCCATGTGTAAAGCAGCACTATTTCTAGAATCAAAACTGATTGCAGTGATCTGTGTCACTCCAGGAGAGAACTTACGATTTTTTGTCATGTGCAAAATAACTTTTTGCCAACTTTGCATTTCCCAAGTGCAACATAAAGAAGAATGATTTTTTTCTCCTCCCTGTATATTTCCACTTGGTCCAATCAGGCTTTTTGCTTAAAAAGACAGGGGTTTGTGTTGTTGTGAGGGTTTTTTTATTTGCTGTTGGATCCTAAATCAAAGTAAAACAACTACAAAAGGCATTCCTGAAAAAAAGCAGTGTTCTACATTGATAACCATTTAAACAGATCAGTTGAACCAATCCACCTCAGTAAGGACAGGATTAAGAGACCAACCAGGCTGAATTATGCTTTTAACTTTAAAGGTGATTGTTGTGTTTACCTCCAGAGAGCATTCAGAGATAAATGGCTGCTATTACAGTGATGATCTCATCAACACAATGTGGCAGCCTTTTTCTTCTCATACCCTGTGAAGGAAATAGAATTATCCCACTGCTTGGAACCCATCCTATTTTCTCATGCCTCACAAGCTGAGAGAAATGAAGGCAGTATCATCAAGTCATAGCTATCATATAAAGAACAGGTCAAACTCTTCATTCACACTTGCAGATGAGCAAAATTGTTAATAGGATTTTAATTCCTTCCTGGAGAATCTCATCTTTCTCCTCAAATGATGATCAAACAGTTTGCCTTTCACCCTGGAAACACTGAAATGATCCATCTCTCCCTCCCTGTCAGCCAGGAAGAGTATCAGCACAAACGTTCCCTTTCCGGAAGAATCAAAAGCACTTTACAAAGTTTTACAAGTGCTTTACAGCAGCACATACAATGTCAGCTGTCCCCACACAGAGCTGTCCTGCCTGACACCACACACTGAGTGTCCCAGGCATCAGGGGACACACTGCAGGGCCCAGGGCCATGGGATGGATATCATGACCAGAGCCAAGGAATCCCAAATGCCAGTTTTCTCTCTCAGACAATCCCCAAGACACCTCTCTGTTTCCTAATACAAAAAAATAGGTAAGGAAATATATTTTACATTACCCATCCTATGCAACTAGTTAATATTCTCTCTTAAGCATGGAACTTAAGCATCAAGCTGTTGTGTAAACTAAACTTTGAATATAGCTCTTTCAGCATCACCTCATAATTAGGGTTTAGTTTTGAGCAACCCTGAAAATCATGTACAGTCAAAAACACTATTCAAAGGCAATGGCCAAAGAAAAAAACCCTCTGACTTGGCTTTTGCTTTAAACTGGAACACAATGTCCCCCTTTCCCAATTCAGCCTTAGAGATAACACACAATGGAGAGATATCAACATAAAAATACTCGTGGATGGACAGAAAGAAGCATTTCTGCACAGGAAACATGAAAAACATTACCAATATATTTGTCCTTAAATTGGTCCAAAAGTTCATTCCCAGTTTAGTAACTGATTTATGATATATGCAAGGCACTTAACCACTGTACACTGATAAAAACTCTTTAGCCAACTGGTCTGAGTAAGTAGGATGTTTCTTTTCTTAGATATTTTTAACATGCTCTGAAACCACTAGATGAACCTCGTGTGAATAGAAAATAATACTGGACATCACTGTGGAAAAAGAATTCTTGTCTTAATGATGACATTAAGGAATTATGCCACCAGTTAGGCACAATGCATAAAAAACTTGTAATCCAGTCCTTTCCTCTGCATTCTAATATCCTTCACCAACATGTCCTAAATGAATGTACTTTAATTTCTTCTCCTAACACCATAATTAGAAAGACAGTACATATAACCTATTTTTTCAAAAGGGCTGTAAGATTCAGGGGACAAAAAGGACTATCCCAAGGAAACAGCAATGTCAAGTGTAGTGGTGACTCTGTCAGGTGCAAGGCTACTGCTTTATCCCAAACTGGATATCCCCTTATTTTTCTATATTTTAAGTTCTTTCTTCTTTGTCCTTTAAAACTTGGGTCTACACGAGGTCAAATGGAAAAATACTGAGATCCTCTAAGAGGAAAATAACAGGTAGCAATCAGGTTTGCTGTCTAGCTCCTAATATCCACAGGAATTTGGGTTATTCCATGCCAGCAGCAGAAGGTCAGACAAACAAAAGACCTTCAGCTATAAACATTCAGATACATAAGCCATTGCTCCTCTCTCCCCCCTTGTTCCTGAGGTTGTGCCCTAGGTGGAAGTCTGATCACAGGTGCCCAGCACAAAGCAGTGCTGTATTAGGTGGCGAAGATCAATGTCCTCTGCTCCTAAAATGTTACATTTTACTGGATCACAAAGGTCTAATGTTTTCTGCAAAGAGCAAGAGATTTTTCCTGCTCTATCAAACAGATAACAGACCTATGGCATAGTTATGAAAAGCCATTCATTTAACTGTTAGTTGTTGGGGGGTTGTGGTGCTCTTTTTGTTTCTTTCTAAAGTCACCAGCACATGGGAAAAGTTACAGTGTTTAGTTACCATTTGGACAGTCAAAACATATCACCAGTATATAGGAATTTATATCATTTACTTGTAAATTTAACAATTCCTCACAGCATTTTATTTTGTCAGCATATTCCAGCCAAAACAAACTGGCATTGAAACAAAGCCTGGTCTTCCTGAAACAGATGTTATAAAGACACAAAGGCAAAAATAATAATTGATAAAGGACTTAAATACTAGTTTATTATACAGGAAAAAAAAAAAGAGGGTGATAAATTTTCTCATGTAACATTATGGACGAATGAATGGCCTGCAACTGAATTCTTAACTTCATCTGAACAGCTATTTTAAGAAAAGAATATATACCCCATAAACTCTGGAAAGTCCTACAAAGCCCTACAATTAAGTACAAAAAAATTGACCAAATGACAGCATGCAGTCTGGGAGAGGTTGAAATGTAGGTGCTCTTTGAGAGAAGCCTGGAAAACAATTTCAGGAAAAGTTGATATATGTTTACTAAAGTGCTTTTCAGTGCAATTATAGAAAGATTATATGAAAAGTAAATGTGAGGCTGAAAATGTAAGGAACTAATTTTCTCTACTTTGCGCAACAAACACCGTAAGAAATGGCATTGCTGCTGCACTGCACAAGGCTGGCAAAAACATTTGCAGGTGAGTGTCCAAGGATCAAATCATCCTGATTATTTACTGTGGATTTAATTCCAGCCCTTGTCTCCGGCAGAGATCAAGGGAACTTCCTGCAGCTCTGTCAGTGCCTTGGTTAGCAGGGGAGGCAGGGTTAGCTCAGGGAGATGCAACTGTCCTGTCCCTCAGAAGGAAGAGCCAGGCACTGCCAGTGGGATCCCCTCAAGGAGACCAGCAGACAGGGAGAGGGGCCTCCATGGTACTGAGGGTGACACTGGGAGAGCATCTTCTGAGCAAACTGCCCTCCTCTGGAGATAATTCTGCAACATTGACAGGAGTGACACATATCCAACCACACTGGGAAGTGGAGCACAAGTAATCAGCTAATTATCTGTTTTACATAATGAATGAGGGACATGTTTTCACCCAAGCAAAACTGATTAAAAGAAGGAATAACATTTGCCATAACCATCACAGGGGCTGTGTTTCCAGTCAGATGACAAGGCAGACCAACCTTCAGAAAGAGGTGCCAAAACATCAAGTCAAGCAGAAAAGAGCACCCTCCTCCCCAGCAGAGCAGCACCTGAACTGAACTCTGCTTTGGGCAGCTGAGCTGGCCCTGGAGATCCGAGAGCACTCAGGAAGGTTCTGCAGCTGACAAAACCAAAGCACTGCTGAAAGTAAGTGGTTGCTTTGATGGCAAAGCATTGTTATCTTAAAGGCTAAGTTCACTCTGCATAACCTCACAACATCCTTGTAGCCCTCCCAAGTCGCTGTCCTTTCTGCCAAAGGTCATAAACTCTCCTCTTTTTCCTGAGTTCCAGCCAAAGCTCTCTGTTTAGCCACACTGGTATTCCCCTCTGGCTTGTCTTTCAGCGCAGGGACAGCCTGTTCCTGAGCCTTTTAAGAGTTCCTTCTTGAGGAACGTCCAGTCCTCCTGGACCCCTCTGCCCTGCAGGAATGCCTCCCAAGGGACTCTCTCAACCAGTCTCCTAAACAAGCCAAGGTCTGTCCTTCACAAGTCCAAGGCAGCAGTGCTGCTGACACTCCTTAACACTCTGAGAATCAAAAATTCCTTTGTGATCACCATGCTCAAGACAGGATCCAACCAAACGGAATCCCAGAATGCCATTATAGCACACCTGACTTCTTGGGAAAAGGGCTTGTCCTTTACAAGACCTTAAGTGTTACAGACATTAACAGCATCATTATAAAAACATAAGCTAGCATATCCCAAGGGTTTTCATTACAATTCTGAATTATATCAAATTGTAAATTATTTCAGTAGTCTCAGAGCAGACAGAAAACCAAGAACTGATGGAGAGAGCGAATACTGTTATTTCTCTGAATGTCTCTGGACACTGTAACTTTGGAACCATGACAGCATTAATAGAGAGCTAATCAATAAAATAAATCTCACTGCAATTTTTCCTTATAATAATTACTCAATCATTAATACTATATTTCTTTTGCAAAGTGTATCTAGTTTGTTGGATAGTAAACATGACCCTTACTTTCAAGAAGAGCTTTGCAGTTATGCTGCTGCATATATTTCATCTATTTTATATCTATTGCTATTCAGTCATAAAACAGAAGTGTCTTCTGTCTTCCCTATGTCCTTTGAAAATTAGTTTCTCCATTTGAACCATTCTCTTTTTCTCCCTTAGAAGAAAAGAGCTGTGGAGAACAGCAATGAGAGGCTGTGGTGAAGGAGGGAAACACACTGTTCTGCAAGCCTAAATTTCTAAGCATAAAATACTGGGTTTTTTTCATGATTGAACACCTCTTTGCAAATGCTTTATTAAATGCTTGCACACTAAAAATTGGGGTATTTCATATCTTTACAAACTCCTGTTCTCCACTGCTACTTGAAAAAAAAATAGATATAGACTATGATCTTTGACATTTTAATTAAAGCCTATTAAAAAGTCTATAGAAAGTAATAAAATACAAATTGTCCCCAAGTTCAACCTGCACTGCGACTGTGTCACAAATTCAGATAGCCATGGATAAAAATCTTTCACAGCTAAGAGCATGGGCTGAGCAAAAAACTCTGGGCCTGACACCTAATTAAGATATACTTCCCCCTGATGAAGAAAGTTCTTCATCTATTACCATGTGTTACAGTGGTTCGGGGCTATATTTAAAAGACCATTAAAAATGTACCTGAAGGCAAAGTTAATCTTTATATTTGACAGATAATAGCAGCTTTTTGCAGTAAGTAGCAAAGTGAATATTTTATTTCTTTATGATCTAATGACCATTCTGTTTAATCTTAATGGAGTAAAGATGAGCAAGAAAATATGCTTGGGGGATATACTAATACATCAATTATGGAGAGTGGGAAAGTACTTTAAAAAGTAGCAGTAATCTATTGTAAATGAACATCTCAATAAGCACTCCTAGCCACAGGGAGAGCTAAAAAAGATGCATTAAAAATCTATTCAGATTCTGCTCATTATAGATATGTTCTTCTCAGCTCTTAAGTAATGCAGCAATCACATAATTAACTTTTGAAAAGGGAAGCATTTAAAACAACTGTGGAGCCCTGGAACACAGTAAGCTTTCTCCTTTTTTTTAGTGAAAGGGAATTTTTCCATCTACTTTCCTTAACGCTGTTGCAAAATTGCTGAGACAGAGTGGCATTTCTCCTTAAGGTATTGCAAAAATATAAATGTGATTCCACAAACCCAATAGACACTTATTTTTTTGTCAAACAATATAAGTAAAGAAAGACAGATAAATAAACTCTGCTCCTGCTTAACTACAAACGTCCTATCTATCCCAGAGAGAAGCAGACACCTGTCTCCCTGGAATTCACTCTGAAATGAAGATCTGAATTTTACAGAGGAAGGTTTTTTCTTCTTAAATAATTCTGATTTGGCCCAAAACAATTCCCTAAACCCACACATGAGCTCCAAGAAGGAAGTTGGGACAGAACTTTCCAAGTGAAGCCATGAGCCTGCAGCCAGCTGAGGGCCCCAGCTGTGAGGATGGGAAGGACTGAGTCAAGTCCCATTAAATGATGAGGAGCCTTTCAACTGAATCTAAAGAGCATTGTTACAGTATTTCAGGGAAAGATGCCTGTACTCACTGTCAGCACTGGGAACTCTAGATGTTTATTTTCATGGAATGGTTTGGGTTAGAAGGGATCTTAAAGATCATCCAGTTCAAACCACCCTGTCATGGGCAGGGACATCTTCCACTAAATCAGGCTGGTGCAAGCCCCATTCAGCTTGGCCTTGAACACTTCCAGGTGTGGGGCAGCCACAGCTGCTCTGGGCAACCTGTGCCAGGGCCTCACCAGCAAGAATTTCTTCCTAATATCTAATCTAAACCTGCTGTCAGTTGAAAGCCATTCTCCCTTGTCCTGTCACTACATGCTCTTGCAGATAGTCTCTATCTTTCTTGTACTTGAAATTTGACTACAAAAGCCCCAGTGAGCTACTGCAGAACAAATCACCTGTGAGAACTGTTACTCTGCAGTGGGATTCTTTAATGCAGTTTTCTTCCCTGGTTTGCTGTCTCTCAGTGTGTTGGAACACCACTAAGCTACAATGCAGGGAAGGCACCTCTCCAGAACAAGCTCCACCTGGGGACTTGAAACAACACAATTCCTGTATGTTAAACCATTCCTTACATTCAAAGGTTGTCCCAGGCAGATGAGTCCCAAGTGTGCCAAGATGCACTGGCTCACACAGGCACACTCCTGAATGAATTAAGAAACATGAATATCATTGATATTACATGAATAATGAATGTGCCTTTAGCATTGCTGAGCCGATGTAAAATTGAGAACGAACCAAGTCGTTTGCCTACAGACACTCACGTGCACATATACAAAATATAAGCAGTAATTTTCAAAAATGCTCATCTCAAAAAGGTGCCTACAATAACTCAGCTCTTGGGCTTTCTGAACTCACTGAGTTGCTTGTGTCTGATCAAACCATCTTGAACATCATACAAACCTTTGAGGCAATACCATCACTACCAGCAGCAAAAGCACTGAAGCTCTGCTTGTGCAGAGTCACCTGAGAGCCAGGTGGGAATACAGGGCTGGCAACGCAACAGGCTGCAAAATGCACATTAGACACCACAGAGGCTTCCACATCGCAAGAGTATGTGACTTAAATCAATTAAAAATTCCAAAATAAATACCATCAGAAAATATTGTAGAATTTAACATTTCTGCAGTAAAACTGAGGAAGTTTGCCTGGTCTTTCCTGAGTCTCTGTTGCTTCTCTGTATATGAACATACACGAAAAGGACGGAGCAAAAGAGAGGCAGAAAAAACTCAGCATGATTGTGCATGTGCACTGAATCTGCCCAACCTTTTATGGAAAGAAAAGAAACAGGAAATACCCAAAGTGGAAGTTGGCAGATAATTTACTGACAACTTTTTTGTGTTAGGAATAGGTGTCTACTGTGGGTATTTCATTGCCCATATAACTCAAATGAAACATTTTTATTTGATGAACAACATAGCAAATTTTTAAACTTTAATTTTAGGGAGTGATTATTACACTGAATTTATATGGGATGTAGAAAAGTTGCATTTCCATTTGCAAATGAAAAGGCCTCTGTACTACAATTCTAAGAAGGTCTGTGTGGGGGATTCAAATTCCCAGATGTAAAAAGAAATTTCAATTTTCATTTTTCCATCAACACAAGCTGTTTCATGAGTATTGTTATATAGTTTAATTAACCAAGAAATTTTATTTATTTACAGCATTATAGCTTTTTTTAAGCCAAGGAGAAATAAAGATATAGCAAAAGACCTCGGTTGCAAATTATTTTTAACAACTTCTAGATGCTTTTCTTGACCTAAAGACTGGGGAGGTGTATGCACCTTGTGTTTAAGAGAGCAGATTGCTATTAGTCATGGCTGTATATTAATCAGTGACACCTTAGCCCCTTGATAAAATGGAAAAGTGATGCTCAAGCAGATTTTAGGTAGTGGATATGCCCCATTACATACAGATGGCTAGCTACAGGCTTTTGATGTAGTTTACATGGAGGAGAAAATTATTATCAACAGTTTTCTCATATCTAAACATTAAACTATATGATTTGGCCATACATGTCTTTGTATATTATACACACTCGTATACACTTATATAGACACACACATTCCCTTTTGTATATATTACTTTAAAGCTAATGATGACGAAGATCTATTTATTCCTTTGGTTTTCATTTTAAAAGCACAAATCCCATAGCGAAGCTTTCAGCAGAATGCACTGGACACAACTATGGAAAACTGCTTTTAGAGGCCCATTCCCAGCTGCTGAAGGAATGAAAGCAAAAAATCCCACGTATTCTGAGAACTGCTGTGAGAAATGAAGCTGTGAGGATGGAGCCACAGCGATGATGCTGCTGAGTATTTGAACTGACCTGTTTGGGAAGAACACTAAAAGAAAATATGCATTTCTGATGTTTTGACACATGACTGTAAGGAACAAGGAAAAGCAAAGAGTCTGTAGATGTGAGTCAGTATTGTATTAGATTCATATAGATTTATAAAATTCTAGCTAGAATGTACATTGCCCTTTTTAGATGTACAAGGGTTTGCCTTCAACCTCCTACACAAGGCACAGCTTTCCCCTTTCAGTAAGTGGAACAATAAACCATCATTTTGTAGACCCCAACCTTGATGACAACAAAACAAAATAAATATTGAGTTCATTATAGATTAAAAAAACTCCCCCAAAGTTATAACTTCTTCCTTTGTGGGCATTTCCCATTTTCACTCCCCTTACCCTCATAGCTTGTCTCGAACAGGAAAAAAAAGGTAGATATTGTTAACAGATTGATAAACATACTTGAAATTAAAGTTTGTAGTCCTGATTAATGGGTGCTGAAAATTTTATTCTTCAAGAAAACATGCATTCTCTTCCACTAAGACTCCACTGTAAGCTAATGTAGGAATTTATACCCAAATAAGGGCAATAAAATCCCATCTCATATCATTCAATTCAAAATGTCATCAGGCAGAAATGAACTCAGACTTTCTCAGTTCTTGTTTAGTTTAGAGGTGCATTTGTTTGTCAGATACGCAATAAGTAACCCCCAGAACTGCATCTAATAGCAATAATTGATCTGGCTTGTGTTTCAAAATAACATCATTAACTATGTAGCCCAAGTGGACTTTCAGTCTATAATTGAAAAATGCTTGATAAACTCTTTCTACATTCCATATTTCAATGGAATTCAAAAATAGGATTTAAAGAGTTCTGTTTTCTGTTGATACTTATTCTTAAATATTTTTCAGGTATTGAATGCATTAAAAGTATTGAAAATATTTTAAAAACCAGTTGCAAAAGAAGAGGAGAAGGGGAAAAAAAACATTGCATCCTCAGCATCTGAATTGGTATTACCAACTTACAAGGAGCAGAGCACAGATAATAATTTTAAGACGCATTCGATTTTTGTAAATGAAATAATGTACCTGATCTCAGCTATTTTTTCTGTCCTTTCCTAAGCCTGAGTAGCATTGCATAAAGAAAACATGGTAAGAGGAAGAAACTGACTTGCCCAAACTAGATGACTTACTATATCAGTAGGTTTATAGTAATTAAGCCCCTCTGAGACCATTCCACATACAGTGCTCCCTCTTCTCACTCATGAGGATAAACAGAAGCATTCGAGGTACTCAATGTTTATCCTGGCAAAGCATCAACATACTTGTTGTAGTACAGACTAATATCTGAGATAAATTTCCAAATTATTATTCGAAAACAAATTTTCTATAGAATATTTTAGTTACCAACATATCTACTTTTGAGCCAAATATTTTACATCATTGGCTAAAATACTGTCATCAAATTCTGGTGAACATCAATGCAGGTAACAAATATTCCACTCCACTCTTGGTTGTTTCCTTTCCAGTAAACTCTGTATGGCTTTTTTTTCTCCAGAGAAAGTTGCTGGAATAGCAGAACACACCCCATGCTATGAGGAAAGGGTGTTTATTTGCAGATATCACTGACTGAAGCAAGGACATAATGACACGAGTTGACCCACATTTAGAGAACTGACTGATGGACAATCCAAAACCATCATCTTAAAAGGATTCCAGAGAGTTTGTAACCAGCACTTAATTACACTAACAGATATTTTCCTCCCAGCCCTGTGTTAACTCTTGGCTCTGTTTCAGGCTGCAGCATATATTACAGTTCCCAAGTTCATGCATATGTTATTTTACAGCAATGTTTGACTTGTGAACTTCAAAGCAACTCCAATCTGCGAGCATGTCATTCTTGCCTGAGCTAAAGACTAGTCAACAACGTTAATCCTCCCCTCTGCTAAAAATAAGTATTCTTACTTCTGGTTTTGACTGAAAGAAGCCACAACACATTAGAATCCTTTTGGACTCAGACTAGAAAAACAACCTAAGAAAACGAAGTTAAAACGTTATTTAAGGTCTTATGAATATTCTCCCTGTTGAGTGTCTTGGACCATTAGATACATTATATATTAACACATATGTAACATCAAACCTGAACATGTCTATTCATTGTACAGTAAATGCAATAACTAGATTTTGAAATCAGTATCTGTGATCTGGATATTGAACTGAGAGGAGCTATCTTAGAAAAGGACATAGATGAAGGAACGCTCATATATTTGCATCCGTTTCTGGAATTCATATGGTATTTGTACCTGGTATTTTTTGTTCTGCTGAAATTTAGGTGAAAATAAGCATTTGATACACAGAGTAACAGAGCTCTGCTAAACTAAAAAAACAAAACCCAAAAAAGTTAATGCCAGAATGATGAACTTGGTATTGTGGGTTTTTCCTTAGTTTTTGTTTATGTTGAAACTTTGTCTGAATAATTAAGCATTTGCAAGTCAAATGAGCTAGTAGGACTCCAGCTTCAGCTGTTATTCCATGCTGTTTCCTTTGAACAATATTTACAATGCAACAAGAGAGAAAACAAGGGGAGATGCTGTGGATCCTGACAAATGCTGCTAATGAGAGTTCAGGCCCTTGTTTAGCCTTTGCGGCACCTCCCTAACAGGCAGCTGAATGTCACTGGCTGTTCAGCCACTGCATTTTAATCAGAGGTTAAGGCACTGCAGAGGAAAGTATTCAGAGAGGTCAACTCTTCCCTAATTTAATTTTTAGTGGTAGTCTGACCCTTAAAGAGCAGCCTTTGCTAAAGCCAACAGGAGTTTGGGCAGTGCCTCCCACAGAAGGAGGAGCCCAACCATCTGCCCTACCTGTCAAACAATACAACATTATTGGAGTTACCTCGTCTACAGTTGCTGTTACTTAACATTCTGCTTGTGTTGCTGAGAGCCTCAGAGTCTCTCCTCAAATGCATCTGCTGTGCCTTGTAAGGATTTAGAGCTGCCATTCTGAACCAGAAGAGCTGCCAGGAATAAGAGATTTCTCTGGCCAAAGTCTGGCGTTTGGAGTGCTGAACTTCTGCTGTCAGGTGGAGTTTGTCCTTCATTATTAGCGGCACAAGAAGAATCAGTGCATCCAAAATGCTCATGGCTTAAAAATACTACAGTGGCAGACTCAAAGAATATAATTTGAGAGTCATTTCATCACATCTTTCCACTGGATGAATCTGCTACAGAATGGTAATAATTTTGTGACAGCAGAACAGTATGATAAAATCTAACTGCAGGAAATGAAGAGGCAAGATATTTTAAGACACTAAAATTAGAAAATAATGTTTAGCAATCCAATCATATTGTCTCAAACAGATGACATTTCTTGTTACTTTTATGTCTGTGTACTGGAGAGCTAAAATTATTGCATACCCTCCAAATGAATGGGTCTATCACAAAGCAACAGTTTCCCTCCCCTAGATGCTTACTGTGATCCAGGCAGCTGTCAAAGAGGCACAGAAAACCTTCATAAGCTTTGATGGGCCTCTCAGCTATCAGAGGCATTTTAAAAAAGGGTAGGAATTTTGGTAGGTCCCATTTCCACAACACTTCACACCAGAATTCACTGAGAAGACTAATCTTTGAGTTAAGCCTACCTTTTTTATCTTGAACGGTCTCTCTTCTGCAAAAAGAATGTCTGAAGATTTTTATTGAAAGAGAACCTGATTATTGGATTTCACTGAAAAGATTTATTTCTTCCTGTTCTATAATAGAAATGCAGGGTCTGTGATCATTAGAAGAAAATAACCAGCAAGGCAAATTGAGGTAAATGAAAGAGAAATTAAATGTTGACCACCTGATAACACATAAATCATTCTTTGGTTATGCAAATAATTTCTTATCAATCACTGGATAATTATTAAGAGGGCAAAACCTCAAAGAATCTCATAAAAGTTGGAGGTGTGAAACCTCTGAAATTCATTAAGCAGATGAGAGCGTGCAACCCAGAGTTTTAAATATCAAGGTGCCCTCTTGATTGGCAATTAGTAACAGCTGTTAAAAGCACAGAAAATGAAAAAAAAAAGTAAAAAGAAGTTTTTACTTTTCAAATGTCATCTCTACTTGTCTATTCAGAACAATCAGCAGTCCTCGGCCAACAGGGAATGAAGGAATCATAGAACTGATTGGGTTGGAAAAGACCTCCAAGACCATCAAGTCCAACCCTTGGTCCAACTCCAGTCCCTTTACCAGATCATGGC
>JAWWEV010000167.1:6146357-6159345 GCA_035583235.1 Hafferia zeledoni | reverse complement strand
CTGATCTCCAACTTCAATTTCCCCTGGCAGAGCTTGAGCCCATTGTGCCCCCTTGTCCTATTGCTGAGTGCCTGGGAAGACAGGAGAGCATCAGTAACTTCTGAGAAAACATGTTAGGAAAGAAGGACTTGGCCAACAACAAGCCAGGAGCTCAACGCAGGGAGGGAGAAGTGCTTTCCACGCTCCATTTGCACAGACCACCTACACAAAGGGTGCAGGAGTCATGTGAGGGCATTTTGTAAGGAAACAATGTCCTAGCAGGAGTCTGTTCAGCGCTCACAATTTCCAAAAGCATCTTCTAATTTTAAGTAGATGAAGAAATATCCTGCAATTCAACACACACCCCATGAGACAGAATTTTCCAGCCAACAACAGCACACACCTGTCCTCTTTATGGCATGACAGCACCAGGCACATTCATTGCAAAGGCTGCTTCTCACAAGGCAAATCCCCATCCAGCACAGGACAAACCTCCAGTGCTTTAACGGTTCTGCATCACAAGGGCAACAACTGGGTCTGATTTTCACAGACCTTCAGCAACAGAAAGGACCATCACTTCTCTCTGGCAATTGGGCACCTGGCCTAGCTCTGCACAAAACTGATACAAGTGGATTTATGATGTCCCACAAATGTAGCTGAGCAGTGGGAACCAGATTTACAGCTCTGCTCAAGTGTGAGCGTCCAGTGGATTTACAGCATTGCCCTGATCTTGTTACCAGATCTGGCAAAGAGCAACTTGACAAAACTTGAAAAAGTACTGTTAACTATTTCACTAAAGCTTTGAACAAAGCTAAATAAAATTTCAAAATTATCTTTTGCCTTGTGACATTTTGCACAAAAATTGTTCACTATGTGCCAGCTCTCACCATCCTCCAAGCAGAAGACCCTCACATGGAGTAACTGCTCTAATGAGTCAGAGTTTATCCATAAGCACAACGATATTTTCAAAGCAGCACAAAGTTTTCTATTCATTTTTATTGTCTGGCTGCATGAACTATTACAATTTGCTTGAGTCTTTCATGTTTTGGCCCAGAAAATAATACACCACTTAATAAAAATTCATCAGAGGAAGATTTGTGAAAGAGTCATCAACTTCAATGGCCTTTTGACCAACCAAAGGTGTTTTGCGCTATTCAGGGTTAGTACAAAAAAAGTATTTGCAAGGCTATTTCCATCAATAAAACATTCGTTTCTCTGACTGAAATGGAAATTTTTATTAAAAAAGACATGCCCTTGCTTTACCTCCACAGCTGAATGTTTCATAACTTTTGGTATCTCAAAGTGAACTTCTCATTTGTTTAGTTATTTTTAAAGCTAAAACATGATTGCTTAACAGTTGCAGAAGCCATCAAAACTTTTGCAATATAGTTCCAATTAGAGACTAGAGTAACTAGTGAAACCAATACTAGTTTCCTCACAGAGTGACTGTATTGTCTTATATAAGCATATGGAAAGAAAACTCAGCAAAGAAATTGAAATTTGGGGGTTTCCACACTTTCTTCAGAAGGATAAGGATTTGCAGAAACCCAATTTACTTACTGTTATATCTGAAAAAAGTTGATTTTTTTCTTTCTGGCTTTCCTTTTAAAATGACATGGCCTCTAAGTATCTGCCTTATAAGCAAAGATAGAAAAGAAAATTAAATATTATTACTTAAAATTTTTAACTGGATTTCAACAGTTGTCAGGGAATAAAAGGGCACCTTTTAAACATCTGCCTTTTCAAAATGAATGTTGTATTTTGGCCTCTATTGGTATCATGGTCACAGCAATTAATCATATGGCCACAAAGAGCAAAGTGGCCCAGGATGCAACATCAGTTTATTTCTTTTATTTCTTATTGGCAAAGCATATCTTTATTGTCATCAAGTACTGCAAAAGAATGGAATTGGAATGAACAATTTTTGTTTCTTTTTTTAAAGAAAGCAACCCAAACTGAATCATTCTAATTACAATTTCCAACAGAAGTTTATTAAAAGATGGAGGCTCCCTGTGAAGAGACGTTCTGAGCCCTGTTGTATGAGTTATTTACTGGCACATAAAGCTTCTCTTTATGACATAAGTAGACAGCAATTTCTCTTTGGCAGAAACACTTCATGAAATTTAGTGCAGTAAACAGGGATTTCAAACCTTCTAATTACCAAAATGCCAGGGATTTTAAATTATTATATAAGGTCGGCCTTCCAAAAGGAAAGAATGACAAATCTATCACTTAGCATTTCCAAAAGGCATTAAAAGTACCATAATTTGCAGCAGAGGTGCAGGCACAGAGTGCAGAGTCTAACTGAGCAAACAGAGGTCTAGATACCAGCTTGTGATCAAGCAGCTTGATCTGTCCAGAATTACAATAAATGCCACATTAAAAACATGCTGTCAGGCTGTAACTAAAGTGGAAAGCACGCTGGGACAGGGTTCTGCTGTTTCACTGTTAGACCAAGTCCCAGACTGCTGAAAATGGGCTCTGCACAGGAACCCAAAGGGCTTTTGGACTCTGGAAGAACAGCAGTCAGGCTTTCCACCTTAGACCCCATGGCCACACTAATATTTCCTGTCTCTTCAACAGGTGGTGCCTCTGAAATCTGGATGGGGAAAAAAATGCCCTCCCCGGGGGTTAAGGAGAAAGGGGGGTCTGTGGGAATGTCGATGCCACTCACTGAAGGTTTGGTTAAGCCAAGGTAAACCCCCCAGCTGGCCAATTTCTGGTTTCCATGAGTAAAAATAGCAGCAAAAATACTCTCCATAAGTTTCAAACTCGTCCTGTAGCGAAGGCCAAGCCATCATTTTGTCACTAATTTTTTCATCTACTTTAAACAAACACAGCCTGAACTACTTCGACAGCAAGCACAGCTTTCAAGTGCAAAGTAGCCTTATTGTCAAACCTTGTTGGGGGGCTCTTGGTCTCTGAGCTTCAGGGCTCAGAGAGAATTTTCAGCTGTTCTGTCAAGCACAAGTGCAACAGAGTTGAGTGTCCCTGGTTGGTTGGCTAATTTGAACTCCTCTAAGCACACAATAACAGGTGATTCAAAAAGCCAAATGTTGAGCTTGTTGCAGTAAACACAATAATTTGCCCAGCGGTGTGACAAAAAGTGATCAATATAGTGCAGATTCCTCTCTGTAATTCAGGTGATCTACCAGTGTCAGTCAGAAAAATCTAATGACCCCATTCTTCTGTGGAAGAACATAGTGCAGTGTTACAAAATAAGTAATAAGATGGTAACTACTCAACTGAAATACTGAAATTACCTTTCTCCATGGAAAAAAATCAATGAGGATCAATCCAACAATGAAGGTACTTTAATTTTCATCCTCTTTTCTTTTTTCTTATTATGTGAGTATATTTAAAAAACCCAAATGTACCAGAACACATAAATGGTTGGAGGGAGTCACAAGAACTGTATACTTTATAGAATCTTTTGATATTTCATGTTTCATCTTCAATTCAGACACATAACTTAAATTACCGTGTGTCAAAAACTTTACAAGCATCTTCCTGGAAAGCAGAACTTGCTCTCCTGAAAGGTCTGGAGGCACAGTCAGCTTTCATCTGAGGCCACTGAAGACAATCTAAAAAGTCATCCCACTTACTGACATTTCAGAAAGCATTAATCCAAATCTGAAAGACCGTCACCTGTGTGTCCTTAGGGAACAAGCAGAGAATACAGACTGCACTTCCTGGAAAAGGTGACAAGGTACACAATATTATTTATCCTAGTAAAAAAAAAAAATTGGGGCAAAATTTATTTCTCCTAAGGTGTGAGATATTTAAATCATGTCTCTATTTTCATCTTGTTTCATCTGCCTAGGATATGACATTTGGCATTACACTTTATTCCTTTTGATTCATGTTGTAACCATCTTGTTTGCTGGTTCATTTGTTCCAACACAGCAATCACAACTCAGATGCAGAATTTCCCTTTCAAATTCTGTATTTGTTTCTGACAAGGCAGTTTAGCAAATAATGGTTCTGGAGATGTCAGACTTTCTAAAAACAAAGTGAAAGTGGGAATGTATTTCAGAGATACGCGAGGTCAGTGCACACTCTTTTCCTCACACAATTCCTTCTCCATCCTTTGTTCATTTATAACCCCTGAAGTCTAACGCATGAATTATCCCATTGTGCACATCAACCACTCGACAGATTGTTTTAGTAAAACTCTTATGTGCTGTGGCTTTCCTTTCAGGCTGCCAGGAACAGTTTAACAAAAAGGCTGATTAGTCTCTTTAAGTTCTCCTAGATAAACAAACTACAAAGCAAGTTTACAGTACCCAGGATCATCCATGCAAAACAACCACACAGGCTCTTTACAGCAATACCACAAATCAGAGCAGTCAAAGGTGCCCAGTCAAGAAGAAAAGATGATGATGATGCAGCAGTTTGTCGTATGGGAAGCAGAAATGTTCATGCTTGAGAATCTTTAGTTAATGACATAATTGTTAGGACACTTCTTAACAAAGCTCCTTTAAGGAAAGACTTTCTTTTGTTTCATTTCATACACAGTAAGGTTTTGGTAATAAATCATAAAAATCATTAGACGGGTTTCTTTTCTCTTTAATAAAACCCTGGATCATGTCAACGACACACATGCTGGTTGCATAAATATGTGTCTGTGTATGCACCTCAGCAACTGGCTACAAAACACAGAGATTCCCAAACCCAAATGCAGCCCTGTAAGAAGTGCAGCACCCACTGTGAAGATGCTGCAGGCAAGGGCTACAGCCCCAGCCCTGGAGTCCAGGCACCACAATGAAGCACAGCCATTGCTTTTCTTGTGTTTTCAAAAACCTCAAAGCTGCTGGGAGCGTGATTTTAATGAATTGCATCCTCCCATCAACCCAAACAAGAGAGCTGCAAGGATAAGAGGTAGGGAAAAGAACAGTAGAACAAGAAATGGAAAAGAGGAAAATAGATGCTGAGGTGGACTGGGACACGTGGGGAAGGAAACAATGCTGTCAAATTTCAAGGTAGATAAGGATATTGCAAGGGACAATATGCAATTAATTGAAAAAAAAAAAAAGAGCCTGACTTAAATGTCAGCCAATTAGCTCCTGGTATTACTAAGCTCTGCTGTCTTGGTTTCAGAATTTTACCTCAAAATCTCTCCAAAATATTAGTGACACACACATGTTAAAAAGAAACCAAAAGTCAAAGAAACTCAATCAAAGTGTTCTGGCACTGGCCTATATGCTGCACTGTTGTAGGTAAATATGCAGTTCTAACAGTGGTTCACTGCTGGGACAGTCTGAGCGAGGAAAACTGGGGGGATTATTGCAGGTTTGATGCAGTCAAACACCCTGATGTGTGATTAACTGTAACGCTCATTAATTCCACGGCCAATTTCAGCAGCCCCTGAAACTGCAGCCAGTTACCTATTGGATGCACTTTAATAGTCACCATCACTTCTGATTGGAATTCAGTGTATAAATACACCCCCTTCCTGCAAATCCATGGCACACAGTGACAAGGAACCCAGAGTTGGCAAGCAGAGAGAGTCAAAATTTTCATTCTTTTCCAAGTTTACTGCCTCTTCTCCCAGCAGCCAGCGTGACCTTTCACAGCTGCACCTCTGCTTGCCCTTCATCCCTCACTCTCCACACGCCCCTGCTGCTTCAGGAGCAGACCTAATTCTTGTATAACCACAATTCAAATGTGCCAAACCTCATTTTATAAAGTATTCGTAAACTGTGCAAAAAAATTACCTTCTTTAGAACAAAGACACGATTTGATTTTCTTTGTTTCATGTGGGCCTACTATAAGAAAAATCTTGATTTCCCAAGTAAGCAACAAAAATGATAAGTTACATATGGTATATGGAATACTCTGCTGTAATTTTAATCCATCTTGGTTTATATCATATTGTTGGGATAGAATGCAGCTACTTCTCTGTAAAAGTGCAAAGGATCAAGGTCTACTTTCTGTTTCCAGGTACAGTGAAGTTTATTATGGGTTAAAGAGAGAAACAATCATCACACTTCTCCCTAATTTTTTGAAATTGTTTTTGCCCTCTCATATCCCTTTTGTATATGAAGTTATAAGCTGTTTTTATTTTATTTTTCTTGGCTTTGGGAGTTTCTTGTCCAACACACTAGCTGTTCTTGAACCATGATTATATACACCTAAACGCCACAAAAGTGGGAATGAAATTTAGTACATAAAGCCTTTTACTATACAAGTTTTCTCATGGGCCAAACAGTCTGAGGTTGTTTCACACTGTTTATATAAATATAATTCAATCTTTCTTTTTGTACCTCTCTATGTAACTCTGTATATGATCTAAGTGTTACCTTGGAGGTCTCAAAATACTGTCTCTTTAACATGCAGCAGTTACCAAGAGAAAGGAGGATCATTCAACAACGTAATTTTAAACACTGCTGTTAGTTTTGCTAATTTCTTCTTCAGAAGTAGCAAATATAGGGAAGATCCAAACAAATGTAGCAAAAATGACTGTGGGTACAGAGGGGTTTTTCATATATGTTCAAAGTTAAGGAATAGATTCTTTTCTTTGGAAAAGAGATTACTAAGGAAAGCATGCTTCTGATACATAAATAATGATTAATCATAAATAATGATTAATAGGGAAACAGCACTTGATATATTTGTATAACACCCAAAATGAAGTGATTCATCAGGAAGCAAAACATGAAACAGATTCTAGAAATTGCATCTAAACAGTAAATAATCATTCATTATTTTAAGGCATATTTTAGTTCATCACTGAAGTGCAAAGTACTATTTCCCATTCTTGTAACATTTATTTTGCTTTTTTTGATTAAAAATTTGTACCTCATGAAAAGAACAAGCATTGAATAATTGAAACACTACTACTTCTGTAAAATTCCAGCTCTTCTGAAATCTTTACTTCTCAGTACATTTGGCAGAAGCAGAAAGTGTCCCAGGAACACATTAAAATTTTGCGTATTGATTAAATATTCAGTCACACCTCTCATGGCACGCTAAAGGCTGGCAGAGCAAAGCAGGCACATGAGGTGCCCAAATAAGCTCTCTTGCTACCATTTTGCTCTCCCTGGCAGTGTGTCCCTGCCACCCCACCCCAGAAATTGTCTCAGCCTTTGTATCTGCTCCTTTGTATCACTGTATCAGTCAGCAAAATGGAACCAGGGACTCCAATAAACCCCAGCTGTCCTTAGTTGTTCAGCCTTTCCATTTTCTTACTGATGCTGTTTCCTTTCTGTTCTTGTCTTACCAGTACAAGTTGATAAACTGTTGGGGGCAATTTCTGTCTTCTCTCCCAAGTGGAGCAACCTTAATTATGTATTATACATGTACTTACCCACAGACTTACATCTACGTGACACTGTGAGTGTAACTGGGTGTTATCTCTAATAATATTTATATTCTCTCTGCCTTGTAACTAAGCCCACTTTCCAGCAAGGAAGAAAGACATCCTTGTAAAAGCCATGATTATGTCCTTCTATATTTTATTTCGTTGCTTGTTACTTGATTTAAAAAAATGAAAATCATCTATAAACTACTGAAAGATTGATTTCTGTTATGCTAAACCAATTCCCTATAAAATGATGCACTATAAAGGCTCTCTTGCCCTTAAACATTAGTCCCAATTCATCCAATATCAGTAATGAATTGTGTGAAGCTTTCCTGCTCATCAACAAAATCACCTCTCTCTCTTGTAAGAACATTTCTAACTTGAATGAATCTACAGAAAACGACAAATAACAAGCCCATCAGAAAATAAAAATACTACAATACCCTATAAACTAAAAACTTGCACTTCAAAAAGGAATAAGGGCTATTGCTTGTGCCTTCAAGGTTTTCCTTCAACAAAATCAGTGTCTTCACAATTAAGCCAAGAAACATGACAATACTTTTCTACCTCTCCTTTATGCACAGAGATATTTAGAGCACACAGATTTTCTAAGTTCAGAATGCTGCAACTTACTTGACCTTTCACAGCCAAACACTCTTGCCAGAGTAAGAATGAGTCTAGAAAGGCAGGCAGATCTCCTTATCCACTTCACTGAGGATTAGTCAGCAAAATCACATTCAGACATTGCCAGCGAGAAATCACTCACAGGCCAAGGAAGGAGGTTTTGTTAAAGTGTGAATTAAAAGACACCTACTTGCTGCCGAATTTCTTCTTCCATCTTTACTGGGGATCCCAACTCTGCGACTTGTTTGACACCTTCACTGGCATACCCTCCATACTCCCAAAGGATGTAGTTCTTGGAGTGGGAACTCCCAATGATCGCAGACCAGTGGTTGGTGCGTCCTTTCAGAGAAAAAACAAAACAAGCAACCATCAAGACAGCCTCAAAGCTGAATTCCTAATTTTTATTAAAGATTTGACATCCCCAGTCTTCACCAGCACCAAGTTTTGCATGTGTTGCATGCCGTCATTTCTCACTACATCAATACACCACACCTTTAGAACAAGCCAATGACCTACAGAAATTGAGGATAAAGGGTCAGTAATTATTGGATATAACAGCACAGGCAGAAATGGTAAGAAATACTGCATTCCAGCTAATCAAGCAACCCCTCAAAACAGATAGACTTAGTAGATCTTTTCTTCACCAAAGATCTCACACTTCTTCAGGAAGCTGAAGAAACCTTTCATTTTAGATTTCCACATCAAATATTTTTGAGAAGGGAACCTGCAAGGGAAGACGTCAGTGGTAACTCCCAGATTAACAACAGCAAGTTGTTTCCTGGCAGACCATGGTTTCAAACACTAGATCTGTGTGTGTGGTGAGACATCACCAGCAAAAGGTGGATGGAAGCAGAATTACACTGTCATTAAATGTTCCAGGGGTTTGTTTGCAGCCTGGTGACCAAACACCATCAGGCACAGGACTATAAAGGGCTTACAGCCAGAGACTTCCTCCAGGAGCTTTCTGCTGAAAGACAGGAGAAACATTTGCTATCTGTGGGTAAATGTCTATTATTTCTCCCAAGAGACTTTCAAAATTGAGTCTCAAAGAATTGCTCTTATTTGCACTGACATACCTGTTTTTTCTACTTCTGCATATTTAAATTATACATGGGCCATGTCTCCTTCCCTCACCCTCACCCCAACCATTAGGAGGGATTCTCTGTAATTTAGGAAGGTAGCAAAGAAGTGAGTTTTGGTGTTCCCATATTCACTGAGTTTGCTTGCTCAGACTTCTCACAGTGTAAGTGTTGTAGAGTCAGGCAAAAGGATTCCTGCTCTTGCTTCTTGACTTGTTGAGCAAGGAAAAAAAAAGGTTTAAAGAAAAAATGTTAGAGAACCATGATGGAATTGGAAAGAGAATTGAGAGGAAATAAGGAGTCAGAGAAGTCCCACAGTCTGGAAATAAAAATGAATTCACTTAAGTGTCAAATTACATTCTGCAAAGAGATAAGGAAAAGGATGAGAAAATGAACTGCTCACATAAACAGACAGTGTGGTAACAATGCAAAGGCTGTAGGAGATGAGGGAGGCAGAATGATGGAATGAAACAATATTTAACATTTTTCTTTGCAATGCAAAAGGTAGAGAGTAGCAGCAAAAACAGCTGAAAACTGAATAAATGAATGAAAAATGAATATTGAAGTAAACAAAAGAAATGCAATTTAAGATGTGAAAGGTGGGACAATGAAATTGAAAAAGACAGTGTAGAGAATTGTATAAAGTCAGATGCAGGAACCTAATCATGGGAGAGTAGAAAACAGATTAGAAATATAAAATGAACACCAACAGTAGGGAAAAATCCAAAACGGTGTAGCAAGCAGAATAGATAGATGAGGGAGATGGTCTAGCAACACAGCAAGGACAGCTTCCACAGGTTCCTTAGTCCTAAACTTGCACCCAAATACACTTACTGAGTTCTGATGTTTTCAAAATCAATTAAAATTCATGATTAATTGAGCCCCAAATGGAGAAACACAAAACTAAACTTTGCCTCCTCCATGGGTAAGAGCTGAAGAGACCACAAAGACAGAAGATGGTTTCTTGGCCTAAGATCCAGTAACTGTTCCTTAAATATACAGTGGCACCTTGTGAGACCCCAGAGAGGTGCTGTCACTCAGCCCCAGTGAGGACACCACCAGTTTTGCCCACTCTTTCCTCCCAGCAGACAGGGCTGACTACCTCAAAGCCACAGACAGCAGCTTACCCTGAAACACAGGGACACTCAAACTTATTGAACGAAACAAAGTTCCACATAGTCCCTATGAAACAAAAATGTGTCACTACAGAGAAGAACCAGAATACCTTTAGGTCTTTAGTCAAATGGATAATGAATTGTTCCACGTGCTCCAAAGCTTCTCTCACTCTATCCTGAGCAGAACAATCTGCTGCCTTTGCAATCACAGCACAGCCTCGTCCCCCAAACACTCTCCCCAAAGATATTGGCTCTGCAGAGGAAGGACCTGGCCCAGCTCCCTGCCCAAATGGGCTGGTGGGAAAAGTACCACAACTGCCCTGAACTTTTTTCAGAATTTGTGCTACATTTGCAAATGTTTTCCTCCTCACCTTGACCCTCCTATTTCTTCTGAGAACAAAGAGACAACTTGATATTTCTTAAGCTTTTCCTCTAAGCATCAAAGAAACTCCTCTCCATGAGATAATCTGAGCAGTGCAAGGCCAGAGCGCTTTTGCATCCAACATCACTACCCAGTTCTTAAGACAGCAAACAGAGTACTGACAGCTTTCCAAAGCTGCTATTTCACTACATTTTTGTAGCTTTAAGTGCTTTCTCAATTTATACACTTCTATGTGTATTTTGGCATGAAGATCAAGGTGTCATCACAGCATGAGAATGTATCCTCTGACACATTTCATAGATGTGCCACATCAAATCATGATGGAGAGCATAAGTATTTGTTATCATATAAGGATGATACCCAAAGAGAATAAATGCTTTTAATCCACAAGGCATATGTGAATACAAATCTTTCTGACTGGCAAAATGTGATAGGAAATTTAATAACTCCCCCCTTAAACCAGGTTTAATAACAAACTAAATACTCAGTTTCCATTAGTCCATTATCAGGAGTTGTGGCAACTTGCAAAAGTTACCTGAAAAGCATAATCAACTTTATTTAAGCCTTAGCATGGAAATCAGTTTTGTTTTTTTTCAGTTTGAAATCTCCAAAAGCAAAATTGCTTAAGAATTAGTATTTGATGCTTGTCTGCACCTGTGGCACTCCTCTCTCCAGTCACTCTGCAGTTGGCACACTCAGAACAAGACTGTGTAGCAGTGGTTTTATTTTAAGCAATGCTTTACAGAGTGGGCTCATCTGACAACTCCTGAACAGACAACTTGGTTATAAATTTAATGGAACTGAAGTATTTTAATGGCACTGGTATAATACATCTTAAATTATTCCTAATCTGCGGAACCTGCAAAAGCCTCAAAACAATTTCCCAAAATTAAAACTTTTGCACTGTACCTTCCAGAAGCATTTCTGTGTAATAGCATTTGGAAAAACAGTTCTTTGGAGAAAACCCATGCAACAGATACATATTCTTTGGGGATTTTTGAAGCAAGTCAGAAGATAAGGAGAAGATACAAAATATAAGTTTTATGATCTGCTTTCTATTTCAGCCATACTGATGGTATCAGAAAATTGTTTTATTTGATGGCTTGGCAAATATTTAGTGATTTACCACAGCCTATAATGAATGATATTTTATTTAGTTATTGTAATTACCACACAAGTTCAACATTTTAAAGAACAATGTCATTGGTTAGTTTTCATTTTTAACATTACTACATCTGAATGAGATCTTTTTCTCAATTTTCTGAAATTTCAATGTAAAATCTTATTAGCTGTTATTATTGATATTAATTGTGTGAGTCCTAAATGGGTATTTTTTCACTTTTCCAGTTTAAGTAGTCATTTAATTCAGCACTTTGTACCTGGAAAAGATGGCAGGCTACAGAGTCTGCTATTTAGCAAAGTACTGCAACTTGTTTATTTTCCATCATGCACCCACACTCTTCAGGAGTTCACTGGCTTGGATGTAAAAGAAAAGGCCAACTATCCCCAGGATTACATCACTAAGTCTCAGTAATTTCACAGTTTTCAGTCACTTTCTCATGCCCTGTTTCCAACCACCAAACAGTGCACAGAAAGCGTCCCACTCAGCAGATACACAAATCACCCAGCAGCCTGAAAGAGCATTCCTGCAATTATTGGGTTTGCTTATTTTATCTCCCATGCATTATGCTGACCAATAGTATTTGAACAATGCCATGTACAACTTGAAATGTAGGAGAGACTCAGCATGAGTAAAATTGCTTAGGCTGTTCAAACTGGGGGCTCATACAAACCACATTTGAGTTATACAAGGATATTCTGACACTGTGACAATAATTTTTTTAAAAATCGACATAAAAAGCCTATATAATAAACATCAGCCCCAGATGACATAACAAAGTTTCAAGACCCATAAATGTGACTCATATTCTCAAATAGTTTCCTAACCTTTCTTGCCACAGACTGTGGAGTCAGTAATGAAAAAACAAATGCATAGTACACATTTTTGTGACTTCAGCTTTTTACAGTTACTTGAGTAACTGTTAAAACCAAACTTGCAACAAAAATACTGATTCTGTAGGTCAGAAATTTAAAAACCCAGACAGGAAACGTTCAGGAGGTGGTTTTTATCTGTATCCAACTTATAAAGACAGAGAAGACAGAGTATTCTAAGATAGATATAGATATAGATAGATAGATACAGATATAGATAGATACAGATATAGACAGATAGATATAGATATAGATAAATAGATACAGATATAGACAGATAGATATAGATATAGATAAATAGATATATAGATAAATAGATACAGATATAGATAAATACAGATATAGATAAATAGATACAGATATAGATAGATACAGATATAGATAGATACAGATATAGATAAATAGATACAGATATAGATAGATACAGATATAGATAAATAGATACAGATATAGATAGATACAGATATAGATATAGATAGATACAGATATAGATAGATACAGATATAGATATAGA
>JAWWEV010000167.1:6129575-6140726 GCA_035583235.1 Hafferia zeledoni | reverse complement strand
GGACAGGGAAAGGGAAAGGGAAAGGGAAAGGGAAAGGGAAAGGGAAAGGGAAAGGGAAAGGGAAAGGGAAAGGGAAACAAACATAACTCCAAAAATCAGTTTGTTTCCCAATTTTTTTAAAGGGACATTTTGGATTTGTGCTGAATCTTTTCCATCACCAAACTAAGGAGCACAACTAAAGTCACAGGCATATACAAACCCAGCAGCACCTGCTTTTATTAAAGGAAACCAAATAAACTATTCTAAAAGCGTCACTTATTTCTGTTTTGTAGTTCTCACAGCAAAGTGAAGGAACACCTAGTTGCTTCTGTGCTATTTGTTTTGGCAATACTCTTCAGAATGCTGTGGTTTGCATACAGGCAGGCCAGAGGCTGCCCTGGCTTAGTTCGGGCAGAACACACTGAGGGGAATGTGAAAAGCCTGCCCTGAAAGCCTCCCATGCAATAAGAAAGTCTCTCTCTCCATCACACTGCCAGAAAAACTGTACCCTTCTCCTCTGAAAAGTTCCAGAAAAGACACAGGAATTGCATGTGGGATATGAACAAACAGGAAATGTCATAAACCATAAAAAACCAGACCAGCCTTAGGAACGCTCCAATCCATACCATTTCCATTCCTTCCATGGAAACAGCTTTAGAATTTGACGATTTTTGTCAAATTCTAGCATGAACCGAAATACTCTTATTTTACATTACCTATGGGGGCGTAATGATGTGACAAAAAGAGTGAGGAAGAGGATTTGTAAGAACTGTTCCTATGACATTTTTAAAGTTTACATCAAAATCATTAAGTACAATATTAGAGTTACATTTTAAGCAAGCAGGTTTTTTCAGAGCTGGTGAGGATACCCTAAGATTTCCTCGGATATTAAGAAATAATAATAAAGAACTAGATTGTAGATAAGAAACTTTCTGTTCTGTGTTACCTATGAGCTAAACTTGTCCTGCCCTTCCAGGCATCAAAATGACTTCTTTTAATTATTCCATGTTTACTGATTAAATTATACTATTATAAACTGTTTCCCACCCCAGAAAGCTACTGAGAACAATGAACAGGATAAATTTATTTGCTTTTTTCGTTTTGTTGTCTTTTGGAGAAAAAGAATTTCTAAATGTACCATTTACTTAAGAACCAGAAAGCGAAGTGAAAACCACACATTTACACCTCCTGTAATTTTGCTGGTACTACTGGATTTCATAATTCTAATGCATTATTTAGGATGTTCTCATTTTATTTCATCCTGTGATGTCTTAGAGGAAAGACAAACCTGTGTTTCTGACAAGCACTTGCAATGTCAGCAAATGCACAAACTCCCAGATGTTTACCAACAATATTTACTTCTTTTACTAATATTTAGGAGACTTTCATTAGAAACAAACAAATTCATCTGAAAGCATACACAAACCTCTAGACAACAGATGCCCAGCAATTATTACACTGGTGGTACATTTGATAAACTGTACTCTTCAAAATAATTTTCAGTTAGGAAAGTGTGCTGTGTCACCCCAGGACAGGCTCCATCTACACCAGAATCTACGTCTGTCACCAGCCAACACTGACAATGGGCAATACTACTAAAACTTTGCAGTAAATTATTTCTTTCTTAATGCCTAACTTAAAACTAACACAGAAAATGCATTTTTTATTGCTATTCTGTTAGTCTTGTTCATTTGTTTTTAAGTGTGTTATCACAGTTTGAACAAACCAATCGGATCTGATATTTGATATTAGCATGAAGTTGCCATAATTCCACCTTTACATCCCTTGCACAGGATGAGAGTCTTTAATAGACTAGTCACATGAACAACAGTAAAGGATGTTCACTTCCAAAAAAATGAGTGCATACCTACACACCAGAATAACCTTCTTCAGTTCTATTTTTCAACATTTCACACATACTTCCAGAAAATATAATTCGGAGAAACCCCACAGCAAGAGCAAAGGACTCTAAACATGTCTTAAAAAATTTGCTTTAGTTTCAGAATCCTTTTGGTGCCCTTCATGTCCCACTCAGGTCTGCCACCACACACCTACATGGGAACTCACCGACTGCAGGACTAATTTGGCCGTCATATATAATACAACAAAAAGCTCCAAGGGAAAACATAATTATACATGCTGCTATCTCATAGTTTTCCTCAGAAAAATCTCTCTGTTCTTTGCTTGAACGGCCACAAGACATAAATGTTAAATCTAAAACCTTCAGAATAAAACCTCATGTTGACAAAATCATTTCTGACATGTACACTACCCCTATTACTTGCAACGAAGGAAAAAAAGTCACCAAGGGAACACAAGATGAAAGAATGAATGTCTAGGACTCCTGAGAAATTTTCACAGGGGTTTTATCTTCACCAGGGATTTTGATAGTCACCATTTTTTGTAACAGGTACCATCTCCTTGAATTTCAAAGCCAAGCATTATGAATTACATTGCAAGGAAAAGTCAGAAAAGTTTGGCTAGGACTGGGTGGTCAGAGGATTTATTGTGCTATTCTAAAGAGTAGTTTTGTATGGTAGATGGGAACAATGTGCAGGCTGATGCAAAAGGCAAAGCACACAGGCAAAGGCCACGTTTCAAACCCTTCAGGTGCTGCTCCTCCCTCACCAGTCCCAGGTTTCTTTGTGGCACTGCTTGACCTCTGTCCATTGGCCATTGTGGAACAGCAAGTGTGGACAGCCGGGAACAGTAAAAAGCACATTTGCCCTTTTACAGCATTTCACTTAATCTTTATGTCTGTCCTATTACTATTCCTCTGCCCTCTGGAATCACCTTTCCTCACTCCAGGTTGGGAGGACCCAAAAAAACCACCCAACACTTTATACACTGTATTAAAAAAGGGAAAAGAAATAAAATCTAAGCATGGCCATGAGTGCACAGAGCTACTAAAGCTGGGAAAAAAATCTCCCAAAGCTTCAGAAAAATTGTTCTAAATCTTTAATATCACTAGAGAAGTAAAAGAATTTGAAGATAAACCAAAAAATAACAGATCTATCATTCTCCAACTATCTTTTTTTTCAGGTTAACAACTAGTAATATACTGAAGTTATGTTTTAATGAGTAAATTATTTGCTTGCACAGACAAAAATTTGCATGTCAAGAGCAACATCCTAACAACATCCACCCACCGGTAAAATACTGATTGCCAGATACTCAGTGGGAGGAATCTAAATTGGAATAAAATATTTGATGTTTTCAAATCCAGAAAAATCTTAATCTCATTGCAATTTGACAGGAGGCCAAAGGTGAAAGCACCACAATTAACAGAACAAACTAACACCCACTGAAACTGATATACCTTAATTTTATATTCAAATGCTTAATACTGCTTCTTAAGAAACCTTAATGGTATCCATGTGTTTGCCCAAGGAATTTTTTGCTGAAGTATCTTTAGTACTTGAGGTTAAGTTTGACACCACAAATCCACTGGAACTGGAGCCATCAGAAAGATGAGAAATAGCTGAAAGACCACCCTGCTCATGCAACGCATAATTGTCAAAGAAAGATCAAATTAATCCATTGAATTATTCTACATCATTAAGGAGGTTTTCACTAAGCTTCTCCTCCTACTCTGTTCAACATCTGCTGCAAACATCATGGCTAAGAGCAGTGTTGGAATAGTGTCTCCAGTTCATCCAGTTGTCCAGGCTGAAAAATTACGTGCAGAAAAAAATTGAGAAAATTTGTAGCAGATATTGTTACAAAATTTTGGCACACAGATTTTTGGAGAATGCAAAGGCAGGGAGCCTGGACATCAGGGGCTTTGGTCTACTGGCTTCAGCCCTGAAAATGCCCAAACCAATCCAACCTTCTCGTGTCTGATTAGGTGCCAGTACCAGAGGCACTGAAAGCAGTTCTGGTACAACGGAGCAAACACACAATGCAGAAAGAAGAACTGCCAGACACACTACATGAACATCAGAAAAAAACTCTCAGGGACAAGGAAATACAAGTGTTGAACAGTACAGAAACAATTAGGAAAAGGATCAAAAATTGTCCAAGATGTGCATGGGAGGGGCAAGAACACAGTGTAGTCAAGATGCCTTTGCTGCAGCAGTGGATTGGCAGACTGTGGATTATGTACAGAATACATACATTAGCCCCCCACATCAGTCTGGGGTAATGACACTCCTGGGAAGTGTATGATCCTTTTCACAGGGGTTTTAAGCATTTTGTATACAACAAAACCCAGCAGCAGGCAGAGGAAACAAACCCAACAGTATCAAGGAGCCTTTTGCCCCAGTGGGGTTCCTGAAATCGTGTTGATCCGGATAAAGGTCAGCATTTCAGAGGAAGTGATTACAGCCATGCTTAAAGGAGCAGAGATTAAGCCAAAGCTACACAGCCTGTATCTCCCTCAGTCATCAGGACAAGGAGAGCACATGAGTAAGACTATTAAAGAAGCATTGTGAACAGCAGTAAGCAGCAATGAAAGGGATTAGGATGATAAATTACCCTTCATATCAGCAGCTTCGAGAAGCGGGCATAGACCAGCAACTGGAATTCAGCCCTATAAAGTTTTATTTGGAACAACAATGCAGTTAATGAGATTCTTAACTTCCTTAGAAACGTCAATATGGAGATGTTTTAATGTGGGTTAGAGATACAGGAGGAAACAGAGCAAGGGTTGAGACACTGTGGAGACAAGCAGGGGTTCTCCTTCAGATATCTGCATGGAAAATAAGTGAATCCATGATGGTTTTGAGACTGACACCCAGCAGTGCAATTTAAACTTTTCCAATAGTTGGTTTAGATTTCCAAACTGCAGGAACAAGGAAAACAAATACCCTGACCTTCAAGACAAAAACATAGGCTATATCTATGTGACTTGTTTATTATAGCAGGGAATCATTTGTTCCCACCAAACGTTTGCATAGAAGAGAGACAGAAAAAAAATGACATGCTTTGAAAATTAAAAACATACAATTATCAGACATGCTGATGTTGAGGGTGTTTTGCAAACTTAGATGTGTCCTGAAACCTTATGCTGCTGTTGCTTGTGAGATGACACTCTAGAGAGAACTGGCTGACCCTCTACTGAAATCAATTACCAACTTCACTTCCACTTTATCAGAAGAGAATCACAGCCTGAGCTTCTTGTCATGCATGAGTAGCCACTGGACAACTAGAAAATTATAAGGACAGCACTGAAAACTTTATCTCACTAAGCCGTTTACTGAAAAAGACAATGAAGAAAACACACATCCAAGTACCTGTCAAATTTGTCTCCTCTTTTTGTGTTCAATTTTATTTTATTTACTTGCTTGAACAAAGTTAGTACTTTGTGAGAACTGTATGTGGCAGAAAAGCAGATTACTATTATAAAAATGGAAAGAATGATGAGCCATTTGTGTTTCTTTACTATATTGAGGACAATGTTTTGGCCCTGATTAATTCAGAGAAATTACAGAAATGCCTGCTCATTAGTATTTTGTTATCTAAATAAAATCTGATGAATAAGACAATTTCTTTAAGAACAATCATGAAATGGTGATACCACAATACATGATGTCAACTCTGTAGGGTGAAACATTTTTTATTTTCTATATGAGTTTCTTGTCTTATCATATATCTACTTCAGCAAACAACTGCACCATAAGAGAGCTCACCCTTTTTTCTGTGCATAAAACAAGTGTATATTCCATTTTCAGAGAAATCTGTGGGAAGAAACCACAGGTAACCTGTGAAACTTGAATGAGCTGGTACATATTAAGGGTGTCAGGAGGCCACACACACTGTGTAGTGAGCAAGCCTCAAGCTCATCATGCTCCTGATGAACAGAGCTGATTCCCAGTCCCTGTAAGCCTGTCCTTGCTGCAGCAAATGAAAACCCAAAGCCATCAAAGAAATCAAGGGTGCTTTCTGGTGCATTGCAAGACTTTAAACTACAGTCTGCTGGTGCAGTGAACTGATGGAGCAACAAACCCATTTCTTCAGGAAAGCAGCACAAAAAGCATTCAGGTGGCTGCTGTTCAGGTAGCAAAGATACTTAATGCATATCCAATGAAGGAGAAATGACAGAAAAAGGGGGTACCTAATTACTGCAAGGAAAAGAAAGGAATGGCCTACTCAATTATTGGTTGGATTTAGTATTTCAATCCTTTCACAATTGCCTTAAAAAGTTGTCAATCCAGGTAGTGAGAAAGACTGTCAAACCACATAACTAGAAAGACAACATCAATTCCACAGTCAGTTTATACAATGAACAATTCCTTTTCTAGTTGTTTTTCTGCCTTTCATGATTTCTAAAGAACTGCAAAAATACAGATAGATGATTCTTTAAGAAAACAAGTCATAATTGATTTTGTGGTGCTTCACATGAAGGAAAGAATGAAGAAAAATACAGTGTTCAGATTCTAAGACCCTTATTGATACTATATGTCACACTCAGAGAATCTCTAGCTAATAAATGTAAATTTGCATGAGAATGGAAATACTATTCAATATAAGTAAGGATGGTCAGAATCCAACACATTCTTAATTCAACCATTGGCCTTTCATAATATAATACAGCTGTGCTTGAAATTTTAACTGTATAATGTGTTCTGCAGAGCTGTTCTAGATTTCTGTGGGCATGAAGGCACTTCAGCAAATATTCACATCAGCATTGAAGAAAAATTTTGCTAATGTTGAAAATTTCATACAAAAAGGTCCATCCAATATAGCTTCGTTAATTTGACTGCAGGTTTACTTATATACTATCATAGAATACAAACTTGAAGTACCTGAGCAAATTGTATTATGAAGGAGTCAATGACCAGCAAGTTGTGCCACATTTATGACGAATTTAAATTAGACTTTGTAACATCTAAGAATTGCCAAAGTGTCGCAGGATCAAGGGCATTCACTGCTGGTGTCCATTCCTTTGTCTGGGTCAATAGACATTTTGAATGATGGAGGATCTCACCAAGATATTCTCACAGCATGGCTCATTAAAGCCTCCCACTTACTGGGCACATACTGGATAAAATCACTAAATTACTAAATTGGAAAAAAAAAAATGAACTAAAAGTTAACCCCATTATGCCACTTAGCTTTAATTACCTCCTTTCATCCTCACTGTACTCAACTTGCCCTTCCCAAGCATTGATGTGAAATGGGAATGCCCCAGCCACCAACACTGTGGCTCTATGACAGTGAGCCCATTGCTGTCCTGGTTACTACAGAGACAAAAACATCTTTATCTGTAAACCACACAAATAGGATGACATGTTGATTCATGGATAAAATACATATTTTAAAAATGCATCACATTATATTAAAATAACCCCTTCAGCTTCTGACATAAGACAAATTAGTTCCTTCATGTGAGTTACTGTGCACAATTTCAGTTTATGTGGTTATAAAGAAGCTGATTTAAAACATCCAATAATAAAAAATGACGTTTCTGATGTCATCAATAGTTACTCTGCTGTATGTTGTGAAAGGAAATCAAATTATGGCTATCATTATTATTTCTATTCCTTTTCTCTCTCTGTTTCCTCTCAATGGTCTGGAAGTCAAATTAAACATCTGTTTGTAAAATAAACTGGAGTGCTCCTGACAGCTATTGCCGGATGGCAAATGTTCTACAGCTGTCAGGCTCCTAAATTAACAATGATTTTCAGTTACAAACAGCAAACAACAAAAAAATTAGGGAGTTGGGTTTTCTTTTTCCATCCCACTACTTGAAATTTATGAAAATGCAGACTCTGCTAGAGACTTAGCCAGAAAGAAATCAGAGTTGACTGTTCTATTTCCCCACTTACTGGGAGCAAAAAAATCAGACAAAATCAGATTTCAGTGTAAGATACTTCAGAGAACTTCCCTCCTTACATGTCTTAAATCTTCTTTTGTTTTCATTTTCCTCTAGGATATGTAAATAGATTTAATAATTCATTGAGGATTTATCCTTCTCCAATGTAAATTTTGTCAATAAAGAAAACTATTGAAGAACATTTTCTTGATCTTTCTTACATCTGTTTAGATTTGTAAATACGCAAATACATCAAACTAGCAGACTTTTTCATAATTTTACTTAAAATGCTTACATATTTATTACATCTGGAATAGATGACAGGATTCTTCAGAGAACAATGCTCATATTTTTAAAACAAATTATTTTGCTTTTTCATGTGTTTAGAACTCGCTGGAACTCACTGAAGAGTTTCAAGCTCAGTATGATCACACATACATCAATATTTTTATTAATAGCTTGAATGACGAAACGGAACAAGTTACTGAGTGCAGACGGTATCCAGCTGTAATAAATCATCTTAAGCACAAAGTTCTAGTTTGATGTAAGAGGAATTGTATGGATAAAGAAGGGGAAAAGCCTTTGTATTGAAGTACTTGATAGCAGAATAAAGGAAGTCTAGTGGATCAGATGCTGAACACAAGGAAATGTCAAGAAAACAAGCAAACATTACAATGGAAGTCATTACAGTGCAGTGCCCTGAAGGCCCTTCTGACATCACTTGTTATCACCTCCTTATCTATCCACAACTTTTGGATCAGAAAGCAGAAATACCAGAAAGCACTTACTACCCCTCATTGACTTTCTCAAGTGCACCAAAATAAAAACAGTTAAGTATCCTTAGAACAGTGTAGAGAATCTAGAAGGACCAAGAAATTTGGCATGTATAATTGTTAAGAAATAAAAATAAACGTTTTAAATATCCCGTGTATTTTCGTAAAATAACAAAAATTAGGATACAGGTGACTTTGGATTAGTTCTATGCTTGTGTCCACTGTTAACCTTAGGAATTAATTTCTCTTGAAGTATTTCCCCATAAAGTCTGCAGAAAAGACAATGATGACCAAAAAGAGATCTCACAGCAGCGTCTTGTCATAAAGTATGCTGAGCTTTCCTAATGCCCGAATTTCTGCCCCCCCGCACAAGAGTGCACAATTTTTTATTTTTTTGCAAAACAGTTTGTTTTACAAAAGCACATTTGTGGAAAAAAAACCATATGGGCCGATGAAAGTAACTGCAGGTTACCTCAATTCACCACAAAATGTGCAAGAGCACTGATTTTTATTTTTTATTGTATGAAATTATCATAGGCATTTTCAAGGTATAGCATGAAACAGTTAAAAATATTATCTTTTATAATAAGGCCGTAACTTCATTCCCCCTGTCACTATAGGAAAGACCACCATCCTTCTTACCCTTGATTCTCATTGTTTTTCTATTGCTTTGTACTCTCAAAGGAATAAACCCATCTCTGAGTAGGAAAACCATTAAGCTGCTTTGCAACACTGAGCCTTTGCCAACAAAACAGCGTATGAATGAATCTAACTAGATTTTATAGGATTATTGTATTAATTGTGCTATAAAAAAGATTATTTAGAAGAACACAAAATTACAAGAAAATCTATTTATAACACTTTCCAAATTCCTGCGCTCCCATTGTGAAGTTAAAGAAACAATATTAAATCTGCAAGAAAATGAAAGTGAAACAGATTTTTCTTTTAAATGTAGATGTGTCAGTAGATCCAGGGGGCTGCTGCTGTATATACTGAAATGCAAACATGCTTTTTACATCTAATATTAGAGCTGCTATAACTATAGGAGCTTAGAGAAATGCAGAAAGTAATTCTTCCTAATCCAAGTAAATTTTGGAGGGTGTTTAAGACATAAAATGAAATATAGGGCTGTATAGTTTCATAAACTCTTGTCCTATTCTTTCTTGTAGGTTTGTATAAATAGATGGGTGAAGAAAACATTTAGATTACTTTTCAGGAACCACAATAGTGCAATACTAACATACAAGCTTTTCTATCTTGCAGAGTTTTATAGAGAGTCACTGGCCTCTGGTTGCTTTTAGAAAACAGAGGCACTGAGAAATGAGTTGAGCTGTGTGTAATAACCCAGTGTGAAGGGTAGGAACAGACCCAAACCTACTCCCTTCCAGTCTGTGTCCCCAGCCCTTGAAAACTGGGCACAGCTCTGTTACAACTCCTAAAAGGGAAGCATGGGGGGAGAAATGAAAGCACATCACAAAACTGCATATGGAAAATCATACATTATCAATGCATAAAAGGTTGTATTAGTTCTATGGACTGTCAGAATGTATAGAGATATCTTAGCCTGCTATGCTAATTGTGCAGAAATCCACGAAGTATCTATATAAAATATTTTATTTAAGCTATGCACAATGAAATATTAAGCTGTACTCCTATTGCTTCTGTCAAAAAATGAATGTCAGCAACTACTGCTGCTGTTGTGGGAGAGTTAACTGGAAAATAATTTTTTTAACTATTAGTACAGAAATTGTGATAATTTCTCTGCATGCAGAAGACTCATTAATTCTACTGGGAAAAATCAATATAGCTATTTATAATATGAGAAGTGCTATCTCCTGTTGTTCCACAAACAGATTGTTACCGAGAGCCCTTGCTAGGCAAGGAAGGCAGGTTGTTCTCTGCATTTCTTTGGCCATCCTATTTAGTCCTAATGGAAAGCTGTTGGTAAATGCTTTACACTGTGCTCAACTGCTCCACTGTTCGTGGCCTAATAAACAGTCAGGTGGAATTGTTGGCATGAGTTATTTGGACAATCACACAGGAAGACTGAAAGGATAAAATGGAAAAGATTGAATAACAAACTTGATACCCAGTTCAAACACGTGGGGTTTGTTGTTAGATTTTATACTTTGAATATTTAGAGGCATAGTTTTATTGTGCATTGCTCATAGCTCTTCAAGTATGTACTACAAGCTACTGCTCATCAGCTTCAAAATATTGTGATTTTTCAGTAACTCTATGAATCCCCTTTAAGAAGAACAACCCACAAGTATTCTGGAATCCTAAAAGAGTACGTAAGATCACCATATTTCACATGTTTTGTAACAAATAGGGTGCATTTAATGAATGCGTTCCATGTAAAGTATTTAACAAAACTCTCAAATAAGTGTATGGAAAAAGACTTGAGATATATTTTAACGAGGTAAGTAACCTCTCCTCTCCCCCGCCCCGCCAAAAAAAAAAAAAAATCAAGAAAAAAATTTTAAGTTCAACTCTGTGATTCTCTACCAGATAGACAGATAGATTTTATATATATATATATATTTTATATATATATATATATAAAATAGAATCATAGAATTGATTGGGTTGGAAAAGACTTCCGAGATCATCGAGTCCAACCCTTGGTCCATCTCTAGTCCA
>JAWWEV010000167.1:6105685-6129475 GCA_035583235.1 Hafferia zeledoni | reverse complement strand
TCCTGCTGGCCACACTATTTTTGATGCAGGACAGGATCCCATTGGCCTTCTTGGCCACCTGGGCACACTGTTGGCTCTTGTTGAGCTTCCTGTCAATTAGTACCCCAAGGTCCCTTTCTGCCTGGCTGCTTTCCAGCCACTCTGTGCCCAGCCTGGAGCGCTTCATGGGGTTGTTGTGGCCAAAGTGCAGGACCCGACACTTGGCCTTATATATATATATATATTGCTTCCATATCACTGGCAACAGTTTAGATGCACTGTAGCTTCCCCCCAACGTAAAGGAGTCTGAGTGACGCAGACCAACACTGAAGCTCATTGACAATTGGATCTTCTTGTTTATAGGAGCAAATTTGTGCACCCTTATTTTTGTGAGAGTCATAATATCAGCACTTTTTTTGAGAGACATTCATTCTGAAGTGCATTTTAATTCTATCTCAGTTTAGCATTTAAGATAAACACTCCTCTTGCTGCTGTGTTAAGGAGTTAGTCATATGTTGATTTACACACCACATTGCTGCTCTTGTGGGTTTGGGGTTTGGTCCAGATGCCTTGTGGTGTTTCTGGACCAAGGATCTCATCACAAGTTTTGAGTGTAGAAAAGAGATTTGGCTGCAAAACAAGACAGTTTCAGGATGTATATGGAGTGATGAACTCATGGAGTTTTATGACATTTAGTTCTTGTTTTAGTCTCTCCAACATCATCATATTTCAGCACTGTGTTCACTCAGAGTGACATGCCAAGTGACCTGAATGAACACAGAGCTTGAAGGAATCAAAAAGTAATATTCAAAAAGCTCTTACTGGAGATCATTTGCCCTTGGAGAAGCTTGAGAGCAAGGACTGTCAAAATCCACATGGAGGCTGAAAACTAATGGCTGTATCCAAGGCCTAGACCCATGGACTAGAACTGAATAGCACAACTATCTAAAAGATTTTGCCAATACACACTCTATATACACTACATCTGTCAGAGTTGTTCTTTAGAAAATGGTAATTCTTTAAAATTTCTCTACTCTCTGATCACATAGAAACAAGACCCAATGTAATTAAAATCATGAAGTCAATTACAAATTCAGAAAACAGTAAGTTCAACATTTTCCCTCAAAAATTATAAGACATTTCCCTATAGAGGACTCAGAACACATTTCCAGAAACAAATAGCAGAGACTCTACTATGAATACAGTGGATTTCTGCAAATAGTAATGGTAATGCACTGTTTACAGAGACCAGATTTTAGTTTGTTTGTTTAAGCATGATATGTATAACAAAAATAAATAACCTGACAGCAAGAACTTTTGCTACATTCACCACACAAGGCAGATGAGTTGCCTGAGAACTCGATTATTTCACGAGCCAATTAGAGAGCTGTGCTTTCTCTTCTAATTGAATATAACTTATCTGCATGTGGCCATCCTTTACTACATTTAACAATTAATCTCAGACTCAGTGAAAATCACCAAATGCTAGAGGAGGAAAAGATAATTACCATCCCTCAGTACTTGACTCTTCATGAGCTCTACACCAGCTGACATATTTACTCTATTTGGATATTAACAAGATTCTCCCTATCGTGAAATTTCAATACATAACAAGTTTAAACAATTTACAAGATTTTCTTCACTCTTGTATTACACTGCAGAATTCTAAAGGACTTGCACCGAACTGTTTGTTCAGTATTTCCCATTAATTACAGGGGTCAGCTCTTTACCCACCTGTTTAGGACCGCACACAAGTGGGACACTGCCTTGAGGAATACAACAAACCAGACAAATCCAGGAAGCTGAGGCTCAAAGTGAGCTAAAAGACATGATTCCCCATTACTGCTAAGAAACTTTCAATAAACATTTGCCCTTTTTTTTGTCAATGCTGTAAATCACTATTTGAAATCCATATTTAAGACCTCCCTTGTTAGGCAAGATAAATCTCCATTAGTTGTTTTCCTTTTAATAGGACTAAACACTTTCTGAATATTAGCTGCCAGATAAAAAAAACGCATGTATACTTTCCACTTTTTAGTAAAAGTAGAATATGCTAAACCAAACACAAAAATTTACATTCAGAAAAAAAGTTGGGTTTTTTTAAAGCTAAAAGTTTTCACTCACTTGAAAATATCAAAACAGACTGACCAAGACAGGGTTCAAACCCCTGAAAATTTCTCTAATTCCCTGTGATGATACAAATACCATCAGGCTCTGCCACTGCTCTATTGTCTATGCAATCATTTTTTATATAAATTGCACATCACAAAAATAAACATAAGCGTCTTTCAAGACAGTTTTAACAGTAGGTTTTCAAAGATGCTAGGAAGGAGATGCATTCTGAAGAGCTCAGAAATCTAGTGAATAAGCTTTAGAACAGAAACTTTTATCAGTGGATGAAGGCAATGACCTAGTCCTCCCATACTGACATGTGGCAATCTCAAGAAACAAGGGAAAGAAAACAGGGATAGAAGGATGTTGCCCTGTGAACATGAGAACAGGCAGACTGCACACAGCACGATGGCTTGGACAGGTCCAAACAGACAACTGCAGCCAGAGAAGCAAGAAAGATAAGAGTTGTGAGCACATTCCTGCTTATGCTGAGGCTTGGGGAGCTCCTGCAGCTCAAACAGGTGCTGAGGCAGCCAAGTGAACCCTTATTGCCAAGTATGATCCAAGTGCATCCTGTTCATTTATCTTTCAGAACTTCACCCCTCACAGCAAAACTTTCTGTTCAAGTACCTGGTGCTGCGATGGAGTTGACTGTGCTGTCTGACAAATGACAATCAGTTCCATTCCCATTAGGTCATTCTTAAACTCAAGTCGCTTAAAATTGTCTTGCAGTTTCTGGGGCCCTCCCCAAAGCAAGAGGATGTTTCTCCAGTTCATCCATCTGCAGAAATCCTTTTAAGATCTGCTGTGCTGGAGAGTCTCTGTACCTTCCTGTAATTGGATTTAGCTGCACAGTGTTCTGAACACACATCAGGTGAGTGGCTTCAAGCTTGAGGGTCTCCCAAGCAGCATGTAACATGCTTAACATGTAAGCAAAGTCTTTTATTCTGTGTCTTCAGTGCAACTCAAGCACAGGCTTAAGTGTGTGGATGAAAGGAACCTCAGATACTGTTTGCATCCTGGGAGCACATTCAGCACTGGCAGTTTCAGGAGAGGCTGAAGGACTCCAACCTTTAGGGTATTTCACTGTCATCATTTAGTGGGAACGAAGAGAAGGGATGAATTATTCTCAACTAAGCAATTACAGTCTAACATCATATGTTAATCCATTTCCTTCTGTTTTTGCACTCCCAATTCTAAGTTTTCGCACAGGAGGTGCTGTTTTAGAAATCAAGGTAGTGATTAATAATGCAAATTCAAATAGGTTTATTCTCCTAATCTTTGTGTCTTGCAGTCCCTCAGGAAGCCAGAACTGCACACATGTGCTCATGCCAAATGATTGCACATCTCTGACTGAGCCCTAGAACCACAGATTGCCATTTGTCTGTGTCATTTTATGCTTGTCACACCCAAAACTGAGCACATGCACTACATGCTCACAAAGCACTGGGAAGACTACTAGAGCCAAATCTGAGCAATCAAATGTTTCTATCAAAGGTATCAGACTTCATAAACTGTACAAAAAACAGCTGTTCCCAAACCTCACTACTAGTCCAGGAAAAGCTTCCTGGAAGAAGCTCTATACTTAATTATACTACTATAAATCTAGAAAAATCCCATTATTTGGCACTAAAACTGTAATAAGCTTTTGTGGATCAGCTATGCTTAACTTACGAATACATTTAACTTTTCTGCATATTGAAGTCAGTAAAAGTGAAAAAGAACAGACTCCAAAATGCTGCCATTCTGTTTTGAAAATTCTAAATCAAAAGTATCATAACTATCCATGGACCGAAACAGATATGTGTTGATAATAATTAAAAAAAATACTTGCACACCCATCACATATAGAAGAAAAAAAAAATACAGAGGGTTTGTTTCCTCTTAAGTTCAAGGTTTCAGAGTTTTTCCATGGTGAGATTGGACTTAACTATTCAAAACATTAACTGCTTTTAGACTTCTGTGTTTATCATATAGAATAATTATGAGAATTGCATCCAGCATTTCTGTTCTATTCTACTGGAGCTGAGCAAAAAGAAGGTTCATAAAGAATGCTGACTGCAAACTAAGTCAGATGCCACCAAAGCTTTACATACAGAAATAAAATGCTGTTCATGCCAAAAGGCCATCAGTGATTGCTGGGTGAGTGCTACTGAGGGATGCACTGCAGCACAGGCAAATGCCACGTTATGATGTTCATTTCTGGCATCAGCAACTCTTGGCAATGGTCACTGTTCCATTCTTTCTTTGAACTGTTCTCGGGAATGAAGTGGTTCTTAGGTCAATAAAGCAATCATTGGGAGGAAGACTGTATTTTTCACATAATTTTTACTGGAAAGTACGTAATTTCCTTTCACTTTTCAGCAGCACATACACACCACCAAGGATGCCCATAACAAACTGTAAACAGGCAGTCATGACACCAAAATTTTTCTTTCCATGTGAACCTAAACTTCTAAGATGTTCTTTTAGCTTCCCAAACAGATTATGGGAAGTGGTGACAGTCAGCTAACCTAACTCTCCATTGGTCCATCAGTGTCTCTTTGGCACTACTGATGGATACCCAGCAGTCTGAGAAGTCACTCTGAGTCACTCTGTACATTTGTTCAGGCAGTGGCAATTCACACTTTCATGTGCAGAACATCAGAACTGCACTCTGGAGCCTCTCTTGACTTTTCTGCAAGAATGCAAATACTGCCCAGAAAAAGACTGGTGTCAAACATCCAGCATGAGCTGACTAGCAGAGAGGAGAGAGAAAAAACACTTATCAAGGTCCTGCAGTTGGTGGTACTTCACTGAATTCCTTTGCTGACAAAACCCAGGCAGGCTCCTGAACCAACTTAGCCACAAGTTTCAGTGATAACACTATAGGTCTGGGTTAATTTATTTTGCTAATGGCAATTCTTGTGTTGGTGCATATCATTACTGGATTAAAGGTTAAATCTTGTCTCTTTAAAAGGCTTTATGAAACATCATCACCTTATTATTATTACTTTACTTAAGTAGTAAGCCCCTCAAGCAATATTTATTATGCAGCTGAGAGAGGGGCAGTTCTGAGGGGAAGACCAAGGAACTTTACTGATAAACAGCTTAGCAATACTTAAGGAATCTTTTTGATTGCCAGAGGAACTCTTGAAAAATTCCATCCATAAACTTACAACACAACGAGTCTTGCCATGCAGCAAGCAGCAGGTTCCACAGATTCACTGCAGCCTGATGCACACTTGTCTCTGCTGAGCTTAAGAAAAGCCTCTAAGTGTATTCTTGAACTGCTTTAGTACACATTAAACCAGGTGATTTTTAAACAAACTTATTTTACTGAAACTGAGAGGCAGCAAGTAGAAGTGCACTGCCAAAGATTTGAGACGGTTCCACAGCCAGTGTCAGAGCTGGGACTGGATCACCCACAGAGAAGTGGAAAAGGAGGTTGTCCATCTTGTGCCACTCAGCAGAAAGAGAAGTGAAGCCCAGAGTGAGAGCAAAGCAGCCACGGACCTTTTTTGCTGGTGGCAATTACAAAGTCTGTGCAGAAATCAATTGCAATTTTAATAACACATTTTCCTGAATTGGTCTGGAATCTCTTCAGCACAACCTTTGTGACACCATTTCCTTAAAAGCCAAATGTGTTCTGTGTCACTAAAGGCATCCTCAGCAAAGACAAGTCTCTGTGAAACTCTTTGGTCTACTGCAGGAGGTATCTCAGCAATTTCAAAGGCTTCTCCCGGACATAGATTCAAAGCAAGTAAAGACATCCCAGTTGTCCATGCCTGTTTGAGCACTCTCTCCTATTAAATACAGCAAGCAAAGTCTTGAGACAGGACATTTCTCTGACACTCTCTACAGTTCTACAGACCAATGAGTGACCCTAAAGCAAAGTGCACCTACATGGTATTACCTTTGTCTATTGCTTAAAAAGCTGAGTGCACATTCTAGTGTGTAATAAAACATCAGCAGATGATCATTAACTCTAAAATGAAAGCATTCACCTCTAAACAAATAGATCTGCTTTTACTGATAAAGGTCCATTTAGAAAATCCTCACCCCACAGAAGATTCCTATTTTTTATCTCAAGTAAGATCATGATTTTTATCCAACTCTCAGCCAGATGGATTCAATTCAAACTAAGAATTCTTTTTTTTATTTTTATGTGAAATCCATGGCTGAGAGCCTAACAAGTTCAATTACAGCTACTGATTCAATGCTTATTGAAGGCTTGGAGTAACTTTTGAATATTTAGGCTTTAAATTGCTAACATTTCACTGTGCAAGTACAACTAAGCTTGATCAAGTATGTCAAGGAGAAAAAAGAACCTAAGAACTCCATTAGCTCTCAATCCAATAAATACTAGACTTATTAACTGAACTTTAATGATTAGTTTAATGTGCCTTGCAATACTTACTTCAGGATCACACAGCCTGTCCCCGCGGGAGGAGCTGTCCAAAACACCTGAATGCGTGTCCTCCTCCGAGGGGTGCTCTCAGTCACAGCCACGGGGCAATTGCTCATGAACTGGGTTTCCTCTTCATCTATGATCTGGGGGAATTTCAAGAGAAGAATGTGAAAACATAAGGACATACACAGCCAATGTCTCTCGAGTATGTTTTGTCAGCTCATGTTTTCTTCCAGTGGAATATTTATAATACTCTCTGCTTAGCTCAGCACTACTTCAGTAAATTTATTTGTAACATGCAGATTGCTCACTGAATTGAAAAGGAAAAGCTCACAAGATAAAGGCAGAAGAATAATTCAGTTCTAGGTATAGAGAATCCAGACCCTTCTGAGCATGGCTGCAAATAATCTTTTTTGTAGATCCTGATTACTGAAGCTTCCTGTAAATATTAATGAACTGAAAATAATAATTTATTTTTTTTAAATACAACAACAGCAATCAATTGGTTAGGACAGATTGAACAAGCTAGAGAAGAAGGAGTTTCAGTTCATTCTTTGTTTTCTTTTTAAACTAGCATTTGTTTAAACAGTACTATTCTTAAGGTATCAAAAAGTCTCCAGGTCGAAAGAGGTAATATGTGAATCATAATGATTTATAATTCAGAGTTCATTATTTAGCCCAAACTGCAAACATTTTGATTTTTGATTGATTGATGTTCAACAGGAAATTTGAACCATAGAGGCTGATTTGGAACTGGTGTTCTAAGGATTTTACTCCAAGGTGTCATGACAAAAAAGCTTTTTCACTACATATGTGCCTCGTGGGTTGTACTTTAAGCCTTCTGTTCATCAGATCTTAAAGAAGTTTTGTAAGAAACTGCTAAGTTTTATTTGAAAACAGCCAATGCTGTGATACTACAAAATTTCTCTTCAAAATTACTCAGTGGTCCCCTTTTCACTCCATGAAGCTGCAATTCACACCCAACTGGGTCCAGATTCAGGCAATGAATTACAAACCTCCCCATTTGGAGAAAGAAGCTGTATCAGTTTATAAGAATATTAAACTCTGGAGTTGCATTTTCAGAAATCTGGTTCTAATAAATAACACACACACATACTTTTATTGAATAACAATTAAAAAAAAATTCTACCAGCAAACAGAAGTTTAAACAAATATTTTGACAAAGAAATACTACTTTACATTCTAAACCAGTGGTAATATCTGTAGTTGCAGCAGATCTGCTTTAGTGAGCAGGCACGCTCTTTATCTCACCCAATGATTCTGCCAACATTCCCAAACATTTTCAGCTAAGCCAACAAACATTTCTGTATTTCCGTGGCAGAATGAGGCAGCACTGGCCCAGAGGAGTGCTGAGAAACTCTATTTAGCTGGTCAATAGGGCAGTGGTTAATGAGTTTTAAATTTAAAGCCATTAATATTCTCCAAGTTTTTTAACGCTTGGTAGACCCTGTGTGAGCAAACACAATGCAGACGTTTGCTGGGCTTTAATTACCGTGGAGCAGTGGGAAGCACGGGATGCAGTGCAGGCTTAACTGACTGCACAGCTCCACTGCCACTGGATGCAATTTAGTGCATTTAACTGGAGCATCAAGAAACCCCTAATCTGCACTCTTGGCCATCAATTGTATTTATTTTGTCTGCCTTACTCCTGCAACAGTAAAACAAAGAAATAAAAGTGTCTACTTATCTCTCGGAAGGGTTGTCTCAACTATTACAGATTATATCAATTGACCTTTTATCCATATCTCAGTAATTCATTCTCATTCAAAACCCAGTTCTGGTGGAAGCTCTTAAAGAAGAATGGGTGAGTTTATACCATCTCATAATCAATAAAATACTACTGCACATTATACAAAAGCAGGGTAATTCTCATTGAAAAGGCTCTTTGAAGGACATCAGAAAGTTCTTAAAATGCCATCTTTTGTACAAAAACAGAAATATTGCAAATTACTGTACAAATTACACAAGCTACATGTTCTCTTGTCAAGATGAAAAATGCTGCCCTAGTATAACTCACTTTCTCAGAGAAAAAGCTTTAAAAATATCATAGTCATAGAATCAATTGGGTTGGAAAAGACCTCCAAGATCATCAAGTCCAACCCTTGGTCCAACTCCAGCCCCTTTACCAGATCATGGCACTCAGTGCCACGGCCAATCTCAGTTGAAAAACCTCCAGGGATGGGGAATCCACCCCCTCTCTGGGCAGCCCGTTCCATTCAGGTTAAGATTACGTAATTAGAGGTGAGTATAAATATGACTGAGCAGATAGAAGCTCTCCAAAAATGACCAATGAAAAACTTTCAAATCTAGTTCAGCTCCTGCCTGACACATATTCCACAAATGATGTTTCTTGGGAAGCCCAACGAAAACAAACCCATGCTCTCAGAGCACAGACTTGCTATTTTCAGTTAACAAAAACTTAGCTACCTTTATATCACTAAAGATCATTCCCCCCACAGTCACGTTGTAAATCCATCCACGATGCATTTGCAGGGTAAGTAAATTCTTATCTCCAAGTGCATCAGTCCTGCTTTTCCCTCCAACAATGAATGGGATGACAAAGAACACCAAAATCAAACCCAACAACTAATACTTAAGGAAGGACTTGTGAGCAACTGTGAGTAGTTGTTACAAGTTTATGACCACTACAAAAACAGAACCTAAAATACCTGTTTAAATTCTAATATATTGGAGCACATCCATGCCCTTTTCCAGTTGCAACAAATGAACACAGAAATGCAGACATATTTTGTACTCCTTTTACCTACCTAATTCCTGGCACTTAGCAAGTAAAGAATTTTCTCCAGGAATACAGATGCCTATAATGAAGCAATTCAAAATTTCTTGTTGCATTTTAGAATGTAATCCTGGGAGAACAGGAAATGGTTGAGCCTCAAGGCTACATCATGATTTCCTGCATCACTAATCATCAAAGCAGAAGACTTATGCAATAAGTGTCTGCTGGAAAAACCTGACCATAAAATAATGTCTTCCAAAAAGTATTCCTTTGAAGAAAAATCAGACTGAAGCTTTCTTAATAAAGACTCCTAGTGTTGACAGAATACAGTACAACTCCCCCAAATTAGTTGGAAAGGCTCAAACGCCAGTTGATTTGAGATGATTAAAGTTATTTTATGATACATTATAAAACTGAGAATTGTCCAGATTCTAGAACTTCAGATAAATATAAAGCCATCTCAAACACATTTATTAAAAATATTTTTTTCCCCATAACCATGGAAGTTCAATTTTTTTTTAATAGAAAGTTCTTAGAAGTAATAAGAAAGGGCTCCTGATTGATAAGCAGGATTAACAAACTATATTATATTTTAGGGTGGTGTATGTTATTCCACTCACATGTAGCACAGGAGAAAAGCAGTAGTATCCTGCCCAGTTGTGGGGGGGAAAAAAGATACATAATACAATCCTGATTTTTCTTCTGGAATCAAGTCAGACCACAGGCGTGAAGGAAAGAATTGGCAGGGGGAAGGCACACAGATTAAAATGTAGCATTTGCAAAACTATATCTTCTAAAGCCCAGGTTATCTGTAATGGAAGCCGTACATTCTCAGCAATGGGCCAGCAAATTAACCACATGTTGGATACAAATCCTAAAAAAGAAAAAAAAATAAACACTTGGCCAAAGAATCTGAGGCCACAGAGGGAGGGAACTCTATGTGATTAATTCTTTCAAATCCACAAATGCAATGACACTGACTTTTAATATTCTATTTCGTTTTTCTTGTGGGGTTTTCTTTTTGCTCATTATGATTGCAATATTATTGGGCCAATTTATTCCTTCAGGGAAACCCGCGTAAATCCTCAATAGGATTCTTGGAGTTAACCAGGATCTGAATGAGTGTCACAGCAAGGAAAATTTGGATGAACTTGGGTAAATCTACAAGCACGGAAATAAGGATATTACATGGGAAAACTCATCAGCTCCAGGTTCAGTCTTGCATTCTCTGCCTAATGCAAACATTGATAAAATTTGAAGACAAGTTTTGGGTGTTCCTGAAAAGCAGGACTGGATAACTTCTTAGTTGTTAAACAGAGGAACAAGTGGTTTTCTCATAACTGGAACAATTCATGCTGAGTGACAGAGCTTGTTATCTGTTTCTGATTTCTATAAACTGTTAGTCAAATCAACAAGGCAGTTATCCTAACAATAAATTTATATCAGTATTTAATTAAAAAAAATCAAAGGTTATACATCACAAAGAAAGGGATTGAGTACAAAAGGAGATCAAGTTACATAAATCCTCTACTGGCTTGTGTCCACTTCCTAAGGTCAAACCACTGTCTTGGATCTTCAGCACCATTTCTTGTTCTGTGGACACATCATCCCTTTCCACCCACTGAAACAGCTGCATTCTGCTGGAACAACTGAATTAATAATAAAAGAAAAAAGAATGCAACTCAGAGTTCACTAGATGAGCATCTTTGTCAGTTCTCTTCTTTGGAATATCTAATACAAAGTGTGACTTCCAGAGTGTTGCAAAACTGTCTTCTCCTTGAGGAAACTTTCCAATTATAAAAAGAACATTGGGTCTACATAGCAGTAATAATATTTGGCCTTTAGGGATTAATCTAGAACAGAGTTTATTATATGGAACGTAAAACTAATGATGTACAAAGCCAGTTTTAAAAAAAACTTACCTCAAAGATATGCTTCACATAACCATATCCTTTGACTAAAGGACACATTATTTCCTTCAGAGCCTGTGCTCAGAATCAGAAGGATCAGAACACAGACTTTAATGCAGAGTCAGTAACCAATCCTGGTGCAGATATGATTCAAAGCTGCACAGAACCCTGAGCACTGCTGGGCTCTCAGTAACATTTGCCATCCTTAGCAATGAAGCACAGGCTGGAACTGCCTGATAAGCAGCCAGTCCCTGGAACACTGAGAACAGCACAGACCTAGGGAAGGGAAGCATTGCCAACATACACCTGTAGATTATCACGACCTTCTGGTAACTTCTAGCACGAACTTCATGGAAATATCCCACAGCACTGCAATTAGAAATCAAATTAGTTCTGCAATCATCATCTGAGAACAGACTTTATCAAGTCAAGATGAAATGCAGTAGATGACATGATGGTAAGTTTTATGCTTCTCCCTCTACCTGTCCATCTACCGGCTTGTGTTTCATCCCAGTCACAAGGCAGTAAGAAGCAGGGGGGATGAGGGAGTGGAGGGGAAATGTCCTTTCCAGTTCCACAAATAAGTATGATGCTAGGCAGTCAGAGCAAGTCTTTGAAGTACAGTAGGGAAAGAAGAGGAAAAAAACTAAGGATTTATAAATGCCTTCCAAGAAATAAAAACTCAAAACAAACCAAAATGCCAAATCCACAACAAAACATAAAATGAAACACCAACCCAAATGTTTGTGAGATGTTCTTAAGAAAAGTATTTGCATTCTGCCCAGCTGTCCTTCTCTTTTTCAAAACAAACAATTGGAATAATGTTTTCATTTAAAAGAAAGGCTGTATTGGACGACTAAAAGGGAAAAAGCTACTGAAATAATCCTGTCTGGCAATCATAAGAAAGTCCCCAAATTTTTCACCATCAAGAATCTGCTGCATGTTGCTCTTCAGTCGAACCAAATCCAAGAGCTCTATTTCACCTGTGCAGGGCAGGCAGCAGGGTCTATTCTCAGGTACAATTCAAACAAAAAGAGGAAGAAAGTGACAAGAACCTGAAATGCACTGAAGACACAGCCCTGTCAGCTTTTACACTGAACAGCCTTTCCTGCCTGAGACTGCCTATGGACACTCCACAAACCAGCTGTTTCCTCTCTTCTTCATTTATGTATGAAAAGAATGAAGGGATGATGCAGATCAACATAAACAGATAGCAGTAATTTGACAGTATTTGGTAAATATAAAATGTTATATTTGCTATCTTTCTTGCTTTTGAACCATTCTTAACTTAATGTTGTAACATGTTGAATTATAAAGCTTACACTGAAGGCTTATACTTGTAAATTGAAAAGGGCTTGGTAAGTAAGAGCTGTCCATGAAATTTAAGAGATGAATGAAAAAGGATTTTTGTGAATTGAGAAAGTTTTCATTTAAGTGGTCACTAAGAGTGGACTTAAGGTCCAAAGTTTCATCTTTGCCTCCTGTGAAGTTTTCTCCTTGACTTCAACATTAACATCTCTAAGAAAAGAGTTTGGCACATTGATTCAAGCTACTTTAGCAGATTAAATTAATAGGGGTTTTGGACAGATAATCCAGCTTTTCCCAAATAACATTAGTTTTATAATCTCTAACAGAGAAACTACATTAGGCACAGAAAGCTGACATTACTCTCATAGCTATAAATCTCATAGGGTTACATCAATAACTTTCTTTAAGAAGCAGCTACTTTAAACAGGGAAAATCCTGTCACTGCATTTTTAAAAAGCAGTTTGCAAACACTAAATTCCAGCAGGGAAAGGACAAAATCTTTTTAAATTGTAACATCTTTTGAAATCCCTTCAAATGTTCTGGTTTCTTACCACATCCAATACCATCCACTCATCAGAAACCAGGAATTATTTCAAGGACTGAACTTGTTTTTCACACCTTGGCACACAAAGATTCCAAGTGCCCCAGTTGGCTCTTTCCAAAGAGAGTTCCCTGGCACAGGCATCAGAGCATACAAATCACTCCCAGCACCAGGGACACCAGCACAAGTCAATTGTGTAAAGGAACTTCGGGTGATGTTTTGGACAAAAGCAACGAGTCAGTCTGTTCTTTGCATGACAAACAGCTTAACTTCATTCTCACTGCTTTGTGTCCAGCCTACACAGCTCCTTTTACAACATCTGAAATGAGGTAGGAGGGTTCTGGGAAAGACTGAAAATTTCAGCTTCAAAGAAACAGGACTTTTGGCTCACTTTGATGTATAATTTAATCAAGTTAGACCTAAACCTAGAGTAAATTTACTGAGGTCAGACTCTGTGCTGACCAATTCAAACACATTAATTTGTGGGTTACAGTTTTTTTTTCATTATATTCAGACAGTATCTAAAAGAATGAATTTGCTTTTCTATGAAATGAGAGTGGAGGGGGTTATGGTCTAAATATAATTCAAATTAGGAAGCATTAAACAACAGATTTAAAAAAAAAAAGGGTAAATTTTATGTCTGTGAAATGTAAATGAAGAAATTTTACTTCCAAAACTCTGTTCCAAGGATTAGGAAGCAGAACTATCCCATTGCAGCCCTAAAACTGAGACTCATGAGGATGGGGATGCAGATCAAGGCTGTGCTGTGATGGTCCTTTCTGGTCCCCTGGGAACAGAGTCAGCATTAATCAGAGCAGTCCTCTAGCCAGTTCCCTACATGTGAGCCAAGGCCAACCCAAACCAGCAGCTAGAGAAACTAGAATCCAATATTAAAAAAATAAAAAATGGAGCACAGCCACTTAGGGTTCTCACTGGCACTCATGGATTTCTCATTCCTGTCCTCCTTGTAATGGAGAGATCAGAGTGCAAACAGTTCTTTCAAGATTACAAAACTAACCAACTCATATCAGATAAGACTATAGCCACAATAAACTTAACAAAGATATATGCAGGATTCATTGGGGAATTCCTCTACAGAGAGATTATTTATACTCAGTGTTATGTTGAACATTATTTATTTGGCAAAAAATAGCCAGGATTCCAATCTAGTAATAAATTTTCACAGGAAAAAACCCCAACTTTTGATAGATGATAACTCAAGTGCTCCTGCCAGGGAGAAGCATCACTTGTTGGATGTGCTATTGTACAGAAATCAATCTCATAATTAGTAATTTTTAGATAACAATCATTCAAAAGCAGTAAAAGTTTAAGGATTTTGTACATTTTTTTGTGCAGTCAGTACAGTTAGAACCTTTCATTCAAGTCTCTAACAGACACATTTCTTTGGAAGGAGAGAAAACTGTTGTGATCTTCTAAATCTATTTCCTGCCATCTTATCTAGTTATATATAATGCAATTAGCTACCTCATATTAGAGAGCACATTTAATCTGACTTTCTGGATAGATAAAAGACACTGGAAGGCTGTGTAAAGAAATAAATGCTTTTGCAGCCTCACAAAAGGAAGTGATATAAAGCAAGGCAATGTGGATACAACAGCTGACTGGAAGCGAGACGTGACTTGTATTGCTGAGCAACCTTTCTCAGATCCCTTCAGTGGAGGAGAAGTAGGGACACAGAAACTGAGCTCCTTTTCTGAAAACCATACATTAAATGCTCTATGAAAACATCCTTATTCACCTTAACAGCTTGTCACACCTCAAACTGGTCTCAGACCTCATAAACACAAGTTCTTTGGGAGGAGATTAGATATGAGATTGCAGTTCTTCAGCTTGCTCTGTGATGTGCCAATAGCTCAAATTAAATGGAAAAACAGTTTCGAGAATCAACTAGAATTTAAACCAGGAAAATTCATGGAAACCATAAAGTTGAGGTGGCCCCCTGTGTACCAACCCTTTGTCTCATTTTCATAGAAAGAACAGCCAGAGATCTCCCAGCTTGGTGCATTGATGCTCACAGAACCCAGGAAGCAGAACAAAACTAAATCTGGCAGAGCTGTAGCTTGAGGATTGCATCTTTTACACAAGAGTACTTTTCCAGCATTTCCAAGGATTGAGGGACAATGAATTTAAAGGGAAATATAAATAGTGCTAAAAATGTTACTTTTCCAAAAAAAAAAAAAAGTTTATCTTTTCCTGGGATCAGAATACAAACCTTATTTATCTTGCTGAGAGCCACTGTATTTAGAGCATGCTCTGGGACGAGCATTGAAGACTCTACTTCTGATATGGAAGATGGAGGTTCATAAATCCAGTCTGAATCAGGCAGTTCACCATCAGTGTGAGATTTTACAAAATGAGCAGCCTTCAGCCACTCATCTTTCTGAACTGTTCTACCTCATGTATATACTGAACCAAGGGGAAAACTGTCCTGACAGTCCTGAAAGCACTGATGTGTCTTCAGATCTCTGCTCTGGTTATTTTGATGACTTTCCCCCCAAGTCACTAAGCCCTGCTGGTCTAGAGTCAAGTGTTTAACTACTTTTACCAAGCAGAGAGACCCAAGAGGAAGACAGAGCAAAATCTACCCTGCAACAGGCTGTTGCTGCAGGGACAAGCATGTTTTAGGGCTACAAAACCCCCTCATGCAATCTTTGCTCTAATGACTCAGACACCTGAAACCTTCTTTCCCCATCCATGCTGAAATCTTTTTGTGTCTCATGATGGATCTCTACTTGTGGCTGGAAAAGTTTTCCCAACAAAAAAAAAAAAAAATTGTGAAAATTGATATAATCCATTAAAAGAGTCAATACACTGGTATTTCTTTTTGTAGAGACAAAAGACCAAAGCATTTCCCCAAAAAAACTAATAAATCCTTCTAGCATTGCTTTGCTAGTGCAGGACTGAGATTTGCATCAGTTCTAAGAGTGCTAACTTAGCACTTTTTTAAATGTTCAATTAAAAACCTTTTCTGCATTTATTCCTGACCCTCACAAACAAATGCCTGTGTTTGAAAAGGGACAAAACAGACCTCAGCTTCCTTCCCAGATCTGGCCTTGTGTTTTGTCCTGTGTGTTGAACTGGGACTCAGCAACAGCCTCATACAGCAGGTCTCTGTCAACAATTCATGTTTAAGACACTGTAAGCACTTTGGCTGTGTTACTGCAGCATGTATATATATACACACATTTCTATAGATAAATTTACACACAATCCCTGGCTGACACAGTCCCTCACACATGTACAAACCCACACACCTAAATGAAACTCTAACAGTACATACACATTTCACACACACATTTTTCCAAATCCATATAGTAAAGAATTCATTCAGATTCTTTCTGTCTCAGCACAAACCAAAGATTTACAAATATGCATCTAAACCAACTTCCAGGTCTGATCTAAGTGTACCAAGTCAGATGCAGAGTGCTCAGTGTCTGCTAGGACTGAATCCAGGCTAAATTAGAATTCTCTTTATGGAGATGTGCGTGGAAAGCTGAAGGGCTACCTGTGCTGTGAGCAAAACTCAGCATTTTTACTTTTGCTAAATGCAAATTAAAGTCTTGTCAGCACATTCTTAATTTATCAAAACTACCTGAAACTTTCCATACTAGGAGAACAACTTATTCAATTTCTGCAGCCACTGTCTTTATCTGCCTGAGCCCATGTATCTTTGTTTCTGTCAGTGCACATAACTCTTTGCACAAAAATACCCTTTAGAAATGCTTGACAGAATGTGCCTTCACTGGGCCTAACAGATATTAGTAAGGACCTCCCAGTCACTGTTCAAGTGCAGCCAATGACATGTTTCAAATTCAGAGGACCAGAATTTCTGTTCACCCTGAAAACAAGCTTTAAGCAGTTAATGATTTCAAATAACAAAAAGCCTGACATTCATGTTCATAATGAAACAATACTGGAGAGAATCCATAATCTAATCCTAAATCCACTATTTTTATTATTGGTTCTAGAAAGCGTAGCTAAGAGCAGCCTAGAAAATCTGACCTTGATATCAGATCAAACCACGTGGACTGGGTGAGAGTTGTTACTAATTATGGCACTTCAGTAGTTTTGCAGAGTCTGTGCTTAATGATACCACTGAGGTGAGTCTTCCATTGGAAGTTAATTACATTATTACCTTTTGATAAGATTATCATACTTCATGTTGCCACAACTGTACATTACCAGCATCCTGAGCAGCATAATGAGCAATGCATAAGTAATGTGAGTGCCAGAGAAATATTTCTTGTGGACTGACACACAAGACCTGGACCTTATTTTCTGCTCACATGGGCACCTCTCCTTTACATTTCTGTGGCAAGGAACCCCAAGTTCTTTGTCAATTCAATTTCAAACTCAGGGACTGCCATTTTTATTTCAGGAAAAAAATTCCAGATAAGAACACAGTTGCAAGACCAGTCGGTAGAAGAGAACGATTGTTAAATTTGAGGAGACACATAAAACATCTGATAAGGAAGGAATTTTCTAGTGGCTGATCAAACCACACACACAGCTCTTGCACTGAAGGCACCTGTGTGTGGCAGGTGCTCCCTGCAGAGCGATGATAACAGCCTGCCTTCCTCCCCAGCTCTTCTCTCTACCTGTCAGGGTGTTCATTGCCAGCCAAAAGGAACCTTTTCTAATTACAACTTTGTGAGGAGAGTGCAACACGGGGTTAAGCCTAGATGGGGCTTCTTTACTAATATAATCAATAATACTATTCCTATAGAGGTGACATTTTCCTGCAATACAACATAACATTTGGTAGTAAAGTACAAAGGAAATGCCTCTTGGGCTCTTACGTACACCAGAACTGATGAAGGTCATTTGAAATACATAGTAAAATGTGAGTCTGCACATTTTACAAGATCAGCACTTCTCAGTTGCTTAGTTTGTTCAAGCTTTTCATTTAACCTTCATTTCAGAAAATATTACACTACTCAGCATTATGACTACAGCGCCAAGAATAGCGACCTCACTTGGAACTCCTCACTTAAGAAGGGATTTAGGGATTACAGAAAATACAGATTTTTAATAGCATTATTGTCCTGCTTGGTGCTGGAGCTTTGAAGCATCAGCAGCTCTGGCACACGTGCTATTCATGTTCCTTGGGAGTGTCTCAATGCCAAAATATACATCCCAACCTAAGGCAAGCCGATTCCACAAAAATTCTCACAGCCTTCAGATGACTGTGTACAGAACATAAGCTATTTCTGAGAGACTTAATCCACCACTAAAACCACATTTACAGCAAAAATACTGGTGATCTGGAACTACAGGCTTTGTACAGATAAACTTAAGAAGGCATTTACCTCCTTAAAAAAAGCTCTCAAATCTTTTGCTTAACAATTTGCATCAACTGTCGGATCAGGAATTCTGCTTGTACAGAAGAGCTGCAGGAGGGCAGGGAGAGATTCTGGCAGCACTGACAGTAGTTGTGAACAATTATAAAGCCACCAGGTAATTTGTGTGCATGTGAGTGTGTGCCTGAATGTCAGACAGAGCCAAGAGATAATAATCCAGGCTATGGCTCCCCTTACTTTTGATACGTTGATGAACTACTAATGTAGAGATTCTCAGATTCTTTCCTTACTTAGAGGGCATCACAGATTACAGTCTGTTCATGAACAATTCCTCTGCCTGCTGTTATGTCCAAGGCTTTCCATAAAGCCTAATTTCACATTGCTTTGAGCACCCTTCCAGCAAATTAAACCTGCTTGCTCAGAGTTTCCAAGAAATCACAAAGTTATGCCTTCTCCCCTTCAGTATGAGAGGATTCTGCCTCAGAAAGACACACTGCACTCAGACAACAGTAAGGCCACAGTTTGGGGAAAAGAAAAGTCTCATGGGCAGATTTCTTTTCAAGAGCTTGGTGGGCTCCCTTCGAACAGGTTTGCCCCAGTGCAGCACAGGAGGAGCAATTAATTAATTAATTAATGCTTCCCCTGTACTTCTCTGTGAAACACAAAGAGCAGCACCAAATATGAGTGCAGACAATACCACCTTCTCAAACCAATGAAGTGTTGGTGTGTAGGAATATAAACAGCTGTTTCTTTCTTCCCCATTCCCATGCAAGAATCTGAAGTGTATAACTGTGCAAGTTTTTATCTGAGAACTTCAGCACAAGTGACATAAATAGTCTAACCTGTCTAGCTAAGCATTTGCAGAACATGAGCATGGAAGCACTAGAAATAAGTCACATTTTCATTGCAGAAACCAAATACTGCCCTGCAGGTCAGCTCTTACTCATAGGGAGTCTCATGCCATCTTTCACTCCTAAAGCTGAATTTTGGCAATACAGAAAATCTACCACAGTAGTTATGGACAATCAGTCACACCAGTGTTTGTTCAGAGACATTTGATAGTTTCAATATTATTCTGAATTATTCTCAGTAAATTTCAATGAAAAGATGTATACAGTTCAAAGTCAGAATTCTGGATCTGTTATTTCTCTGTGCTTTTTTTTAATCCTATGCTGACTAATTATACAAATTTTGCACAGATACTTAAGAAAACAATTCTATAAGGCATGCAAGTGCAAAATGACTATAGCAAAGAAAGGTTAAAAAAAATCCTGGATCAAAAAAGGGAAACCAACTTCTGATGAGACATTCAACTACATGTCTTAATAAATGACAGCTAATCTCCAGAATATGAACTATGTAATTAGAGAAGTATCAAAATTAAAGACCAGAAATCACATGTAATAAATACTTATTTTCACTTAAAAAAAAAAAAAAAGCACAACACTTCTCTATTATACAAAGCACAGTAGGAATTACACCCAGTTTAGTAATCCAAAATACATGTAAATGTTGTTGTTTCTGATTCTGAGCCAGCAACAGCAAGACCTAAAACATGGTATGACTCCAAACACATTTATTTCTTTAAGTGACTAAGCCTAGAGTACTAAGAGACTATTTGGAGAGGGTTTGTCACCTCAGTCCTGTAGTAGGAAAGATTTGCTTATCTCTTTGATACACACCAGCACAACAGCTATTAGTACTGGAATTTTTGTAGGGTTCCCAGCAAACAGATAGAATCAGACTGTTCCCATATTTTTAAATCTCTGTTATATTTTACAGTCCTGGTTGGAATGTTATACATTTAACAAACATTTGTTATTTTATGCATGGACAGTATTTACATGCAAGAAGACAGATGACTATTTAAACATTCCTGACTTGGGAGGCAAACGCTGTATGTGAAGAGCAGAACTCCAAGTTTAGTAGTGGCTCAAGTGTGATATGTGATCTTGAGTAAGTTCCTTCCACATTTACTCCTCTGTAAAGTGGATATGATAAATTCTTATTCTAGAAACAATGTTTATGCAATTAAATCTATGTAAAAACTTTGAAGTCTTCATCAGAGAGAAAACGTAAAGCGCATTTGAAAGCTGTATTATACCCATAAACGTAAATGCAAATGTGGAACTCCGACAACAGAAAGTCATTAGGACAAGACTCAGTAAATTTAATTGGAGGAGGAAAAAAGTAGTCATGATTTCTCAGAATTCAAGAGGTTCATATCCCGAGTCGAGTATCTCAACAGCAATGACTTCAGCATTTGATCCTACCTTTGTATGTTTATAATGTTTGTATCCTGCAATATTCCTTTCCACATTTATTTAAGTTTTCCTTATTTGGCTCTGGCATAAATTAAGTTTTTAGTATACATCATGCATTTAGATGTCAAAAAATGAACAGAAATGCTCCAGGACCACCACTCCATAGGTTGTATCAGCTTGTTCTTTCCCAAGAAGAAATGCCAAATCTCTCTCATAGGCAGCAGTTAAGGGGGCAAATGGGTTTAGAACCCTAAGCACACATTGTGATATACACACTGTTCCTCCTGTGAAAGCTGCCAGTTGCACAACATCTGCACCACATACAGAGCTGGGTGTTTATAATGTGAGTTTAATACATTTTGGAAGTATTGTAATCAAAGGAGAATCTGATGAACTGAAAGAAAAACATGGATGAACATACAGCAAGTTTTGAGGAGGTAGCATAGAGGGGGTTTTTTCATCTTTTAGGGAAATCTTACACGATGTCTAAGAAAAAGTTCCTAATTATTGTTTGGAACATACAGTGTTTGAAGCTAAGGCTATTATATAATCCCAGTGTCTAAATATAACATAACCCAATTCTAATGCATATAAATAAGCACTTGGTATAACCTTTGTGGACAATTATACTAAATTACTGAAAGAATATAAAGGAAGCAAAGAAACTTTTCACAAACAAAAACCCCACTGGTCCTATGCATGCAGCTAATACAGAAAACATTTATGATTAGCTTAATCTTGGATTTATCACAGTGTGTGTGGCATATTTTCTTAACAGGAAGTATTAGTGGGGGAGTTGATTTACTGACTGGAGGTTTCTGCTGTAGTCCTACATCTGGGATCCCCACTATCATGTAAAGAGGGGCCAGAGTGAAAGGACAGCAACAAGAGGCAAACTGCTGCCTTAGCAACCATTTAAGATACCTCCCTGAAGCTTCCAGAAAGAATTCTTTACTTAATGCTATAAAATAGGTAATTAATTTTCCTATGAGAGTGACCTATTGCTCAAGAGAGATTGAAGTGTAAAGTATTTCTCCATCATCATTACTTGTTTGCCACTTTACGTCCCCTTCTCTCTTTTCCTCATGTTTAAAAAGCAGCAGGTTAGATAAAATAAGTTTGTGATAAACAGGCTAAACCAAGTAACATCAGCTATAATTAAGCTTCCCATACAGGCAGAGTCAGCTTTGCTCATACAATTGAAATTAGGAAGAAAAAAGATCAAATGACTCCAAGAGAACAAAACCTTGAAATATGCCTGACAAATAATGAATAAACACTGGCAGTGCCCTAAGGAACCTTTACTGCACTACTGACTGTATTGAGATATATAATCATTAAAGTTATGGAATAGCAAGTACTAAAGCTACTTCTTACATACTTTTCCTTTTAAATGTTTCTTTTGAAAAATGCAGGTTCAAATGAACTCTGCCCACCCACAAGGAGAAAAAAAGAGGCAAGAGCAACAACAGTGCCTCAGTTCACATAAAGAGAATAATTGGAGCCCAGTTCAATCTGTGAAGTAAACAGAAGCAGGATGAAGGCTTTTCAATTTACACCTACGGCCTACAAATTAGTAAGTAGTCTGGTAGGATGAGCTTGCCAGAGATTGCATAATAACCCTGCCTGCAGCAACAATGCAGGCAATGGGGAACAAAATGGTAGCTCTATACCAGCAGGGAATTTCCCTTTCTAATTATGGAGCACTCTGAAAAGCATTCTCAAGAGCCAAACGCTAGCTTTTGTGCAACTGGATTGGGAATTTTTTCATTATTCCTGATTTATTTTCATGTGAAAATTAATTTCAATGCTGTTTTAATAAACAAAAGTAACTACACATAAAAAATACAAAATCTTACCCAGCAAACATTGCTTTGGATTTTTTTTTTTTTTTTTTGCATCAAAAGTTAAACAGACTACCAGTAATAACAGCTTGTTGAGATGTCTTGCCTATGTTGGTATTCATTAGACATTCACTTGTCTGTATCAACTGAAATCAAAAACACCTAAGCCAGAAAATTCTGCTTTTGCAGTACATGTAAAGTACACTCACATCCTGCCCCTTATACAGCCACAAGAAAAGTAAGGTAGAATACGTAATTTTCAGTTTCTCACAGCAACTGAAAAAGGAAACGAGAGCAGAAGTGGGATCATTTAAGATAAATAGTTAATAATGAAAATGCAGTCTACCTCTAAGGAACATAATTACTCACAGTAACTTTTCCGTCCCCTTTCAGTAATTGTTGACTCGTCATTTCCACCATGGGTGACTCCCAGTAACAGGTCCTTCCAGAAGTACAACTACTTCTTGAGTTGAGTCAAGAATCACTTCAGAAAACAAAACTACATAACCATAGTGGCCAGTGGTACGCTATTTCTAGATACATCCTTGAATTTGCAGTGCTTGATTAGTAAGAGAAGCTCCTGTAATTCAGTTTTATAAATAGCTGTGCTGATGCTATCCCAGATGGGAACAACCACACCAGAGCTTGAGAAACAACCTGATTCACAGGTGCTCTGTGGTGAGGTCATACCTACTTACAGCTGTTCTCTGGTGTTACCCTGCTAGAGACACACAAAAATGAGAGCTTGAGGAAAGGACCTGGCTCAGACAGTGTAGGAGGCAAGAGTGCTGCTTATATTGAGGAAGGTCACAGAATAAGAGGAGCAAGTCAGAGAAGGGGTGAGAGGCAGAGACAACCTTATCTCCTGCCTGGAGTGAAAGCCAGATCTTCTGGCTTTGTCTGCTGATTAAGATGACAGTCCTACACAGGTACTGGGGTAGTTCTGCCAGAGAAAAATTTAGATGAGAAACCATCCATAAAAACACTACTCTTACAGTAGTAACAGCCATAGTCAGGAAGTCTACGCAGATCAAGATGCAGGGAAGAGACAGGGATCAGTGCAAGTGGTTAACAGAAAGGTCACAGAATCTGGCCAGTTGGAAGGGACCCACAAGGATCATCAAGTCCAACTCTTAACCCTGCACAGGCCCATCCCCAAGAGTCACACCATGTGGCTGAGAGCATTGTCCAAACACTTCCTGAACTCTCAGGCTTGGTGCTGTGCCCACTGCCCTGGAGAGCCTGTTCAGTGCCCAATCACCCTCTGGGGGAAGAACCGTTTTCCAATATCCGACCTAAACCTCCCTTGACACAACTTCAGGCCATTCCCTCAGGTCCTGTCACTGGTCACCACAGAGCAGAG
>JAWWEV010000167.1:6085879-6105669 GCA_035583235.1 Hafferia zeledoni | reverse complement strand
TGACACAACTTCAGGCCATTCCCTCAGGTCCTGTCACTGGTCACCACAGAGCAGAGATCAGTGCCTGCCCCTCCTCTCCCCTTATGAGGAAGTTGTATCTGCAATGAGGTCTCCCCTCAGTCTCCTCTTCTCCAGCTGAACACACCAAGTGCCCTCAGCCACTCCTCACATGCTTCCCCTCAAGCCGTTTCCCCATCTTTGTTATCCTCCTTTGGATGCTCTCTAACAGCTTAGTATCTTGCTTATATTGCAGTGCCCAAAACTGCACACAATATTCAAGGTGAGGCCGCCCCAGTGCAGAGCAGGTCACAGAAGAACAGACACGACTGGATACAAACGTCACTGGTGGGACTGGTCACTGGGGCCGTGCCTCAGGAGGCCTTTGAAAAGTTATAGCTGTGTAAACTGAGCACTGCAAACCTCTCTGTCAGGGCTTCATGCTAATGAAAGGACACACTTCTATGGTGATTACTAAGTTGAGGTGGGTAGCAAGTGACTGAAGAAAATCAGGATGTGGGATGACAGAAGTTCTCATGACTGAATCTGATCCATACATCTGAAGAGATCCTTCTGTGTAAGTACTTTCAACTAGAGATATCCTTACAATCCCAAACTCCCACACAGCAGGGATGAACAAGGTTACTCTACACACAAGCAATCCAGCAAGTTCTGTGAGAGTAAGTATGAAAGAAAAAGCAATATTGTATGGCTTTTTGGTCCAGGACTTCCAAACAGTCTCAACCTGATCAGAAACATGTCTGCAAAGTCTCTTGAGTAAAGACTAGCAGTGACACAAAACATCTGATGTGACTGGGATAAGAGGGTGTGTTTTTCAGTTGTTTGAGTCCCTGTTCATCATCCTGAGGGCATCATCATGAATTTCCATTCATCACTGCATAAGGTGAAAGGACTGTGAAGGGACACTGGGATAAAGCACCAAACAGTAAACACGCTGAATGTGACAGAATCAAAAGATATGGTCATTTCCTGAACAGGTCTTGTATCATTCTGAGGTAAAATAAATACACTGTGATCAGATGACTAATGATCCCGGGTTGTTAGGTCATGAGAAAGAGCCATCACAGCAAAGAGAAGAATCAATTACAACTACTCAGGACAGAAGTAAACAGTACCCTTGGCAAACACTGAGGTCCCTTCCACCATTAGAGAGGGAACAGTTGTAAAGAAGGAGGATTGACAAGGTAGTCCACAGCTAGGTCTGACAAGGGTACACATGCAGTCTAGAAAAATGGAAGCTACATATGTTGTCACTTTGATAATGCAAAATTGCCTTCTGAAATCGTGAAGTAGTTCTCAAAACAACAGGTGTAGCAAGCAGTGCATCAGTAGCAGCAACTGATTCAGCAAGGAGTTACAGTGAGGATCACTTCCCTCACTTGACTATGAAGTCTGGAGGAAGGATTTCTTTTCTACAGCAGCCATTCATCAACAAGCCAGGTAGGTAAACTGATGAATTTAAAAGAGCTGTTCTAAGTCACCAGAACCTCTCTTAACAGAGGAGGGGGGAAAAAAGGAAGACCACCATTTAAATTTAATTGGGAGGCCTTCTACTGGCATCTGTGTACATTCAAAAGTCCAGAGGAATGACAACAGGATTTTCTAATTGTAGAAATGTCCATATAACCTGGAGAAACTGTCATATTGAACCTCAGCCTTTATCAGTACCTTCACTCACCCTTCTCTCCCCTTTCCCTGCTGTCCCAAACCACTTGATGGGAAAAGAAAACACATTATGAGAAAAGACATAAAGTATAGACATAATTCTGTATGTCTGTAGCCTAGTCATTGTAGGCTGGGAGCTGACAGTTCTCATCTGGAGAGAAGTGTAGGAATACACACATTTTCCTGTCCTTTTAAAGCCTTGTGTCATTCTGGATGTCCAGATCCACAGCTGTCATAGCAGAGATTACAGGCAGTGAGAGCTGAAGTCCAGATCAGTAGGGAATACCTGATAAATACCTCCTAACCTGATGTAAAGTGGAAGTGCAAAGAACAAACACTTGCTCTAAGGTCCCATTGATTGGAACTGACATGCTGAAGGTCTCCTGATGCTGCAGAATGACAAATGGCTACATAGAGGTAATTCTTGGAGCATTAAAGAACGGGGATAGGAGCTAACAAGGTAAGAGTGCTGATCTTTTTCAGCAGAGATACAGAGAAACCAGAATAATTGATGAGTGCCTTAGAGGGAGGTGGTAAATAACAGGCTACCAAAAGTGAAATTTAGGAAGGAAAGCCTGATAATAACATTATGAATGAAGAAGAGATGGTGGAGTAGATGTTTCAATGAACCTGGAGCCCATATACAGCTAGAGTTATAACCCATGACAGCTGCCATATGGTGACTGTAGAGCATCTGACTGTTGCCAGGGGGGTTAAATGTCTTTCCTAAAATTTCACATGGCCCAGGTGTCATCATCTGAACAAAGACTGTTTGAGAGAGGAATAACAATGACTTAGGCAGATTACCTTGGCTGGAGAAAAGAGATATTTGAAATAAATTCCTTTAGAGTCACTGATACGTCCTGTTAAACACTGCCTGGGGAAGAACATGCAGCTTTTACTGATTGACAAAACAGAGTTGACAGGATCTGCACTTCCAAAATCCAGACTTTGGCTCTGAATGAAAACTGCAAATGCAAAACTGCCCACAGGACTGGAAGCAGAACATGAAAAGAGAACACTCGAAAAGCATCAAGTGATCCTAAACCCCAAAGGGCCCAGAATGGGACTCTGAACACTGATGTGTCAGAAGAGCAGACTGGAGTCTCCAAGGCAGAAAGGGACAGTGCTGCCAGTGTAATTTCCTCTCTTGAGGACTGATTTGTTAAGTGTTAGCACCACATTCTAGGAAAAAATTCTCTAATGAGTCTCTTTGGAAGCTTCTTAGAACCAGGAACTCTTGCAGTTTAATGCTAATCCAAGGAAGAGGATAAACTAATAGATATATTCTTCTTTAACAGGAGATTTAATTAGGCAATTTTGATATTTTACCATGACATAATTTGGCTCTGCATCCATTGGCAGTTGGCAAGGCAGGACAGAAGTCACACTAGAGATAACCAGACTCTGATAAGCCTTGGATCTGCAAAGGAGCCAGGAGTTGTAGCTAACCTATCTCAAGACATACCTCCTGGGTTTCTTTGGCTTGTGCTTTGGCTGTGTTTTTTGAAAACAGAACTTGAATCATTAACAAATTAAATATTTGTTTAGGCATAACCCTTTCCAAAAACACAAGCTCTTACAGTGATACAATCATAGTTTAAAGTCATTCTCAAGAAAAAGCATTTCCCTAGAAAACGTTACAAATAGATATAAAGAGAATAAATAAGATTAAAATTAACAAAGAAAGAGGACTAATTATTACATGGCCAGAAACTAGATGATCTTTTCCCTAGCCAAGCAGAGAGACAGGGAAAGGGCAAAGAAAAAGAAATGGCAGAAGAAAACCTAAAGCCAAATTAACTAAAACTAAAAGTATTAAAGTAAGTCTTAAAAGTAAGGGTAATAACATAGCAAGAAAAATGCTTTTTGGGTTGGGAGGGTTTTTTTTGTAGGGTTTTGGGGATTTTTTACCTCCTGTTTAATCCCTGAATATCATTATACAGAACTCAGAGTTCTAGAAAAATGTGTGATGGTTTTCACCAAGACCAATCAATTCCATCCCATAGGAAAGGTGAACCAGAGCTTGGTTTACCATTATAAAATATATTTATTTTATGCCTAGAATAATATTTGCAGTGATTCTTACAGAAAGAAAAATCAGGATTACTCTTGCAAATGCAAAAGAACAGGAGACTTAAATTTCACAGATTCAGAATTCACATCCACCTGCTCAGTCTCCAAATAATATACCTGGCATATTCTGATTCCTTCATATTTAACATACTCTGTAATTACACCTTTGGATCATTACTTCCACAGGCTGTTACTCAGGAAGATGACAGAGTCTGTTTCAGTGACGAGACGCTGGGAAAGGGAATGTAGGGAATGCAAACATGAGCAAAATACTTGAAAGTTCTGAACACTTGTTAAACAAAACTTCATTATTTCATACACCTCAGAATAAGCTATTTACTAAGTAGCCTGATGAGTTTATATTGGGACACAAGGTTAAAAAAACAAACATACAGGCCAAATGCAACATCAGTATTACGCAGGTACAGCTTAATTTTTAATATAAAAAGCTGAATAAATAATTGCAGTAATTAATTCTTTTAAAAACTATAAACAAACTTTGCTTACAGAAACAAGGAATAAATAATTTGCCATGGCTAAGGTCCTTTTGAGACTGCTTCTTCAAAATGCACTGTATCAGCTGCTTAAGGAGATGTAAGAGTCTTATAAAATGCTGGAACACTGCATTTGAGGAACTGCTTTTCTAAGAGGTTGGAAAAATACCTTTTAGTGTAAATGCCTTGCTAAGCACATCAGTCAACTAAACAGCATCAAAAGAAGGGGCACAGTCGGTGTGTATTCAAACACAAAGGCAATGTTTGGGCTATTGTTTCAGGGTAAACCTTGGGCAGGACAACTTCAGATAAAGGACCCCGGCGCTAATTAACTCACTATACTGGAGTTCTCCTTAAATGTTTTCTTCTTCAGCTCATCTCCAACTTTTATAAAAGCCACACCTTTAATGAAACCTTCACTCGTTCTGCTGCTGCACCTGCTTACTTTCTTACACTGGTTTCACACCAGGGGGTTGTTAAATTCAGTGACCTAAACTCAGAATTTCTTGATTCATTCTAGAGCTGAAAGTATCAAAAGGACACCTCCAGGAACACCACTATGATGAAGGCATTTAGCAGTAAACTATCACAATAGCTGACATAAGAATTTAACAACTGATTATGCCAAAGCAATATAAAGAATTGTCTAATTTTGAGTCTTTGTGACACAGCTTACCATTGTACATAAGAAAAGCAGGTCACGTTTGCACAAAATATTTTATAATGAGTGTTTAATTATCAAGCATGTTCAAAATACCACGAATTTTTTTAGGAATTAAGAGCATTTTGAAGGACAAGATTGTAGTTCAAAACTTCCTCAATAAATTGAACTAAGCTCTACCCTTAAAAGGAATAAAACAAAGACAGAAAAAAAGGAATCTTGACAAAGGCAGCGATATGCAGGAAAAGATTTAGGACATTTCAATGCACCTCCAGTACAATGATGAGATGCTTCTGCAGTAAAGGCAAGTTGCACACACTTAGAGGATTCTGCATGAAGACAAGGGCACTCCAAAGGATTACTGTATCAAAATTATACATGATTTTATGCAGGGAGTCCAGACTAACTATTGCGTACAATTCTGAGGAGATTGAAATCTCAGTTTAACTGCAGAAATAGCAATATTGAAAGAGGATGCCCTACAACTGAAATAAGGAACAGGTAAAGAATGTGTGGAATTGGAGGGAGAATAAAGGAAATTTCAGAATACCTGTGTCTTAAGACATCAAGAAAATTCGTAATTTAGGAAGACAATCTCATAAGAGACCAATTTAACCACAATTAGTGAAGACGCGCTTTAGATGCTAGTAAGAGTTCCACAAAGTTGTCCTTAAATTTTGTATAAAATACAACATATTGAAGAGTTTAAACAGGCCACTTGGAGAGATGAAGTTGTTGTTGAACACTTGAGAATAGATTTACAAAACATCCATCAAGAATTTTCCTGGAATATTTATCCTTCCTCAGAGAATAAGGAAGACAGATGAGATTCAGTGCTAAATTTTATTATTCTAGGTTATTTATCAGACTAAATCTATTACATTGCATACATATGTTGATTAAAATGGCCTGTATAGATTAGATAGTTTTTCTATAGTCAGTCAAGTTGCCCTCGAGTATAATTTGCCTTCCAAACAATCTGCAGACAGTTGCTAAACATTACCAAAGAGAAAGACCCGCAGTCTACGTGCCAACAGTTGGGAATGGCTTGTGCAAAGAGGCCAATAGGACACGATACCCAAAGCTGAAGAATCTCAGTGCCCCCCTGAGTTATACAATTACCACTGGCATAAGTAAGAGCCATGTCATTATATCCCCCAAACTCCTATGAATGAATCTGGCATCTTGAATTCCCCAGCCATATTTAATTCAGCTATTTAACATATGTTTGAGTGTTTGTGGGAGACAATGTGATTTATTTTAAAGCTGAATTGTGCCCTGTGAGTACTACAAGGACACAGAAAAAGAAGTTTGGCTGCATTAAATAAACAAACAGCAGTAAAATCAGATTTTAAAGTCTCAGTTGTCTCAGAGAAAAACAGATTTAGAATGGTGGAGTCCAAACTACACTTCTCTAAATCCCTCAACTTGATGGCAAGTGTAGAGTTAATTCAAAAGGGTACAGGAAAAAAGTACCTGTCCGACAAAGAATTTTAACAGCTGTGGTATTTATAGGCTCAGGACCCTGCAGCTTGATGATTAATGAAGGCTGGCCATACCTGCTGACTCGCAGAGTCATACAAGAGCAAATGAGCCATGAGGAGGCTGGAAAAGGCAGAGCAGAGCCCCTGCAGGCCAGGTCAGCAGCCACTCGTGCAGGTCCAGCCTTTGCAATGGGCTGGATGTGACCCCTGGAAACAATGTTTGCCCAGCCCAAGCTCACCGTGTCTGAGCCAAAACTCAGGTGTTAGTCTCTATTTAACACCTTGGTGTTCCAACACATGCACTGGTGAGCAGTTTAACACACTCAGTAGCTGTGCAAAACAGCAGCCACAGCTCCAATGAGGTCTTCTCCCAAGGACAGAGTGTGGATTCAGGTTCTCCCCATGAAAGACACCAACTCATACTTCACAATCTGGAAATGGCACTCACAGGCTTGAAGATCAGATGTCTGACAGTCACAAAGGGAAAGCATGTCTGACTTGGTCGACTTTCATTTTCTAATATGAATCAAACACTTGCTTCATGCAGTGCTTTGTTTTGACTATTATTTTAGCAGCATACATTTCTCCTCATGAAGGCAGAGGCTTTGTCTGTAGTCCAGAAGCAGCATTTAGTCTCCTGTCACTATTAAGGAGTTTTCACCAAGTTCTGTTCCATTAGGTAACTCATTGAGTAACATTTGCTCCACCTGAGCACAGGAATAACATAACTGCAAGTGGCATGCAAATTACATTACATACAGTTTTTTCTTGCTCTGTACAGCTGTTTAGCCACCCTTAGGATCTTCACTTTATAACAGAAATACAGTGCAAACCCTTCAACTAACCATCTCTTTCTCTGGTTATTAGCACCTAGCCAAGCTACAAGGGACATCAGTATTTATCGACAAGCATTCTTCAGATACTCCAATAACAATCTTACATCTGTGTCCAGAGGGGCAGAACAGGCAGACACCATCTGAATCAACTTCAGTTAATTGTGCTAATGTGGGATGAGCACAGCAAGTACTATCTGTTCCACATATATACAAATTTAGTTATGCATAAACTTCAAAACTCCCACCTGCAACATTAGAACACTGAGCTCAGATTGCAATCCATACAATAAAGATAATTAAACAACACTCAACTGAGATCCATTGGGCCGTTTTTTTAATCTTATGTAGAATTTCCATTTGCTTCCCACTCTAAAAACTTCAAAATTCCTCTGTACTTCAGCAAAGCTTAGCGAGTTTCTCATTTCGAATTAGACACAAAGGCAAAACTTGGGCCAATTTTCTTCACATCAGCCACAGCCATAGAGACACTGACAACTGAAATGAAGAAATTATTAGTGACAAGTTTCTTTTAAAACAGATGAAGCACCACCATTTCTACTACTTAGGAGTAGCTGACCCTTCAATGTCAGCTTATTCTTTAAAAATCCCCCAACTTCATTAAAAAGTCAATATTAAAAAGATTTCTCTGAAATAATATTAGGAAATTATTTCATTTTAAGAAGATGGAGTTATTTCAACATCAAATAAGTTCTCACTTATTCTAGATTTTTCTTACAAAATGTGTGAAAACTGGACAGAGGCCTCTAAGCAAAACAGGAAAAGAGGGCAATTAGTTATTGAGTTTACATGTCATATTTGCTATATACAAAAATACAGAAGAAGCCTCAGGAAGAGATGTTGATTTCTCTCTCCTTTTGTATCACCTACATTAGAACTTCTGAGTATTTCCCCTGAAAATCTAGAAATTCTTCTTTCAGGCAAGTAAAATCTTCTACCTAGAAATCATTACTGAAATTACTATCATTATCAATAAATATCCTGTAAATTATAATCAATATAATTCAACAATATTTCCAAACTTGGAAAGTCAAATAGCAAATAATACCTTCTCTAAGAATCAAACCTACTTACATAATTTCTACCTTATTTCATAAATATGATGCATATTCTCCATTTCCAGAATTCCCATCATGAAATGTGAAGTAGCTGAAAATACCATTTTATGAGTCATCACTCTGGATTCTAATCCTTTTAATAATGATAAACATTTCACCCACTGAATGTGTTCATTAAGTAAAGTACTACTGAGCATAAATAAAACAGCAGAATCCAATATATGACTGATGAAACTGTCATTACAAACACTTCTCAGAACCATAATCTACATCTCAATGGACAAAAATATTGAAGAAATAGAAAAAGCAAAATGTGAACAGTACAATTTTCATATTCACTTTGCATAACAGGTTCAGGTGTCCCAGGCTGCAGTGCCAGTCACCACTGCTCATTTATAACTGTAAGAATGGGAGAAAGCAAACTGAAGTCAAGGTCCCAGAGCCTTGATCCCTTGAACAGGTTGCATGGAATATAAAACATACTTTGTTGTTCTCATGTCAGCTTACTCATGCATAGTCTACATTTTACTTGCATATCAAAGAATCATAGAATGGATTGGATTGGAAAAGACCTCTGAGATCATCCAGTCCAACCCTTGGTCCAACTCCAGTCCCTTTACCAGATCATGGCACTCAGTGCCACGGCCAATCTCAGTTTAAAAACCTCCAGGGATGGGGAATGCACCCCCTCTCTGGGCAGGCCATTCCAATGCCTGAATCCTCTCTCTAGAAAGAATTTTTTTCTGATAAAACCTCCCTTTGAGCCAGGCATACAGCAAGACTGCAAGAGGGTAGGTCAGGGAAAGTTCTCTCACCTGGAAAGTTCCTGCATGGTCTTCCTCTTTGTCCCCTTCTTTTCCTTCCTTCAGGGCGATCAGTGTGAACCCTCGAAAGTAAGCAGGAGTGGCAGCAGAAAGTGTCACTACGATACAGTGAACAGAGAAATAATGAAAACATAATATTAATTGTGAAATCAGCCACTTGCATATCACTTCCCAGCTTGAAGAGTGTGGTGTTTTCAGTTGGTATTAACTAAAGCCAGGGAACTGACAACATGGAGCAAAGCCAACCAGAATACAGGATGTTCAGTCCAAGTTTCCACCTAAACTGAAAAGCACTGGCATAATGTGAAATACCTCCATGTTTTTCTTTTACTCACACACACTTCTTTTCTAAAGAAGATTGATAATCTGCTCAGATCTACAGAGGGTTATTTTGTTGTTGCTCTGGGGGCGGGGATACACGTGTTCGGGGATTTTCTTCTTACTATTTTTTGTGAGGGTTTTGCGTTAGTTGGTTTGGTTTTAAATCTGAGGGAGCATTTCTTGAATATTTGAATTCAGCTTTTGCCCTGCTCTGAGCGTAAACAAGGATCTAAGCATTTTAGTCACAGCAAGTCCCTCTAATTGCAATGGGAGATGACCACATTGCCTGCTGCAGCTCAGCTACACTCAACACAGCACTCCAACTGGTGGCAATGGGGGATCTTGAACTATCCTTGCTTCACTTTATCCTCAGGGTAAAACAGGACACAGAGTTAAACTCCTGGCTGGAGCTGATCTCTGTGCAGCCAGCTCTGACTGCCCAACCAGCTCACACATCAGCAAACACCCTTCTTCACACACCTGTCCTGACAAGGAAGGCAGAGCTGGATCCACCAGGACAAAACACGTCACGCTGACTACTCAGATTTTATCATGCTCAGTATAAGGATTAAATCCCCCATTTTCTGCTAGTGCAAGATACCCTTGCACAATTTTTTTGTTTGCCATCACCAGCACCTGAGCACCACCCAGCAACACTTGAGTTACGTCAGCTGGGGCTCATTTGAACATTTTCAAAAAGACATAATGGGGCAGAGCTTTGAGGCAGGACTTCTGAAATTGCCAAACCCTTTCTCAACAACTTACGACAATTCGTTCCTGAAACAGGGATAAGTTTTAGGGGAAAATTCTTTTTTAATTAAAGGAAAAGAAACAGAAAATTCAACTACGAATACTTTTAAGTAGCTTTTACTTTAAGCATACTGCAGACAACATTGCTTGTGGTACATTATTGTCAAACTCTCCAGCACTGACTGGCACAATAAAAACTGAAGACCACACACAGTTTTCATGAGCAAACTGCAACTGCCAGTGCTGCTCCAAAGAAGAGCATCCAGAAGAGACTCCCTCTCACACAAATAGGTCATGAGGGATTAAATCACACTGCTAAAAGTTACAGATTGCCCTCAAAAGATAAGGATTTCAAAACATGCCCAGAATTCATTTGGAACATATGGAAAGCTCTTTGATGTAGAAATTCAGTAGTGGAAAAATACAAAACAGGCTATTTGACAATTTCTAGCATTATGCAGCTTTATTTGGGTCTAAAAAAAATCACAATGTCTGTACAAACACATAAATTCTCTGGCTATATGTGGGAAAAAGGGTTAGAGATACTCATTTTAATTGTTAACCTTTTGAGTGCCATGCTCAGACCTGTACATCTGCAAACACCTGTACAAATCTGGGGCAGTGACTGGCATAATAGCAAGTCCCCAGCTCTCAAGGTGGTCAACATGGTTTTCATTCCATGGAATCTTATGCTAAGGTTAAATGTCATAATTTTGAGGGAGAAAGAAAATTTCACATTTTATATACAGAAACTGAGTAGTAGCATACCACCATGAAAATTCCTGCTTACTTTACTAAGTATTGCTCCAAATCATTGGTTATCTGACAGAAAATTAGTATGATTAGTCCAATTTTGCAAACTTCTGCAGCTCTACCTAAATGCAAACCCACAGCAGCCTCTCAGCTGCAGCAACTGAGAACAGCAGAGCCCTCAACTCAACAAGGACAAACATATTACTCTTGCTTGAACACTAATTCTTAGAAATTAACTGCCATAAAGGTCTTGTACATGCAACAGATTTTTCCATATCATTTGCATTTCAAAACTCTGAATCACTATGAGTAAGGAGTTACACTAGAAATACTTAAATACATATGCAAGCAAACAGAGAATCCAGCTGTGAACTGACTTAACTGTTTCCATCAATTTTCCTCACAAATTTACAGATCCAACCAAACAGTTTTCAAAATTCTTAATATTCTAAACAAACATTCATCTCTAAAATAGAGGAGATCTGAAATGCTGCAGAAGCATGAGGAAAAGAAAAATTAAAAATAAAAAAAAAGAAAGGTAATTGCAAAGCTTGACTCATAGTTTTTGGATGCCTGGGGTTAGCAATGCTCATGCTGTGGTTGCAGTCATTTAAACCCAAAATAAATCCATGCTTCCTCCACCAGGAGTGATCCCACCCTCCCCCAGCCTGCACTGCTCACACAGCAGCCACATCCAGGCAGCTGTGCTCTCAGCTGGACTAGGAAACACATCCAGCTGGAAAGTAAAACAAACCAACCCCAACTGGAGAGTTCAGCTGGGTCCAGTCCCCGAGCGGCCGCTCTGTGCAGCCCCAGGAGCACTTTCACCAGTGCTGGGGACACACAGATACAAGTGAGGGGCCAGGAGGGCAAAAACCCCATAGCAGCAGAGTGGACGCATGGGATTTCAGTGTCTGTGCAACCTCAGCTCAAGGATACCAAGAGGGATGTGTGCTTTGGTCACCCGTGAGTTAGGCCAGAACACAGGTTAATACCTGAGCTGCAAAGGTTTCTGTCAGTTGGCTGAACCATCAGTGTGCTGAGGTAACATCACAGCACAAGGACTCCTGAAATGCTGAGCCTTGTTCTGGCGATGCTTCTGTAGTCCCTGGCTCTGGCCTGAGTGTTCCAGCACAGCAGAGGCTCGCACTGCATGGGCAGCAGTGGGAAGCTGTCAGACCACATCTGGTTTTCACAATAGAGTGGCTCTGTTGCATAAGAGCTGAGAGTTGTTCTTCTTGGGCTCAACTCTGCCATTTTAAACAACTGCTGAGCATTGCTCACACACCAGTTAATGTTCACTGAATAATATGAACTTCCTCGAAAGATCAGTTAAGATCATTGCACCCTCAAAGTTAAGGATTGTACTTTAAAAGGAAGATTACGTATCAGCAGTTGCTGTTGCCTGTTTCCATCCCCTCCAGCAAGTAGCTGATTACCTTACAACTTGTACTTTGGCACACACCTTCAACCTGCTCCTCCTTCCCCAGTGTCCCAAGCTAAAGGTGGGGTGATCAAAGCATTGCTCCTTTCATTTCAGGCAGGAAATCTGACTTTGCACATCCTACACTATTGCACATGTACCAAAAAATACACTTTCAATATTTACTTTTATCTGTATTTTGTGAAACATGAGAAAGGCTAAAATAGTTACATCCTCAGTGCTTGTTTGGAAAGCATAGAAAAGTGTTTGCATGTTGAATGAAAGAAATTGCAAGAAAAAGACTCAACATTCCTCAGAAGTCCCCAAATCAATGCAATGAAGTGTGTCACATTAAATAAGCCTTTCCTCAAAAACTGAGAAAGTGAACTGACCTGCAAGTGGAAATTCCATTAAAAACAGAAACAGCAGCCACATAGAAGGTATATCTAAGGATTATAACTACTCAAATCTTCCCTTTTTTCTTCAAAATAACAGGTTTGTGATACTATGGTGGAAGGTATGTCCACTGCATATTAACACATGAAATGGAGATGTATTTTAATAGGATTAAACTTGCCTCACTTTTTCATGGAAACCTCACGCAACCATTAGACTAACTCTACAATCAATAAAGGTAGGGGTGAATATTTACAAGGACCATTTCTCTGTAACACCATCTAAACTCAAGACTCATTTGTCCCTTTGAATGCAATGGAAACTTTGACCTTCACTGGAAGCAAGAGCATCTATGTTAAGGTCAAAGTTAACCAGCAGGTACGAGAGGACCTCAACCCCAAGATGGTAAGCACATAAACCTGGTACTACAGGAAGAGCTGCCCAGCACAGTGCATTTGGCTGCCTGCTTCACAAGGGACACACAGCATCACAGCCTGAGCCCCCAGGAAGATAAGGCCATTCACAGGTTACAGCATCACAAGTCCCAACAAGGTGTCAGACATCAGTCATGCCACTTTCCCGGTGGGACACCACGAAGACCACAGCCACTGTTGCTTTGTTAGACCTGAGGGAGCAAAGGAGGATGGCTCCTCAGCCCTGCTGTTCTCTCATTTTCAATTGTCTGAGCCAGAAGGTGCCCTTATTTCCTGCTGCCAGAGGAGGTGCATACCCACTCAGATGGGTTATTCAGTGCTCAGGGCCACTGTTCTCTATCCCAGCTCCAAAGGGAGAAAACCAAAGCTTCACAGAGATCCACCCAGGATTTCCCCTTAGGGCAAATATACTCATCTAAAGGTGAATAACTGCAGAAGAGCCGTAAAAACTTCCCCAAAGACAAATGGCAGCTGCGAACTTTGGTGTGATTCCCACAATGCAAGAGTGCTGAGATACTTCCAGACACTGCAGCTTGAGGATCTTATGCCAGTGTCACACCAATCCATGAGTGTGACAGTCAGGAAAATAAATGGATAACTCTATACCAACACTCTGGGAAGTACAGCATTTGCATATATAGTTAACTCCTGTGTTATCTACCTTGAAAATACTGGCTTATTCCAAGAGCCCAGGAGGGAATGTGGCCAAGGATCCAGATTGTGTGAAATCAAGCAGGGGCCATGGAAAGAGGCATATTTGGCTCCAACGCAAAGCAGGTTGTGCCAGCCTTTTGCCAGGTTGCATATATAGTAATTTGCTGAACATTAAAAAAAGAAAAAAAGGAAAAAACTCTACAGACCTGTCATAATATCTCTTTTTAATCACTAGTTGGATTTTCTACCTTTGGTATAAAACAGTAATAAAATTGCAGTTGTACTGCAGAAATTCCTCTGAAAATGAGCTCTTAAAACTTTCTGCATGCTGTTAGTTTTAAGCACTGCCCCAGATAATGCATATGATTCAGTAACATTCCCTTATGTTCTTTCAAATATTCAGGAAGTGCCCTTAAAGCACTATCTACATAGGCTGATGTACCACCTGAATGCTTTGGTCTACAGTATCAAAAACATAGGCACATATTTTGTTCTACATTTTAACTTTTCTCTATTAGCTGTAATGTTCTCACTTCCAAGAAGCTATAATATCCTAATGTGATTTTATGAATTGAGTTCCTAATGCCAAGACCTAGTATCTCCCAAAAATTAGTTCTGCTAATTCATCTGGGAGTTTCTTTCTTCCTACGTTTCCATGCAATAAAAACTTCTTTGGTAGATGAAGGAAAATACCCAGTAATGGTTTTACAGAAGTGAATTCCAAAACTTTTAAAGAACGTTTGCATTTGTCACTATCAAAGAACTTGACACATCTTTATTGTGTTTAGTAGATGTGTCAAACTGACATGGAACATGAAATCTTTGAGACTCAAGGTACTCATTGTAATGTCTGGGGCAGCTAACCAATTTGTGGGAAACGTGCATTTCCTCACACTACATTAAAATTAAACAATTTTTGAGGAAAAAAACCCAAGTGAAAATAACACAAGTGACAGACTGGTGTTCAAAACAGGTAAATCACTACTGTGGATGTATTTTTCAACTTGTGAGAAAACAGAATGATCATGTTATGTGCACACTTTTTTCTCCATTTCTATACTAAGATTCCCATGTTCATGCAATTAGAAAACATTGCTCTTTATCCTGAATCTGAGAGAGGTCAGAAGAAGCACTTGGAAGAATCTCCCCAAATTTTTTTCCAAAGTGATGCCTACAAAGTATGTTAGTTATGAAACCTAAAAATGTCCAAATTCTTTTCAAAGTGCCTTTAAAACACAAGATTAACAGTACCATTCAAGAAGTTTTATTTCCAAAGGCATTATATAGTGAGGCAGGAAAAGTGACCAAAACCTGCCTTTGTCTATAAATTAGAAAAATACACTGAAATGTGCTCTGGATTTCAAAAATTGTATGCGACATGCTCAGGGAAGAATGAATGCCTCTATCTCTTATTTACAGTGACCATTAGCACTGTCTCTGCCTCTTTCCTGTTTGAACCATCTGTTCATTTACCCAGAAAAAAAAAGGGGGGGTGTGGGATAAATGGAAGTGGAAAATGTGGGAAGTTGGCAGCGTGCTGCATCACTGTTTGTCCATATGCTAACTCATTATATTAACATTCATATTTCAGGGCAAGAACAATTACCTCCCAGCTTCCCGTCCTCCCTGCCCAATGCTAAAGCTTCTCCTATGGACAGTGTTGTATTTGAAGGGATAGGAAGAAATCTTATATTAGTAGGTAAACGGGGGCAGAGCGCTGTTTGTATCACAGCAACTTGTGATCTTGTGCTAGCGCCGAGCCGGTAGAGAGGACTCATAAAGGAAAGGAAATTCCTCGTAATGAGGAATGTTTGGGAGTAAAGTGATACACTGAAATCCAACTCCCTCTCACTTGTCATGAAAGCATCCCCAATAAAGTAATGCGTGGGAGTATATTACCCTGTCTTAACCCACACAGTCACACACACGCCAAGAGGCATCCAGAGATGACAGGCAGAGACACGTTATAGTTTCACAGCCACTTATCCTGCCCATTACTGTCGGCATGGGATGGAGAGGATGTCCAACTTACCCCGGTAACTGTTTCCAGGCTTGTAAAATTCTGGATCGCCCTCCACCCTGAGGCTGAATTCATTGTACCCTTCCCTCCTGGTGCCTTGGGCTCGCAGGATCCGACTGCAATATCCCTCGGATTTCGCGGCTTTCTCCAGGGTCTCGTCAGAAAAACCCTTCGCCACCAAGGGGAAAGTCAGCGCCAGGAGCCGCAGGGCCAGCGGCTGCAGATGCGCTCCCATCCTCGGCGCTCCGTGCAACTTTTTCTCGCCGGGGCGGCGGTGCCCGGGAGCGGGGAGGGAGGGCGGCCGGGCCGGGGGGCAGCAGCGCAGGGTGGGCAGGGCAGGGCAGAGCGGGCAGCGCGGACTCGGGCAGCCCCAGCCGGCAGCGGCCCCCAGCGTGAGCCTGCCAGGTCGGATCGGAGGGACCGGCTCGGCGGATGCCGGGGAGAGGGAGGGGAAAAGCAGGGAGGGGGCAGAGAGGGAGGGGAGGGGAAAGGAGGGGAGGGAAGTCTGATCTTGCCCAGATCCCGAACTGAAGTGCTGTTTTGTTTCAGAGCGTGTGATTAGCAGCTCGGTAGTGTTTACTTAGCCGAGGGAATTCACAGGGTTTGGTAAAAGAGAGGAGCAGGGACGCTGCTGTGTCCCAGACACCCAGCGCGGAGCTGCTGCCGCTCGGGCTGAGCCCACAGACCTGAAATTAATCACCCGCATTCCTGACTAAGTCTATAGTTACTGTAGGGATAACAAGGCTCAAAGAATTTCCCGACACCCCTCCACACCCCCATCCTTCTCCAAACCAGCAGACATGATAAACATTGCGAACTAAATCAGCGCAGATGGACCAAGACAGTCACTTGCTCGCTGCTCGCCTGGCAAGCGAGGAGCATCGGCTGCAGCATCTCGGGTACCACGGAGGAGAGATGGGGAGGTGGATGTGCCAGAAGCATGAGATCCATTTCTACACCAGCTCGCAACTGCGCGTTTCCGAGAGGCAGGCTATGTAAGTGCTCTCACAACAGCTGTGAGCCCAGTTCACCTAAGTGAACGTGGGAGGTCTGCTCCAACACGCGGAAAAACCCCAGCAGATGCAAACAGGAGAAGGCAAGGAGAGAGCAGGGCTCGTTATTTTGCCTTTACACAAGGCACACTGAGGCGCAATGACGCTGAATGACTTATCTAAATCCACAAAAGTAGATTACAGCAGTGGTAAAAAAAAAGAAAAAAGAAAAGTGAACCTAGACCCCTGCGGTCCCTAACTGCAGGGCTCTAATCCCACAATGCTGATATCTTCTCTCTCTCCTTCCTCCACTGCTTTGTAACTGAAGGAAAAAGTCAGAAAGGTCTTCGAGGAGGACCTGAGTACTTTCAGAATGTCAGACGTACAAGAGGGCACAAAGCACTTTCTAACCACTTTGTCCAGGAGAGGACTGTAGCAGATTCATGAATACAACAGCATTTAAGCACAACTTTCAAGGAAGTATGAGAAAAAGCAAGCAGTTTGAAATCCTTCTAGGACCTACTAAGGCATTTGATAGCACCAGCTTTGCAAGTGTTTGGGTTGATTAGCAACAACTTCGTGTTGTGTGCCAAATAAAGGTGTTTCTTCAAGGTCTCTGTGAGAACTCTGAACGTTTTACTTCCTGAAAGTTACTTGCCAAGAGCTTTGCTACTGTAAGCTTATTTATAGTTTGGTCTCTGTGCTACTTGTTTATAAAGAACATAGACTGTCACAGCCTCAAAATAAACATTCAGTAAAGATAACGTTAACAAATGGGTGAGATTTTAGCTTTTACTGCAAACAGGGAGCTACTGACAACGTCTCTCCACATACCTGTGAAGAGGTGGCAGTCAAGCTTTTGTACCCATGCTGAGTGGTAACATGCAATTCTTAAGCACATGCCTTAGGCACCTGCAACTGTGGCTGGAGTACCATCTAATATTGCTTCTGCCAGAGCACTTGGAGAGTCAGGCTGACTGCAGAGACTTCCACTGCTGAGAAAAGAGTTTGACTATGAGAGAATAAGAAGTCTTTCCAGCACAAGTTGCTTTTTTGCTATTCCTCTCTTCCTTGCTGAATGAGGGAGAATGAACAATCCTGACTTTCCAGTGCAATAATGACAGGCCATCTGCCTCCACTCAGTCTGCTCCCTTCACTGTTCCCCTTCCAGTACGAGGGCAAATTGACCCATCATTTTTAAGAAAACAATGTTCAGTCTGTTTTTGCTACTGAAGCTTTGAGTTGACATCGCCACACAGAATATTTTGTTGAATGATTCCAAAGACCCATGTTCATTTGGGTAATTAAGTGACTACAGTTCAATAATGTCATAGACTTTTGGGTCACATTTGACCATGATCTTCACCTCATTCATTTTACAAAAACAAGCTTTGCTTTATCTGGGTTTTTCAGTGAAATTTATCAGTGAAGAGATGACAAGACAACTGTAGCCATACTTGTACAAGATGCCTGTGAATTTGATCCATTCTCCATACTTGACTTCTCATTTCTCTTGCTGAGATTGATTGAAAAGCAATTACCTGAGTAAAGCATTCACAACAGGAACCACACAGGCTTCTGCACAATCCATCTTTGTTTTGAGCCACAGTTTTGTGTTCTAACTCAACATTCCTCAAAGGATATAATTTCAAGTCCTTTTCAGATTTTGGGGAGTTTAATGTGGTAACTAATTCATCTGCATCTATTGACTCTAAACATTCAAAATATTCTATATCTCTTTCTTTTTAATTACTGAATTGGCCTGGCACTTCTAGTTTCTTTTTCATTCAAAAGCTAAAGTGTAGTAAAGTTTCCTTGAAAGGTATAATGCAGTATCTTGTTAACAGTGAAAGCTTCAGCATAGCAACTGATACAGATAAATTAACTTGCACTGCCTACAGCTGTGAAATGAGTAATTTGTCATAGGGACGGTTTAGAATGTGGGCAATGTCATTAAGCATGGGCATCCTCAGGGTTTTCTATTTGTTCTACTAATTAGCGTGCGTTTGCCTAAAGCATCCAGCGTGCTGGATCAGTCCAAGATGCATGCAGGCTGATGAACCCAACCATCCATGGCAAATCTAACACAGGAAGCGTCCTACCTCGGAGACTGCAGCACTTCTCTCCTTTGTTGTACTTTCTAGGATGAATGAAGTTGCTGTCCATGACTATTAGGCATAACAATCATTGCTGGGATAATATTGCATCTGACAGAGCTGTAATGGTTGGAGGAAACTCTCTACCCTCCCCCTCACACCCCCCCCCCAAAGTGGGCTTTCCTAACAAACAAAATAATTTCACAAGCTCAGCATTCTTTCTTACTTTTTGCTTCTCCAAGAAGGAGCCCATTTCAAGTGGCACTTCAGAAGACTGCAATAGCTGCTGCAGAATAACCCTGCATTGGAGTGGAATAGCTGGCAGGTGACATTTAATTTCTTGTTTTTCTTCTGCTTCTATGATTTCAAATAGTTATTTGAAGCCTTGGGAATTATCTACAAAGCAACAACGGGAAATGCAATACTTTGCTTGACAACACCTGATTTTAGGGATCTTAACCCTTGAAATATACCAGTGCCTCAGAAAAATATCTAAACTGATTGCTTGAGTTATACACTCCTCAGAAGAGTTGGTTCACAAAGCAGAGGTCAATTAAAGTAGGCAAAAGGAAACATCAAGGTGGCAGGTGCCCTAAATCTCATCACTGTCAGGTACTTGATAAATTCCCTGGGCTGAGGATTCACCTCCCTAAACCCAGGAGCTGGAAATTAAGCTCAGTGATAATAACAACAGGGGATACATCTCTTTTACTCTGTTTAGTCTGGAGAAGAGGAGGCTTAGAGGTGACCTCAGCACTGTCTAGAACTACCTGAAGGGAAGTTCTGGCCAGGTGGGGGTTGGTCTCTTCTCCCAGGC
>JAWWEV010000167.1:6072877-6085779 GCA_035583235.1 Hafferia zeledoni | reverse complement strand
CATTGGAATGGTCTGCCCAGAAAGGGGGTGGATTCACCATCCCTGGAGGTTTTTAAACTGAGATTGGACTGAGTGCCATGATCTGGTAAAGGGACTGGAGTTGGACTTGATGATCTCGGAGGTCTTTTCCAATGCAATCAATTCTAGGATTCTATGATTCTTTCACAGAATGACTTGCAAAATGGATACCTACTGTCTTACACAAGAGCTAGTGACTAAAATATTCCTGTAGAATGTCAGATACATGGCTTTCAATTCCTTGCTTGGTTTGCAAGTCCTCAGATCCCCATCTCTCACTTCTCAGGAAGCTGCTAATCATGAAAATCTAAGTCTTCTACATGTACCCTCAGTGCTTCATGGAAATTTTAGACTTCTAAAGCTGAACTGAGAGAATGGAAATTGGGGGTGTTGTATCAATTAGAATGAATTTTCTGGAGACTCAGATGTAGGGTGCCTGTTCATCCTCCTCAGGCATTAAATGCATCAAGATCAAAAGCTATTCAGGGGTTCAGCTGATCACCTGACACGGAAAGTTTGTAGTAAGTACATTCTAAAGAGCTCTACCAAATTAGAGACAAATGTTGAGGAAAATCCCCAAAAGATCTTTTCCTGAGCTAAATATTCAGTTGTTCACAAGTGCCAAAACAGAGGGCACTGCTGTTCAGGCTAAGGACAAGTGCATTGGATGATTGGCAAACAACATTGCAACACAATCTGCAATAAAACCTTTGGTGACTGGGAGGGGAAGCAGGAATTTGGGGACTGTACTCTCAAATATGCCTATCTCATTTTTAGACCTTTACGTCTTTTTATAGATTTAGCTACTAGTCTAATACCCATCTCTCTCTCCCTTCCCACTGCCCCAGCAGTCACAGTCACTTTAACAAGAGAGAAACTCCCTCTATTGATTCATAATAATCGTGTTGCTATTAAAATCCCCCTCTACCTGTGGCAAAAATGAGGCTTTTCTATTACAGAGTAGTTCATGCTGTCTTTGAAGAGTGTTTAAAAAGGGATCTGAGATATCTGCTGTCCTATTAGACAAAGGAAAGAGTTTGGGAGACACTTAAAATGATTTTTGTACTGCTCTGTAGCACTGTTCTTGACTTCTTTTCTCTTAAGAATCTAAGCAGTGACGAGTAATGACAGTAAATGTTTGCAGAGGTCTGTTTGCCATTTATACTACTGTCAGTCAATTCAGTGTATTCTCCAATATTAAACTTCCCAGTAGCTCGTTACATTTGCCTGCTCAGTCATGCATGTCTTCAGCATATTTTTACACGGACAATAAAGAGAGTTTTCATTTCCAATACATTTTATAGAAATATTTGGTTCCTGACATGATGAGAATGGCATCATACATAGTACTGCAATGCTGAGAGAAAGAGGGAGAGAGAGCAGCTCTGTTAAGGCTCCTCTTGGAAGAAACTGGGGGAAAAAAATGAATGAAGCTGGAAAACCAGCATGGAAGCTGCAAAACATCTAGGAAAGTCTTGCTGGCATCCTGGATAACACAGACAGAATGGGATGTAAATTAAGGCTGCTCTTGAATAGATTTTTCAAAATCAAATGTTGACAGAAACTCGTCTTCCACACACAGTCTATTTTAGGGAGGAGGTTTGCTAAGGAAAGACCCAGGCTTCTTGGAATATTTAAACTCAGGATTCCTTCCAATATGGGAAAGTAAATATGTTCTTAAAAAATCTCTCCCTTTATCCCACACAACTACTCAAGAGACATCTTGGGAATCCCTGAAAACTCCCAAGAGGAAAATAAAACAGAACCAATTTTAAAGGTTTTAAACCTTTTTTTTTTTTAAAGATTTAAAACCTTAAGATCAACACAAAATTCAACATCACAGTAATTTATTGAATCCCCTCTGATTTCACATCCTTGCTGGTTCTCCTGCATCACCCTTGACCTCAGTGCCTCTAACTTGACCATATCTGGCTAAAACACTAATGAACAATAACCAAACTGAAATCAACTTTTTGGCATCTTTGCTATTTAGAGTCAGATATCCAGTGTTTTCTTATCACCATATTTAAGTCCCTGAATTGCTCAACATCTATAGATTGGCTATTGCTTTCACATTCTCACCCTGTATTTTTATTTCTCTAGGACATGGGATATATGATAAAGCTTCTGGGTTTTTTTCAGTGGTCCAACTCTCAAAGCTGTAAGGAGCTTTGCAAGAATGTCCAGGATAAAATTCAGGGTAAATATCAATATAAATGGAATTATGCACACAAAAAAACCCACTTTTATTTACTGATTCTCAGGCTGGACATTTTTTCCAGGAAAAACATAAAAAGCAACTTACACTGTTTAAGAAAATGCATGGTTTGTGTCTAGGCAAATAACTCATAAAAACACAGTCATCAAGTTCTATACGTGCTTCTTAATTATTCAATCAATCCATCCTCTTTTTCAAAAATCATTTTTATAATGGTATAGTAATTGAAGCTTCAGTCAACTCTGATAAGAATAAGATTTAATTAGATTACAAATACAGAAAAAATGTGCAGTAACACATCCCACCCACACAAAAGCAAGAATCACATCATCTTCAGACACAAAACCCCCAAAAACCAACCAAAGAAAAAACACCCCAGAAACTAAAACCAACAAAAACTCAAAGCCTGACAGAGAGGGGAAGAATGAAAAGTTCTTTGTGATTTCTGGCACTGACCATGAAATCAAGACAGAAGAAAACCAGAATAAATCATAACTAGGAGGTGATGCCATCATGAACTCGCTGACACATTGGCGAACAGGGACTATACTTCAAGCACATTGATATTTGCAGAATAGAATTGTATCCCAAAGCAAGCTCTTTACAACAACCTCCTGCTACATGTTATGAATTTATTCTGTCCATGTTCTCCTGCTGGATTCAATAGCCATTCCTTTTAAAGAAAATATTTACTGTAACACGTTAGACCGTGGCATTTTCTTTCATCATAGATGGCAGGTTTATTTGAACTTCAGGCTGCCAACTGCAGCACTTCTGTGGTTTATGGACTGTTGACACTTCCCTTACAGGACCCATTGTCCCTGGGAATCTAAATTAGCTACTTATACCTTGAGCCCAATGTAAATTAAATATTTGGAAGCACAATGAATTCTAAGGGGGAAGTGTTCATCTGACAAACACAATACTGATGAAAGATCATGGCCAAGCTGAGAGGGCAGAGCTGAGAGACTTGATTTCAGAATCCATTCTGCCACTGAGCTCCCCAGGTCTCTCTGTAGCTCAGTTCCCTATCAGACAGGGTAGCAGAACTTCTTTGTAATGCACTGAGATCTACAGGAAAAAATATAACCTAAGAATAGCCCATACCTGTGCATTATTACTGCATGCAATGGTTAAAGCTCTACAAATATTAGAACATGCTTTCAAAGCAGTTTGAGGGCAACAAAGTTTTTGGAAAGTTCTCCTTCAGCTTATTTATGCAATTCACAGTTATATAAAATATTCCTAGATACTCATGTGGATCACTGGGAGCACAGATGAAGAACAGATAGTCCCTACCCACTGAATCCCTGCAGAGGGATTAAGCAGTTGGGGTTATCAGAAAAAAACCCCAAGCCAACAGTTGGCCAAGAAAGTTTTTTTAAATCTCATATTTCCAGTTCAAATATTAAAGGGGCTTGGGGAAATCTTCCAAAGATTTACAAACCCACATCTTTTTCATATCAAAGGAAGTTTTGTGCCTGTAATTTAAAAAGGAATCTAAACTATCTGACAGCTAATGGGTAAAAAGGACATATATGAAGAACTTTCAAATATGTATATTCAAACACATGGGGAAAAAACCACACACATTAAAATTTAATATTTCTTGCTTGGTAAGCAGATGGAAGAGCAAATAGGCAAAGGTACTATGCTAACAATGTACTTCACTGTGAGTTCTGTGGACATGCCATCATATTTTAATTGTTATCAGCACACAAGGTTAACACTACAAGCTAGTAATGCAAAATAGTAATGCAAAATTTGTGGGAGGAGAAAGACCAGCTAGTATAGCTGGAAAACAAACCCAAAAAACCTACAAGCTTTCAAACACACCAGCCCTTCTGCAGCTCTGAAAAAGAGCTATTTCACAAAGCTCAATGAACCTTCTCAATAACTTCTCACAGTTTGCTTAGCCACATGTTCATTAGACTATTTCTGAGGAGAAAGGTAATTGGTACCTACCAAGTAAAGAGAATGTTAAAGGGGAGGAAGGAGGGAGGTGCCAGAGAGAAGAGGAGGATCACAAGTACATAGAAGAGTTATTTTATGAACGGAAGTCAGTGTGGGAGAGGAATCCCAGAGCCTGCCATGAACCAATGTCCCCACCCAGCTCCTGGGATTTGGTGTCCCATATTGTGCTGCAGTTTAGTTTGCAGGCTCAGCTTTGGAAAGTATTTCACAAGTTCACCTGCATGATCAGAATAGAGACAGACACACCTTTTGTTTGGGGAGTGTTTGGAAACAGCAGCTGGGAGTCTTGTGCCCAGAGAGGTCCACCTGCTGTAGTGGGAGAGGATGTCACTTTTTCTCTGAGACACAATCCATCAGGAACCACAAACACAAGGATGGCTGGCAAATTGCCAGCATTTTCTCTTTTTAGTACCAGTTTCCCAAGTCACATCTTTTGCCTGAGGAGACAACAAAGTGTGACAGACACAGACTTTGGTTCTATAAACTAGCAAAATCATTTGGAATGTTTCTAGATGAACCAGAATTATGAAGAGAAATTCTAGACACTGAAATATGTATGCTACTCTAACCTCACCCTAAAGAAACCCCTAAAATCCCATGCATTTATGAAACATGTCTGCCTTTTGTTTTTTCCCTTTTAAAATTAAATCACAGGAGCAGTGAAAGGGCATGGATTTCTTGAACTACCAAGTGCTCTGCTTTCTCCTGCCCCATAATACCATGTTTGATTAATCCTCAAGTCATCATTTGCACTGCCAAATATGAAAATAAGTGCAAATTACAAGTGCCCAAAATTACATTTTATACAAATGCCTTTCTTTTTCTATGTACACAACAAAAAGTTTCAGCTGTTACTAAAATATACTATTTTCTTAAACCTACATTATTCATATTGGCTGCAAGTTAACAAAGGCCTTAGATTGTGCATAGCATTTCTGCAGTCATGCAGGGTAAAAAGCATTGAGACAACCACAAAAGCCAGGCAGTACTAGTGTTTTTTAGCTGATTAAATCATCTCTTATGAAATAGGTATCACAGTCCAAACTGTATCAAGGTACAGAAAAAGTGAATATATTAAGTTTGCAGAATTCAGATAATTATGATAATCATTTACAACCATTAATTCTTAGTCAACTGATGGAGTAACGTATTAGTCACTCTTGTGCTAACACAAAAACGTAGAGAAGAAATGTGATTTATGAATAGATACATAAGTATCAATCATAATACTAAAAAGTGACATTGCAGATAGCATTCTTGGGTTTGGATTTGATTCTTTGGGGACAAACATTGAGAAGCTTGCTATTTTTTCAAATTATATTCCTTGCACAGTATAGCACAGAGAGCTAAACTGTCTTTCACCCTCCTAACATGAATATATATTTCTTTCAGTCAGAATAGCTATATATAAAATGTCATGTAGCATCCATGCATGATTTGTACCCCGATATTTTGGTGTGACAGAAAGACAACATTGCACAGGGATTTTTTGTATTTTGAATGGGGCTGTCACTGTCAACTGGAGGTGCCAGTACACAACAGAAATGCAAATATTAACTTGTTACAGTTTCTAATGTTTTCCTTAAAGAAAAGGATATCTATACATGTATACACACACAGAGCTAATTTACCCTCTTACGTTTCTGTGGAAATTACGTTAAAAACTAATTTCTTTTCTTCTGTGATGAGGAATAGCTTTCATAGCAATACTACTGTGGCAACACAAAATATCACTATCAAAATTAAGCCAAATAACACTTTTTTTTTCTCTGATTCCTTATCATCACTGTAATAGACTGGTAATTTCTTGCAATCATAATTAAATCAGTAATACAGGCACATGTTTAAAATAGTCTAGATTCAATTAAAAATCACTTCCCAATGATAGGACTTCTGGCAATTAGATTTCCACAGTCCAAATTGTTTTCCTCAATACCTTGCTGGGCTGGGCTTTTTCAAACCTCCTGTACAGGCACTCCCTGGAATTCACAAGAGGCCCAGATTTTGCACCAGTCTTGTCAAGGCTAAACAGATCCTCACACGGTGCTATACAGGCCTAGTGCTATAAAAGACCAATAGTATACACAGGAATTTCGTGATTATTTTCATAAATCCAAAATAGAAAAGGCACAATGTGCAAGCTGGAAAAAGCACAGGCAGACAGAGGTGTCTGGAGACAGCAGTGCACCCTAGGAAAAGTTCACATGCCCAGAAGAAAACTCAAAACATGACTGATTAAGCTTTTAAATTGGCTATGCACTCAAGAGCATCAGGAATACTTGAGCAAATCAGTCTTCATTTCCTCAACAAAAAATAATTAATGCCACAGACTGAATAATGCAAAGTCATAAACTTGATGAGCTGTGCTGGGAGAAGGACATACAACTAGTGAGAGTTCCTTGATCATTAAGTTCAAGTCCTATCTAATTCCAGGTGGAAAGGCAATACATGATTTCAATCCCAAATAGCTCAAAAATTCTATTCCATCACTTAGACAAAAAAACATTCTGCAATATTTTGAGAGAGATTTTAAGAGTAGAGGTCTCTGCAGTTCCTGTCAATTTGACTAGGAGCATACATCTTCCTGATCAATTTAATTTGTAACATAAATAAACCTGAGAATGTTTAATTTAAGACAAACACACAATTTGAAATCATTGTAGAACAAATAAGTGAGGCATATGGGGTAAGAAGGAACAGAAGCCAGTTTGGCTTAGTGACCTATTGCAATCAGGCAACTGGTAATTTATTCAAGTGACTATTTAAAAATAAAACATTGTAAAGAACAGAAAACAGGTCTGACTTGACCTTTTAAATAAACTAAAGCAGGATCACATTTTCAAAACTGTTGCTGATCAATTCATATTCTCACATGCAGGAAAGTGCTGTTACTTTGGAAATAATTAAATTTTTCTCTTATCTTAGTCAATTGCAGTATTTTTAAGCGTTCCAGTATAGAACAGACTTCCCACTACCAAAACCAGATTCACTTGGATGTGTCAAGCAGGATTGCAGTAAGACTAAAAATTACAGAGCTTCAGTTGACTTATTTCATTACTTTAGTCAGAACAAACTTAATGCAGAAGGGCCTAAAGCTGTTATTGTAGAGACTGCTCTTCAAAGTCTTTACAATTGTCAGAAATCTGATCCAAACTTACCAGCCAAGTAAAATGCACTAAAATAAACCATAAAATAGCACATGTCTCTGAATGAAGACCTTTAAAATCCTGAGTTGACTTGAACTTAAAGGTTCCACAAACTATGTCATTATTCTAGGGAGCAATTAAATCTATAGTTATATATTTTTAACAGCAAAATGTGTGAAAAAAGTAATTTTCATACTGAAGAGTTTAATTAGATGTCTTTTAATAGTACATAGAGGTACATAAACACATCTCTTCCTATATTTGTGTTCAGTTATGAGATCCACCATTAAGAACTCATAATTCTCCTCTGCTTCTTATGTATACCATGAGTGGAGACAAGCTAGAAGCTATAAAGTTTTATTATTTTTTAAAAAGAAAGTCTTTATGTTCTTTCACTTAGCGAAATACAGCATATTACTGCCCACTCTATTCCACAGTGGACCCCATTTATCAAAAATTAGTCATAATACAATTATTGACAAATGTGCTATTTATGACCGTGAATTAACCACTGCAACAATCCCATGAAACTTAAAAGCAAAGAATGCACTGCACAGGCCACAGAACTTTCAACAGATCATTTCAGTGTGTTAAGGTACATTATGACATGGACAGAAGTACCTCTGTTGATTTGTCACCAACTAAATCCCAACTAGCTTGTGTTACATTATTGCCTTCTCCTGTTTGATAAGCAAAAGACACATACAGTCTATTTAAGAATAAAAGTTCCAGACAGACAGTCAAGAGCTTTGGAAAGCTATAAAGTATTTGGAAAATATATTTTAGCTTGTCCTCAGAAATTATTTGAAAATTGAAACTGCCTAAAAACATAACAAGATATTTTTGTCGGTGTTGTGCACAAAGATAATGGCATCAAAGGTGGTTTAAACTTGCAGCTATGGAAACAGCATGGGTTCTTTAAAAAAAAAAAAAAAAAAAAAGCCATAGCTTGAGCTCACTGAAATTGAGAGAAAAATAATCCTTTAATGAAATAAGCTATCTTGAAGGTTTTTTCTTTTTTTTTTTTTTTTTAATTTTTTTTTATTTCTTAGACATTTCATCAAAGGACAAATAACCATATAGGGAGTCTCTCCATAACTAACCCCCAGTACCTCCAAAACAAAAACCAACCTACACCCTGCAAGATGCTCTCCTATGGGAGAGGTGTTTGGGAGTCAAAGTGCTTTCTCATTTTGCTCTCTAGACATTCACCTCTACTTCCCTTAAATTTCTGAGCCACACATACTGTGAAAATTTAATACCATCATTTGAAGGTCTTAATACATAGTGGGAAGTGAAAAGATTGATAAAAGGGCCCTGTGATTTGTTTGATTGGGCTGCTCTACCCTGATTGAAAGTACAATGACATTCCTGCATCTTACATATTCTTCCACTGCAATGGGAAGATTGTCTTGGAAGGGGTGATACGTTACTGAAGCAGAAATATCATGCACAGAAAAAATCTGAATGATATTTGATGAGAGGGGACATTTTTGAAAAAAAGACCGTGGAACATTTAGCAAAATCTTTGTTCATGTGGCTAGGTATGTTGTATCATAGGGAACAGCTGGAGACAAAATAGGTCAGTCATAAATGCTTTTCTGTGAGAGAATTACAGCCTGGAGTGGCAATTTCTTAGAACATTCCTTTGCTGTACTGATTGCAAGAATTTATGATCACATAGAGGTCCTTACAATTTAGTTAATGTATGCAACACATGAGGGCTCATAGGAAACACTTAGAAGACAGGATGTTGAATTAAAACACATTGAAGACAAATACATGCAGATTTTTCCAGAATCAGAGAAAAATCAGCACTTTATGATTTCTAGAGGAACAGATAATCCAAAATAAGTAACTGTAAACTAAGAGCAAATAACTCCCACCTGTGCACCTGGAGTTTGTGGCCATAAGTGAGTTAGGGTTCTAAAATATGTTTAAAATTAAAAGAGTTACAGCTTGTTGAAGCTCAATTACAGATGACACTTAGAGAGGACAGTCTGACAGGACAGAGGACAGAGCAGTGAGGTCATGGAAGGTATCGAGATAAGACTTGAGAACCTGATGCTGCAACCACATCAGTAGGATCTCCTGAAAGAATTAAGAACTTAGCTGTGTTGTATTCTTTTTCTAATCTTGTTTTTCAGTGTTTTCTTTGTGCAGCCTGACACAGATGTTCAATTATGCACTCTTACACCCACAAAGCCTTAACTGTTTTGTGAAAATATATAACAGCATTTTACATTCCTTTTGTGAGGACATCAGCATTTACTACAGCAAGTGCAGGACATCACAGTAGCTGGTCATCAATGCCCAAGAGTTCATTTCATTATCAACAAACCAGTACATTTTGCATTTAGAAATAGTTTGATTGCTTGTTTTGTCATTTTAAATTTTTTCCTGAAGACAGAAATAAATGTCACACTATGATTTTTCCACAAATAACATGCTAATAAGAAAGGGTAGTTGCATATTAAACATTTAAAAACTCAAAAGCTGCAGAAAACACTAGGAAAAAAAAAACTAGAAATCCTTAAAATTCGGGTAAATGTGATCCCTAAGCAGCAACTTCCTACTATGTGATTCTCAAAGTCTCATGTGATGCTGGTAAACATGGAGGTCAAAAACTGGATGAGACATATTTATAACTGATCTACAAAATGTTTGCCAAAGCCAAATAAAGTGAAGTGTGGACTGAACAGAGGAGGAACCAATGACAAGGCAAGCAAAACCAACAGCTCTGAATATTTAGTTCCAAGACTCATCTGCAGTATCTGTGTGTTTCTGATAGTCTTTTGGGTCAGACACAAAGTAAGGGCACTGTTGTAACAAACCCCAGCTTGCTCCAAAAATATACAGAAGGACTACGAGATCCAGGCTCCAGGGATTAGAGGTATGGAGATAAAAGTCTCTCAGCAAAGATCGAACATTTGTGTTAAAGTTACTTTGTGATAATTTTGAGATGGTTGTTGTCTCAAAGCTGCTACACCCCTCGGAGAATGAATAGATTATAAGCATACAATAATCTGAAAAGTATGCACAAAGAGTGCCTTCAGGAGTGCCACATCTCTGGCTGGAATGTGGCCCACTCTGGGATGTGGAATAACCAGAGGTGATTCTAAGCTTATGGCTATATCACCTTCATATGAACATGAGGCACCTCATTCCATTTGTTTAACTTAAATCCTGACTTTAAGGCTTTTGCTCACCCAGGAAGCTTGCCTGGCAGGGAAGCAAGGTAAGCCACCCTGACATCAGTTTAATTCTTCTCCACAGAGGAGACTGAAGTCTGGGAAATCTAAATAAGTCCAGTAGAAATTCCATCTTCACTTTTTAAAAGATTCTGATGTTTCAGCTATTGCAGAATTGCATATTTTTAAGCTACAAAAGATATATTATGCTACTAACTGTTCCCAAAGCTAAGACAAAATAATTCCTTTCAGAAAAAGATGAAAATTAGAGGGCAGAAAATGACTATGACTCGGTATACTGAGACGATGAAGCAACAAACCTCCAAATCATCACTCCTTGTATATTTTCAGCTTACATCTAATTTTTATGTAATTGATTGCAATAAGCAGACTGACAGTAATAAAAAAAAAAATTAAAAATTTTTAAAAAAAAAGGAAAAGAAAGAAATTTGTAGCTCATGTTAAAGAAACCTCAGTTAGTCCTGACCTAATTAAGGATATTTTTCAAGAGCACTCCCTCATAATGAAAATATAAGCCTTCCCCTGAAATGCTGCCAGGGAAACCTTCCTCTGGGACTACAACTGTCTATTGCAGAAGAGAATTAGACTAACTGCTGCCCCAAGTGGTTTTCTACTAATGAGTTTCATTTCTTTGTTTTCCTTCTTGTTTAGATGTTTAGATTTCTTTAGGTCTTTGCCATTGTCCCTCCCACAAAACATATGCTCTGCCAAATGTGGAGGGAGATGTATTTTGGATTGTAATGGCAGGCAAATGCTACATTACATAAATTAGTTCTCAAAATGATTAGTCTTATTGCAAAGAGAACTTGAAGTGCACACTGAATGTTTAATGTGTACTGAATGTGGAAAACAACACTGAATGTTGTAGAAACAGTTAAGTCAACAGAGCTCTGGAAAAGATTGTATATTCTTGTTCCAAAAGTTATGTGCAGAAACTTAGAAAATGATTCATACTAAACTACAGAATAAAAGCAATGTACATAGTGATGCTACAAAGGATTTTCTCAGCATTTTCAGTCTCCTTTGTGCTGGCTCAGGTAATTGGAGAACACGGGCTCAGAGCTGTCCATTGCTTCAGCCAAAGGCATCTCCCCTTTGGTTAGAAAAAAGAGTCAGTCTTTGCTTGTCTGTGTGACAGAGTGAAGCACAAGTAAACATATAGATAGAAACCCAAACCAAAACAAGCTGACTATGCCATTGCCCAGCCCTGCACACAGCTGATGCAGAAGTGGGAGGGTCAGTTCAGGCACAGTTACTCCTGTAAGATGTGGTTACAGAACAAGGAAAGTACTACAAGGCATTAGCCAAAGCTTGGAGAGTTATAACACCTCAAGAGAAAGGTATCAAGGCAGATATTTTTAAATGGTCTGAGAAGTTCTTCAGCAGTGTCTGGTTAACCAGAGAAAGCTGAACTAGACCCAAACATCTCTAGACCAATGGGAAATATTTTCATTAGATTAAGAGGGGTCTTCACTATTCTTTACAAAAGTCTATGCTCTACCATCAGACTTCTAAAGAAATACCCAATTATATCCTGTGGTAGATGTACATTAGGCCATTAGATTACATCTAAGTAGAAATAAACACACAACAGACAATCTAATTTCATGATTGCACTTTTTCAATGGCTCTGCCTCATTTGCTCAATAGAAGACCAATGCATACTAACTAGAGGCACAACTTCCTACATTACTTATGGGCTCTGTCATTTGAGGTTCCTATACAAAAACAGTGCCAAATTCACATGGTAACTGTGGTCCCAAAATTACACAGAATTTTTAAATCTTCGGCCAACATTACCCACTCTTTAGATGCTTAAAGATATCTGGTTATGAGAAACAACACAAAATAATAAACAACCTTAATATCACAGCAGATTGCTAAAATAGTACCATTCCATAAGGAATTAATGCAGGAAAGCTCCTAATCAAAGAGGCTGGCACTTGTCTGTAAATTGCCTATAATACAGTAGGTTTTAAAAATGGAAGAAAATATTCCCATTTGTGAATAAGGACACGCTCCACACCAACACTTACACAGTCTCTGTGCATTTTGCTTTGTGTCCTTTTCACTTTTTCAGAAATCCTCCAACACTGTATTTCCAGGCAAAGTTGGGAGATCCTGGAAACAGCAGTGCTTGGAGCAATGATGACATCTTGGTGCAGGCTCCACTGAGCTTTGGACCCTCAGTGACTGAGGTCAATTAGTCACTCTAGAAAAAGGAACCATTTTACATACACACAGCTTTCCAAGGGAAAAAAACAGGTGCCATGAAACATAATTTAGAAAATGTGTATCAGTTCCAGAATTCACCTCATATCAGACAGTCTCCTA
>JAWWEV010000167.1:6058978-6072777 GCA_035583235.1 Hafferia zeledoni | reverse complement strand
AAAAACAGGTGCCATGAAACATAATTTAGAAAATGTGTATCAGTTCCAGAATTCACCTCATATCAGACAGTCTCCTAGTAAGAGATAACAAGTCGAAGTCTATCATCTCCTCTTGGGCAAAGCCAAATTGTAGTTCCACAGCTCAAAGGAGCACGGGGGTAAGCCAGGCCATGGGCCATCTTGGTGGGAATTCACTTCACTCTCTTGGAGCTTTTGCCAAGCATGAGAAACAGAAGATGGCTTTGAGGCAGCACTTTAGTTTCAAGGCACCAGAATTAACTTTCAAGCAAATCTTCAATCTTTCCAGTTGAAGGTGTTCAATATTACCTAAATTATTAATTTTGCCAAGTGACAGCCCATACTGCCTGTATAGTTACTTAGCCTATAGAAAGGCATTTTAAGCCCCTACTCAGAGCACAATATTAGTCTTTTCCAATATATCAACTTAAGAATGGACAAGTCACTCACAAGTTTGCATTTTGGCTCTGTCAAGAGTAAGATGAGATAATATTAAGAAGCCAGTTTACATCTTTTAAAAATACTTTAGGACAATTTTAATACATATTTGTTTAAGAAGACAGTATTTCCACAAAAGACTGAGGGTATAATTTTAAATCAATGAGGTGTTATAACAGTAGCAATTTTTTTTTTGCACTTCTATTGTTACTTTTAATGGTATTTATCCTCAATGTTAGAATTTGTAGTTTTATGATGTTTTAAGAACAACATAATTTATGTTTTCCTGATCATCAAATCCACTTTGACAATCATAACTCATTTCAACAATGAGTATTAATGATACACACAAACATTTAAATCAAAGCAAAAATACTCAATTGACAGACTGTCATCATGGTGTTATTACTTTGGTCTGATTCTCTTTATCATGGAAGGGAAAACCAGGACTCCCTTTGCATTAATTAATAATTAATCCATCACAGAAATTTGTTCAATGCAATGGTATTATTTGCAGCATGATGTTTCAGGTATCTGTGCTCAGAGGGAGATGGTGGAGAGAACGTGACTTGGCTCATTCAGATTCTGAATATAAAAACAGATAAAAACAGCAGATACAAAACATTATGGAAGGATGCCAACAGAGAGAATGAGATGCCATAAAGAGCAATTCTCTAACTCATCTGACCCTGCAGTCTGTAAAATTCAGTCCACCCCTTGTGTGAATAAGCTTTTAAATAACCCTGTTTTTTGTTCAGGACCACAACACCTACAAGAATAACTCCTTGCCTAACCCAGTTTAGCATCTGTGATTTCAATCAGAGGTAGGCAATGCAGAAATCATCAGGAAAAGGCAATGGTTATTCAATTTCCAGAATACAGATGAATCTTTAGACAAGTTCATTCCAGCTTCAAAAGCCACTGTTACTCCTCCTGCAGGTGATGAAAGTTATACTAGAGACAGTAATGAGATCAGCTTTTCTTTTAAACCATTATTGTGTTTTCCCTCCAAAGCTGCCTTAATGCAAGGGACACTTGGTGGCACTCAAAATGGTGCAGAGTTCTGCACTGTTCATCCCAAATTTTTATGTGCTTTGGTTGACAAGGAAAGGAATGGCAATGTCTGTTCTGTGTCAGTTATTCAAAACTAGAATTTCACAGCAATTTTTAGAAATTACATTAATGTTTAAAATAAAGTACTCCTGCAAATCAGAAGCACAACAGTGTCAAAATCTAACTGGATAGTGGTAAAATAGGCTATCTGGACTCAAGGAAACCCCAGACAAATAAATTAATACATGATTTAACATTGAGTAATGCAAGGCTGCATTGATTCCCAGTTTTTGCTTACAGTACATACCGGCCCTGCTTCGTGCACAGGTACATTAAATACAAACTGAGATCAGGGAGCCAAGGACTCAAAATATCAACCAAGTATCACCAAAAAGCACTTTAAAAGTGACACAGGGACTGACTAACTGAAGTATCCTGTGTATTTGAAATAAAGGTAACAACGTTACATATATAATCACCTATGCTAAAAAGATACAAGTATTTTATCTATAACATACACTGAAGCACCATTTTATCAGTTTGTCCCACTAAGTTATAGCCTTTCAATACACCATTTCTATTCTTTATTTTTTTGTTGCTATTGCTGTCATGCGCCAGCATGAAATATTTAGGTGCAAATGCAACCTGACTCCACTTCAAGAGTTGCCATTGTCCACAGTTTTTAACATAATGGATTAGGATTCTTTCACTGATCCTAAGAAAAGTGGAGCTCACTTGGTAGAGTCAAAGACCACATCACCTAAGCTGGAGAAATGAGATCCTGCACTGTTAGTGGGAAAAGACTAAACTCTGTTGTTTTTTTCAGAAAAATCTCTTGCCAGACTGAGCCATAGAACTTGGCCAACTTTCAGGAGAGGAATGAAGGTAAATATATATATATATATGTATATATTAATTTTATGTGAAATTACATATTTAACTCATGCACCTCCACAAGTGTTTACTCACTGAACTATTAATAGCACATTCACAGTAAATGACCTTCACTCTTATGTTGCCATTGTATCTAGTAATGATTAATGCTCTTATATGAGTAATGTGATTTCTTGTGGACAGCAAATCTTCTACCCGATAAACACTTCTAGTTATTGGGAATTTATGTTCTCCAGTCCATCAAACAAAAAGTGGCAGATCAAGTGCTCTAGCTCGATGTGAACAGAGTAGTCAAATCTTCCTCAGTCTACAGTATTTCTCATGCACATCTCTATGAAGCCTTTGGGTGCCAGGCACTTAAATCAAGTCTGATAAACCCAGGCCAGTCCTTGATTGACTCCTTCAATGTTATCTCACTTCTTGAGATAACATTTCGGGGGAGTTATTACTGAAGTAATTCCATATTTAATGTAATCAATCATATTGCATAGAATTTGATTGCCCAAGTAAACCTGAAATAACAAAGGACAAGTACTCCTTTAACTGCATTTAACTCCTAATTATTCTTTTGATCGGGGAACAAGGAAGCACCTAAACTCTTACAGTGATTTCATGATTCAGTGTTTAGCATAAATTGCCTGCTGGCTTACAAGTTAACTTCTCTGACTTTACCAGTTCCTAGAAAGAGCATTTATTTGGGAGGCGATTAAGTAATTTTTCCTTAATTGTTATATCAAAACAGTAAAACACAAGAACTAAGCAGCAGCTTATTTACATACCAAAAGCTGGAGGCTGGTCTGTTGAAAAGTGTGTTAAATCTCCCAAAGCTTTCAACAAAGCCTTGGCTGCAGCCTGAGAAATGCCTGAATCTATTTAGCACTTTAAGAGGAAAGCATAAGGAGCAGAGAAACCAAGGAAAATGTCTGGATTTCAACTTCCAGTATTTCAATTTGCAAATAACCCATTCTAAAGACCAAGCACAATTCTAGATCATAAATGTTCCTAAAGCATCCAAATGCTGGGCTTTATTTAGATTCCTGAGACCAAAAGTCAAGCTCAAATTTAAATGTGCAAATATTGAATACAATCAAAGAATTTCTGTTTACTTGAAAATTCAATTCCATGAAGAAATATTACAGCTCTGGGGATACATGCTAATTCTAATTGCATTTATAAACCAACCAAACAAAACCAAACTCCCCAAAATAACTTCTAATGAAAACATTACCGACTGACTGAAAGTTTTAGCAACTAGACCTCAATAAATATGAAGGCCTAATGCAAGGCAATCTTAGCTGATAACCTGTGCAGTGGGATGTAGCAGCAAGTCTTCTGCATTTTGAGGTGAATGTCAGAGAAGTTTTTAAGAGCACTTAGTGGTAGTGCACGTAGTTTTTAAGAGATTTATGAAACACCAAAACTGTTCTTTACAACCCTGCCCCAGGGTAGGAAGACAATCTTCATCATGAAAACTTCTTCAGGAATAACTAAAGCTTCTCCAAGGAGTACTGAAAATCCAGGAATTCTGATCCAGACATTTAGGACAGGAGTAAATTTCATACCTCCTTAAGGCTGACTTAGAAGTATTGTCATTGTGAATTGAGGAGCTGGGATAGAAAAACATTATTGAAGTATGGAAACAACATCACATAGGCAGGAACCAGCAAGTCACACACACACTTCTGACAGAATGTTTGCATAGTTCTATTTCAATTACATCACAAAGATATTTAGGCATATCACACATAACCTGTTAGAACTTTTTTCCTCAGCCCCAAAATCATATCCATTATTATTGGACCTGCCTTCATTTAAGCTGATCTCCATCTGGTTTCAGACTTCACTTTTATATTTTTCCTTTTTTTTTTTTTTTCCCAAATTTAGATTGGGCCAAAAAAAGTGAAATACCACCTCTCTAGAGACTCTCCAGGTTAATCACCTATGACCTGACAGAACACAAAAAGGATTCCCAACTTTTAAGACGCTGCATTACATTGTAAAGGCAGGATACATCTACCAGCCTCAAATCTGTTGGCAGAGATGAAGCCCAATGATGCTTGAGGGACTCAGTACTTCCAAAGCAACTCTTTATTCAGACTAGATAATTACATGCCAGAACCTGACAGTCTCCAGAGGCTCCAACTTGCTGTTTCACAGAGACAAACAGTTATCTATTACACAAAAATGAAAAGAATCTGCTGTACTTTAAAATATTTTAGTGATGTAACAAGCAGGAATCAGTTACACGCACTTGGAATTTTCCCCTTTGATGTCTTAACACATTGTACCCAGGAAATTACATAAATAAGCAACTCAGTGGGAACTTTTTCAACAAATCTTCCAACAAAACAGTGAAAGTTGAATACCAATTCAGGTACAGTATTTAGAAATGGAGTATTTTAATAAGTATCATACTAACACATTCAAGATTAAACCTCAAGATATTAAAATTCTTATTTCAAATTCCCACTTAGAATTCAACTTGCTTTCAAATAGTTTGAATACCACTTTTATCCTTTGCCTCCCCACGTGGAGATGTTCTTAAAATATCAATCAATTGTTATGACATTTCTAAGGGGCAGATATTGGAAATTTGGATTAAAAAAAAAATCCAGAATTACAGTTCAAGGCTAAATCTAAGTAACTTGGGGCACTTACTCAAAAGTTCCATGTCTACAAAACAATTTATGATTTATGTCCATCAAACAGAAATGATTTGGTTACTTTTATAAGTTACATAAATTGAGCATCAAGCAGAAGACAGTGTTTGTATACTTTATACAAGAGTAAGGTCAGATGAGCTGTAACAGACAATAGAAATTCTACAAAATTTGTAATAAAAATCTAAAACTATTTTTGCCAAAATTTTTTCCAGTCACCTCTTAGATTAAAACATATTATGCCTGTATTCTAGAAGGGATGTTTATCAATCTTATCCTGAAAATCAACCTTATTCCTATTACTCTGCTGGATCTGGAAATTTTTACCAGCATTGGTGGAAAATCCCAAACTTTGCAGACAGGACTTTGTCCTCTTTGTCCTTTGTAGAAACAGGCTCCAGAAGCAAGTTCTACAGCTGTAAAACTCTTCCAAGAGAAACATCCTTAAAAAAAATTTTCAACAAAATTCCATCTGTGTTTGTCCACATACAAAAGAATAAATATTTCCACAGGAGACAACCTGTTCTCCCAGATTACACATCGCAGCTTTACTGGCTAATCCCAGGAGGTTTGGAATGGATAGCACTTAGCCCTGTTTTTATTGCTCAGTCTCTCCATTAAAGTCAAAGAGAGCTTCCCCAGTGCCAGACCAACTCCCCAACTCCAACATATCATCATCATGGCTAAGCTTGGAGAACAAAGATTTGGGCAGGGCTCTCCCCACGTTGTGTGCCCTTCCAGCCTGCACAGTGGATGTTTTAGGTGAGGCTCAGCATGCACAGAACTGGCCCCACCGTTTGACTCCTCAGGTCCATCTGCCATGGCCGAGTGAGCTGGGACGGTGACAGTGAAGTCCTCAGGACTAGAACCTACAGCCCCCGATATTCCCAGGAGGGCTCCCATCCAAGCACTGATCAGGGCTGACCCTGCTCTGCTTCCGAGATCTTAATTAGCTACAGAAATACCTCTGAGGCTCTGAAACTTCAGATTTCTGCCTATCACCCTCTTACACTTTTTTTGTGTAATATACTACAGCAGTTTCCTGTCCCTCCAGCCATCACTAACCCAGAAGCGACACATGCCATTAACAGGCAGCTCTGCAACTCCTCACCATCAACTGGATTGGCAGGGGGAGCTGGCAAGACCAGCTCTTAAATCTGTATCAAATCAAGATATAATGAAAAGGGAGGACTATTAACTAATAATACCCCCAACCAAGCTGTCACTGCTGTTATTTCGCTGGCTAATTAGCGGGAGAGCTCTAGCAGTGGCACCGCCCGGAGCCCGCGGTGTGTCCCGTGTGGCTACCGGGCAATGACGCGCCTCAGGCAGCAGATGGCGCTGCTCGTTTCCAGCGCTCTCCAGCGGGGCGGGATCGGGGACGCGGCCCCGCATTCCCAGTCCGGGACAGACGGGACTTCTGCCTTCCTACCCCGCCAAAGGAAAGACAACAAGCTGCCTCCCTACATCAGCACGGCTCATATAAACCTGTTTAAAACGTCTACTTATTATGGAATAAAAAGAGAAAGTGGGAGAGACACTCTCAGACTGGTTTTCCACCTTTGGAAATACAAGATTTAATTATTTAACAAATGCCATGGTGTTTCCAATTCTCACGCTGCTTGGCACATACAAAAAATCAAGTTCACTAACTGTGGAGAGGGAAGTCACTCCTCCACTGCTCTGCATGGTTTGTAGCCCTAAAAACCTTCTACCACCAGTCCTTGGATTACATCAATTTAAAATCAGAGAGAGATGAAGGTAAAATTGCTTTCTCCCTGAACCAAACCAGAATATCACTCCATCATCAGTGGGCAGGATGATGCTGAAGGCACATTTTGCATGACTGCTAAAACCAGAGACCCTGAACTGCTGCTGATACTGCCCCAAACCACAGCAGGTAAATCAGCTTCCTGACTACTCCTATTCCATCCCACTTCTAAATAACAGCCCATTCTTTTCTACCCTCAAGATTATTTCTGTTCCTCTACGTTGCTAAGAAATTCCTGGGTTTCACCTCAAAAAGACATCTAGACTTAAAAAAAAAAAATTTAGGTAGTATGAGTAAGTTTAATAAATACATTTAAGCATACAAACATGTACAAAAGAACATACCACAATTAAGCCCTTATTGGGATGCAGTAGCAGTCAGTTACTTAAACCATTTATAGGATTTAGTATATCCTCATGCACTATCCAAGTCCATGCCACTTGCTTAGCTTGCCTATCATAAGAAGACTAATGGCTAAAGAAGTCGGATGAATGCCCTTGAAACACCACAGCACAGTCTTAGTTCTTTTGATCCATGAACACATCAGGTCTGCAGACAGAGACACAAGAGTGACCTGGTGTGGAAAATCTTTCAGGTTTTGCCATTAGGTGTTAGGACAGGCCTGCTGGCCTCAAGGCACACGAGACAGTTTCATGGTCCTTACAGTTTTTTGATTCACTGGTGAATCTAGTCTGGATGTCATGTAAACAGCCTACACCACTTCAGATTCTTTCCAAATTTCCAATACAAAAGGCCTTGTCTCTTGCCAAGAACAGGATCTGAGAGATTTCTTGGTCTCTCCGATTGAAAGAGAAGAAAAATCTCAAGGTAAGTCTCTCACTTTGTTTTGATCCTGACAGCTATGGCTGGAATTTCAAAGTAGAAGCATAACAAAAAATAAAAAGCACTAAGAAATTACCTACAAGCTCTAAAATTATTTTATTCCCTTTATCTGCTTAGGAAATGAGTTGATTTGAGCTGATTTGATTCTCATTTTGTCCATATAGGTTCATCCAGATAATTTACTCTGAGCAATACATGCTTTCTGTGACACAGCAGACAGGTTTTATGATTTTTTTAATCAGCTTTAAAGGAATAAAGCTTTACTCACACAGCCTTATTACATTAACAGTGATAGTAAAAGCCAACCCCAATTATAGTCACTTGGTCATTAAAAAAAAATTCAATTGACCAATATAGTTTTAGCTTGCACTAAAATGTAAGTGGTAGAGCCCCACCTTTGTTTTATTTGATATATTCTGTTAAAAGGAAATATAACTCTAGACAGTACATGTAACAACTCTCGAGAAAATTCTACATATTAATCTGGTCTATAAACACAAAGAGCCAAAGTTATGCAGACTAGAAAAGGAAATTTCAAAAGAAAGGTCACTGCAGAATTATATTCTAAGAACACCCTGCAAAACAACACAAGTGAAAAAGCAGTTTTCCTTTCTGAAAAATCAAATCAATCTACTACAAAAACGTTCAGATGTTAAAATATATATTCTTCACAAAGTAATGTTTGCCTGGAAGAAAGATATCTAGTAAAAAAGACTGGACAGTAAGTGTTATCATTTCCCTACAAGTTATCTTCAGCCATTTGAAAGGTGGTCCTCAAAGGGAAATAATACACTTTCCAGTATTTGCTTGTGTGCAAGATGCAGAATTAAGCTCTTTCAGAAAGGAGAGAAAAAGCTACCGCTTGTAGAACTGGGGGGAAGCCTCTGGCTATTTTTCTATTCCACCGGTTAAGAACTGGATAAGACAATGCTCCTGAAAGGTAACTGCCCATTTGTGATAACATTTCAATGCCCTTTCCCCAGAAGTTTCTATTCAAGGCTGATCCACAAAAGCTCATACACACCCTTGTTACCATAATACTGCAGTGCGACAGCCCCTTTCAGTGTGATCCCTTCACTGTTGGAGCAATGGGGGATCTGTCCCCCACCTTTCCCCACCAAGTACACTCCAGCTCCACTTAGCAGCTCATTGCTCTCTTCAAATATCACAGATCTATTGGAAGTACGAGAGGGAAAAAACCCCCAAATTATCTATGTAGACCCATAGTCTTCAAACCCTCAGGTACTACAACTTTTTCCTACACTATTTAAAAACCCTGTAGTCATACTTTCTGAGTTTCAAGACTGGAATTGGCTGTGTCCCACATCACTTTATTTATCTGCCCATTCTGAACTGCAGGTGTACTCTAAGGGTATGTCCTGCATTGCCCCCAAATAACACAACAAACAGTTAAGACATCATAACACTGAGAACTGTGTTAGGAATCTTTTTAGGGATTCCTATGCTTTAATCCAAATGTACACCACAGACATGGCTTTAACACAGGTAGTGACAGCTCAGTGGGGTTATATTATTCTTGAAAGACTTTCTTCTTTTCAGCCCTGCACCTTTAAAAATGCCTTCTGATTTTCCTAATTCTTCAGGCAAACATGACAGTGGCTTGATAAAAGCCTCAAAAAGCTGGGAAATGGTTCAGGAGCTGAAGCAACTAATAATAGAGTTCATAAGATCTGCTGACATTTGCTTATAAATAATCATAGCCTGCCCTCAGGGAATTCTCATGTACCTTTGCAGAGAGGCTGTTGCTAGCAGTAAATTAGATAACGCAGAGAGAGTATTACAGAGCAAAACCAATACAGTTCTTTTCTTTCCTTTTGAATTTTTATGTGTCTTTTCAGATCAGAATCACATTTCACATTATTTTTCTTAAGCACTTGAGCTCAAACAACTCAGTTATCAACTATTCATATGGAAAAAATTATATTAGTTTGACAAAATTGTTCATTTAAGAAGAAATACCAATTTTTGCCTGTTTTTGCTCTTTGTACTCATCTAAATAGCAAATGTTTTAAAACTTCACTGACAGTCAACACACCTTTTCAGCCAATACTAGAACCTTCTATATCTGCTTCTGAATTATTCAATTTATAAGGTCAGTGGTACTTCTATGCTAAAACTGCTCTGTTGACCAACCTGCCATGAGATTTCAGGCACATTTTGCTCATGTTGCCTTAGACCTGTAGTCTTCCCTTTCATAACCACTATGCACATGATGCCCCAAATTCTTGTATTCCTCTCCAATTTAGCTAATCTTTATACAAAAAGAATTACCAGCAAAGATTAAAAAAATAGAGAATCAAGTCAAGAATGATAAATAAAACAACTCTAAATTAAACCCTACCACAACTAGAGCATAAGGAGTCTCATTGTTTCACCATAAAATTAGAAAATGTTAATGACTACTAAACCCACCATTCTTTTAAGAGAGATAAATATCATGTTTCCACACATGTATTCCATAGAGGTGGGGGACCTACACATTTTTTACCTATAAACAAAGCTAAAAACAGTTTTCATCCTGCTAAGATAATTTGATACTAAAAAATAATCTTTAGCAAACTTGCTCAAAATCAAATTATCTGTAATCAAGTTATATTTCACATGTATTCTAAAGCAAAATTCTGTTTACACATATACTACAGCAAACATATTAATTACTTCAAATTAATACATGCTTCAAAAGTAATGTTTTTTTCCCCCACTCCCTATTTCAGCATCAAACTCTGTAAATTGCATAAAATAAAATCTCAGTCTTCTAGTGGCCTGAAATTTACTTTTCATTGAAAGATTCTGTCTTGTTTTTACTCCATGCAAACCAGCATGTCTGTTTATAAAATCTCCAGTTTCAAGAGAGAAAGCCACAATAATAACAATAATGCAATAACTTAATAAACCCAATAACTATCATCTTCACCTCTCAACGCTACATAAAATACCATAACTGGAAGTAATAAGTTTGTTATTTTTTAAATTTTACCAAGCTAATCAAACAAAAACCCATAAGCAAATGGCATACACACAAAAACAAACAAATCTCAGTGAATCCAAGATTTTACATTTGTTTATAACATAACATTACACCAGAGGCACCACAGTCAAAAGACAAAAATATCCCTGGAAACCTAAGTCTAGAAGTCTCCAAGACTTATATTTCCCAATTAACTAGAGGAGTCTTAGAACCCTTGGAAACTGTAGAAACATTTCTACAGAGCTCACCCAGCCTAAGAGCTGTAAAAGAAGAAAAACAAAGCTTGGTGAAATATTTGATTCACATAATAAATTTTGGGTTTGGTAAATTCATAACACAGAGCTGAAGGTGCATTCTACATATGAATCATGAATTAAAAGAAAATTTCATCATCATTATCAGGTAATTTCTACACTAAGAAACCAAACAACTCAAGTTTTTCATCACAGTGAAGAATGGAAATGTTCTGCTAAGATTTGAATCTTCCATTTATTTTTGTTTTTTTCTTACAAGTTTTAATGTAATTAGTTTTCCAAATCACATGGGGGACACACATTCAGATTAATTTAGCACTTGCTTTTGAAGTGCTTTCAACTGATACCAATACACTGATACCAATCCACCTCTACTTCCCAAGCACAAGAGCTCAGCTACATCTGCTGCAAACTGGCAAGAGAGAAATAATAACAGGCATTAAATCAGAGGGGGGATTGAAATATCAAGTGATTTTTGCAAGAGGCATTTGCATTGGGAAATGTAATTCACTACAACAACATACCTGAGCATGTTTGCTGCCATAAGCAACTGTTTGGTCTTGTTTTTTTACCTGTAAACTGTTCATTTGTTTGAAATGGTGTTTCTTTAAGGCTTTTATTAAGTAGGGTTTTGGAGCTTCCCCATGTAGGCCATAAAGAATCTATGGCCTTTTCCCTCACTCATTAGATGAGCTCATTATCTCACCTATGAAAAGTTATCTTACAGGATGGAATGGGCAGGTCTGTTTCTGCTCAACTTAAACACAAGAGCACTGCTCTGTTAAGATGCCTTTGAATACATACATTTTCAGCTCTGAATCTGGGTGGGGAAGTCACAAATGTTTATATTGTTAAGAAGCAGAATATATAGGGGACAAGATCATCAAAGAATTTTTGGGTGAGTTTTTTTTAGTTTTGTTGTGGTTTGATTTTTTTGGAGGGGAGAGGTGTGTGTGTTATTGTTTTATAGGGTTTGGGGGTTGTTCTTTTTTTATTATTATTCTGAAAATACTTTTACTATTGTTCTCTAGTTGAATCATTACCAATACTCACAATTCAGATCTTGGAATAAGCCAAGCCAATGGCAAGAATCCCAGTGGTTTTAATGGGATCAGGATTTGGTGCTGTAAAACAACTGGCTGCTCTCCCCCCTCAGCCCCGGGAGGCCCATAATGTCATCTATTATGTGGCATTAAAACTATGGGTGGTATAATGCCTGCTCTGTCTGTCATTTTACTGCAACTTGGAGCTTAACATCGTACTGTAACACAATTCACATGCAGTAAAGTTTCCTGGGAAGGAGCTGCAAGATGAAGTAATTAAAATTACAGCAGGATTTGCCTTCTTCACACTGAATAATCAATTCTGTAAGTGTACAAAAAGCAACGTTGAACACATTGACTTAAAAAAAAAAGTTAGATTTCTGCCTAGATCTGATTTCATTTTAAGAACAAGAGAAACAAGTTTGCTTCCACTTGCCTGTTTTTTGAGGAACTTTCTCATAAAAGTTACACCAAAATTTAGCTAAAAACATTTCTATATCCAAGTCTGATAATTACTTACATGGGGTATATAGTTTGATTTCTGCATTTCAGCAACATTGACAGTAAATTACAACTAGAGAATGCCACGAAAGAAAAAAGCTAAAGATAATTTTATTAATTTCACATCCTTCAGTTATAGGGCAGCCTCGTTCAACCAATCTCTGGCTTCTAAATCTGATCCTGTTTAGATTAAACAAACTTACATTTGTTTTGGAACAAAGCCATGAATCCATGCTTTCTTTCAACCCAAAGTCATAGAGAAAGCCTTGATGTTTATAAATACTGACCATAAAAGGAACAAGGTTTTCCAGGAGACACTTTAAAATACTCCAAATAATTCAGAGAAAAAACAAACACCAAAAAAACCCCAACAGATTGTTTACTTAGGGCAGACTGAGAAAAAGATTTGTGTGAATGGACCATCCAAAAAAAACCACAGAATCCAAAACTCAGACACTTACTGTGCACACAGTGGTTGTGTAGAGTATGTTTTATCATGGGCTCCTTCCAACAAGATATGTATAGCAACTGGAGAATAGTTTCCTGCACTTGTATTCCCAGTCTGTGTGGGAAGCTCAGTTTTACAGGAAAAATCTTTAAGATTTCCAAGTATTACATGCAATTATTTACTGTTGTTATAAGTCTCAATATACACTACAATATCCAAACTTTAGGGTCAAATTCAAACCCAAAGTATAGTCAAAAACACTGTAAATAAAGGAATTGGTAACAATGTTTAAAGATTTTATACGAATAGCATGTCTTCAACTGTTTGTTAAAAGGAAATTTGCAGCTTGTATAGGAGAGAAAACATTTGTCTTTTACTGTGAGCAACCCTGAATCTGGGAGAAAGAGCTCCCACAGGAAAAAACAGTCACAGTAATCCACAGTCTACTCTGTATTTCCATTTTCATGCCCCTTCTGGCTTTAATTAAGTGCAAAACATCTAATGAAGGCTGAGATGCCAAGCTGCAAGATCTCAAAGGCTCAAGATTCTGCAAAGCCATTGACTGGACACATGGCAGACATTTCTTGTGTATTTTATTACATGCCTTTAGCAGTATACTCATTTTTAATTCATAACTATCAACAGAAACGAGAAAAACGCACCTAGAAAAGTCGAGAACAGGAGGATAAGCTACATAAGATGCTGGCTTTGCAGAACACATCTCCATGCTGGCAGAGCTCAGCCTCTACCTGCACAAGATTTAAAGTTCAACATAAATCGGCTGCTGGGAGGATTTTGCTGCCTCTTTGAGCATTTTCAGCAGCAGCATCTTCCTCATTTCAGCTGAAATCAATCAGTCAGGACTGAATGGTGGGGGGAAAAAGAAG
>JAWWEV010000167.1:6030194-6057096 GCA_035583235.1 Hafferia zeledoni | reverse complement strand
AGATAAATCCTTCCAGGTTTCCAAAACCATTCAAGTACAAATAGTTGTTGGGTGGCTTTGTTTTCAAACACTTTAAAACACAGTATGCTCAGTAAAAAACATCTGTTCTTATTACAACAGGTTATAATAACTGTTAAGGAAAATATATTTTTTTTAATTATTAGCAGATATAGCATGCTTAGAAATACTTCTTGGAAGATACCATTTCTGCATAGATACTAACTAATTATTATGACTGGTTTCATTCTTTAACCAAGACAGTGCAAGCACCAACAGCAACAAAAGTTGTGGCCAGGCAGCTTCAGCACCCATTGTACAATTGCATGCAAAAGCCACAGAATGCAGCCTGAACAGAAACCTGAACTGCTTTAACTTCCTTTTGAAGTGTCCTTTAAAATGGACTAAAAATACACCCACCTTTTGCTTCCTGAACATTTGTCTTAATTTTTACTGTCATTTAACTTCTGCCTCCTGATGTCCCTGTTAGACTGGGTTGTTCTGGGCTGATAAAGGAATGTCAGTGATCCCGAATCACTAACCTTGGTAGTCACCTATCCAAAGGGAGTCACCACAGAGCAAGTGTGTTTGTCCAGGACCAACAGGAACAACTGGTCCCAGTTTGCACTGTGGGCTGATGGTACAAGCAGCAAACCACACACAGTGGATCTGGAGCCAAACAAGAAGGCTCCCAACATGTACAGCTTGATCTTCCCTTTTTTGAGGGGCTGGTGTTTCTAAAAAGAGATGAGAGCCTGAAGACAAGACTGGGGATGTAACAAACAAGAAAAGGGAACAGTCCCACAAATGGAATGGTGGAAACCCAAAGCCTTCTCCAAATGGCATGCCTAGCAAAGGGATGTTTTGCATCTGGGTGTTGATTGTTCTTCACTTGCTTTTCTGTGTAACTTTTGCTCTTTGACAACAATTACAAGGAGATGGTTTTATAAAATGTTTGTAAAGTCTGTGTGCCCTGAATTTCAGTGTCTGCAAGATCTGGAGAGTTGAGATCTTCTTTCAGGAAGAATAGTTAGAATACATGCACCTTAGCATTATATCTCTGTGCACATAGTTTGACATAGAGTTGAATTCTGTCTACAGACAGCTGGCTTCTACAGTAACATCCAAAGGCTGGACACAGCTCTGTAGCTGTGTTAGAAACCACAGGGTTTCTAACACAAACTGTAACAAGTCTTATCTCAGCATAAAAGACAACCCCCTATATATAATTTTCTCATAAAATGGAAAGTAAATTGTTTCATTTTCCTTCTTGGACATCACTAGTTATCCAGTGAGTTCTGGTCAGCTATAATTCTGCAAGACCAGCAGCACAATTTCTCTTGCAGTACTTTTCCTGCATCAGTGAAAATGGACAAAAAAGAAACAAAACAAAACAAAAAAGCAGTTCTTGCAATCTAGCCTGAATTTTCAGATATGGGAATTACCAAGTAACACTTTCAACAGTAAATATACTTGACATTTAGTTGCTGAAGTAAAATAAATACAGGAGCCAACAATGTCATTTTTATGAAGTAGAACTACACTTTAGAGTATATGTCAAAAGTGAAATTCATTTAACTAAACTGAAAAGAAACATCTAAAACTGACAAGGGATATGAAAATAGGTTGATACAAAACATTTCAAAGATTCCTTTACTAGGTATCCCTGAGGAGGAGAAACTGTTAGACCATCAAAGAGCATTATCATGCTGCCTACAGAGACTCTTTGTGTAAGATATTTCATTTATGATGCAAAGACTTCACTGTCCATTAGAATCATTTTGATATTCACATGTTGATTCTCCCATGATATTATACACTCCATACTTGCTCATTAAGTCCCAATACTTGTTTATCAAAAGCATGTCAACCCAACAACAAATTGGGAGTTCAAACTTAGACAACGCACATGACCAAGCTAAAAACCCAACAATTAATTGCCTGGTGTGAACTCATTACTGTGTGTTCACATAATGTTGTTTTGAGAGCCACTGGAATGACACTCTGGTTTGAATCTGTTGTTCTTAGAAGAGAGAGGCTGGAAGGGACAGGCAGGGGCGTTGCACTCTCTGCTAAGTAAAGGATACATTGGGAAGAGCTGCTTGTCAGAAACAGCCACAAAGAGGCTGAGAGCCTGTTTTTTGAAAATGAAGGAGCAGAGCACCCAAGGACACCCTATGGCTGGGGTCCACTCCAGGCTGCCTGATCAGGGGGAACCTGTCGATGAGGCCTTGTTTCAGCTACAGGAAGCATCATGCTCACAAGTTCTTATCCTGATGTGGGATGGCAACCACCCAGACGTCTCCTGAGAGAGAAATACAGCTGTCTGAAAGCAATCCAGGACACTCATGGAAGGCAAGAAGAAAATTTTCAGGTCCAAACACTAGACAAAGAGTAGGAGTATTTCTAGACCTGGTGCCTCCCAACACAGCTAAATTCGTTACAGAAATTAGGACTAGAGGCTGTAGTGATCATGCTCTGGTTGAGTTCCTGACCTCAAGGAACACAGGGCAAAGTCAGGACACTGAACTTTGGAAGAGGAAACTTCTAACTGTTTAAAGAATGACTGGATGCAATCACTTGGAAAACTGTCCTTAGGGACTGAAGAACTGACCAGAGCTGGCCAATTTTTAGGATCACTCAGAGCACAAAAGCTCTGCATTCTGATATGTAAGAAATCAAGTGAGACAGGCCAGAAACTCTTGTTTTTACCAAGGGGAGAAAAGAAGACCTGTGGAATACAGACCTCACCCATGTGCCTGTGAAGGTTATGGAGTAAATCCTCATGGAATCAATGTTAAGGCATATACAAGACAAGAAGGTGATCCAAGAAAGCCAGCATGGCTTCCCTAATGGCAAATCATGCCTGACCAGTCTGGTGGCCTTCTATGATGGAGTGATTGCAACAGCCAACAAGAGAAAACTGACCAATATCATCCACCTAGCATTCTGTAAGGCTTTTGACACAGTTGTGCTCTAATAGCCATCTCCAAACTGGAGAGACATGAGTTTGAAAGGTGGACTATTTGCTGGATAAGGGACTGGCTGGCTGGACACAGCCAGAGGGTTTATGTCCAGGTGGAGGTTGATGTTGAGTGGTGTCCCTCAAGGCTCTGTCCTGCAACTGGTGCTCCTCAATATCTTTATCAGTGACACAGTGAAACCAAAGGTACCCTCAGTAAACCTGCAAAAGGGGACACAACAGAAGGACAGGATGACATGCAGGGAGACCTGGACAAGCTTGAAAAATGGCCCATGGGAACCTCATGAAGTTCAACAAGTCCAGGTGCAAGGAGCTGCACCTGGGTCGGGGAAATCCCAGCCATGAGTAAACACTGGGAGAAGAACACATTTGGAGCAGTCTGGTGAAGAAGGACTTGTGGATTGTTGCTGATGAGAAGCTGGACATGAGCCACCAGTGTGCGCTCGCAACCCACAAGGACAACTGCATCCTGGGCTGCATCAAAAGAGCTATGGCCAGCAGTCACAGAGGTGACTCTCCCCCTCATTAGAAAGGATAGAGGAATCAGAGACAGGACTTTGGGATCACAGGAGCCTGTCTGCTTGCAGACAGCAGGAGCTCTGCAGTGGGTGGAAGGTGCAACATAAGACTTGATGCTGACGTGGGGAGGACAAGGGTCATGCACTGGATACAGATCCTTAAATCAACTACAGGTGTTTAATCAAAAGGGAACTGTAATTATAAAGAGAAGCCTTTTTGATGGGACTTGCAGCAGTGGTTGCTCTGTCCAAAAACACCCCTGCACCCTGTACATTCCTGCTTTCTGCAGAGGATGTAGCAGAGCAAATCTGTCTTCAGACCGTTTCATTCAAGTCTTCCATGGTAAGATGGCAAGTGGTTTATGTTTCTGGTCATTGTCCATGGATAAATGGACAGTACCTTTTCTTGCCCTAGACAGAGAAATCCCATTCTTGGGTTCTGACACTGGCTTTATTTGTTTCTTTTCCTTACCTTGGGGCAGTAAGGCTGAGAACTGACAAGACAGAAAGGAAAAATAAGGGTTGGATTCCATGATCTTTGGACTTTAGAAGAGTAGCTTGATTTTTCTACTGAAAGGATTACTAACAGTGTAACTCACACGATATAAAAATAATTAGGAAATTGGCTAAGGCAAGATAGAAGTTAATACTCTTCAAAAACTTTACTTCATACCCCTTGAATGTGTGCTTGTTTGACCCACTGAACTCAACCACTCAATACCTGAGTGCCTTTTCCCCACAGCTGCTGCTTTTGTTGTTAGGCTGGCAGAGCATCTTTGTCCCAGTTCCTGCAAACAAGCCGACTTCATCTCTAGAAGCCCAAAGAAATCAGAATTACTTTATTATGTATGAACTTTCAGAAGGAAAAATTTTTTCCATGTAAACATTCAGAAGCAAGCCATGCAGTAAGCTATCAGAATTAAATTATATTCAATGTAATGTCTTACTGCAGGAAAATAATTAATCATGTATTCAAAAGGATTACAATGAACTTGAAATACTTTGTTGAGGAAGCCAATTTTTCAAAAGCCTTTGCAATCAGCTCTGTAACTAAAAGGAAAAAGAAAAAAAGAGCAAGAAAAGGAATTCACACCTGTGCTTTCTAGATGATAGCTGTCTAAAATAACTGATAAACAAAGCTGTACATATCAGATCAGATCATTTAAAAACAATTTCTAAAATAAATTCAGCCCTCATTGTGAAGTTCATTAGTTGATATGCATTATTATATCATTTAATTCATAATTTAAAGTCACTTTCTCTTGCTGCATGCCAAGGGGTCAGACTGTAGTGCTTCATAAAATCTGGTGTCATTTCCAGCTTTTACTTCCTTTGCTCATTTTTATGGTTTTTTTTAAGTTCTATAGCTCTTATTCTTTCTTCTTTTTGTATATTGCTGTCACCAGCTCCGTACTCAGCTCTCTCCATCATTGTTAATCTTTCCAGGAGTTTCTATGGGCTGGGCAGGCTGTGGTGGCTCCCAACACTCACACTTCACGCCAGCAGGAAGAGCCTGATGAGAGCAGTCCTGAACCCAGGTTGTCATACCCTGTGCTCATCAAGGTTTAGCATCTCTAACTCTGCTAAGTGTCAGCTGTGTGGGCATCCCACCAGAGCGTCAGGCTCACCTTATTCTCACCATACCACTCTTCTGAATTCACTTTGAATTCCTTCAGCTTCTACTTTGACCAGCTCCTTAACTATTCCCATGTCATCTGATTCTTCCCTCTCACTGTCAAGCATCTCAACATCACTTTCCATTACTTTTGCTCTTCAGAGCTGGCTCAGTGTATCTTTTAGCCAGTTTTGCCTATTCCAGGCCCTGATGAGTTTATGTGTCATTCCATGGTTCAGGTGACCATTTTTTTACTCTTTTGTGCCCAGTATTCGATCTATAAACCAGTGAAAGTCTCTCCCTGAAGTTATCTGCTTTTGCCACTACACTGCAAAGCACCTTTGTTCCAATTCCTGCTGTTCAGCTGCTTTTCCCTTTAGATATTTTCTCTCTTCTTTCTTTCTGTTGTACTTCTGGCTGAGTAGATCCACTTTACCCAGTGTAATCTGACCCTACAGCCATAAACTCTCTTCCAAAACCACCTCTTCAAATGTACTTTCCACTTATCACCCTAGAAAGCCCTTTGCATGTTTCTTCTAGACATGAATTGATTAAATGTTTCCTTCTTCTCCCTCAGTTCCTGTCCCCTTTCTTCTCCCACTTTTTTCTCCTACCATATAGCACAGAAAGGTCTCATCTGCTCCTCTCTACTCCTTGCACTTGCCTAGTGATATTAGGCCTATGTTTATGGATTTCTCTTCTACTCACCCTCAGGTTCTCTGTCATTTGGAATAATTTGTTCTGTCTGTACAGCACATTACACAACCTGGCCCATGATTACATGTCATTACAGCTATCAAAATATCTCAAAACTATTGGCTTTGCTTAGAAGAGAAATCCTTATTTTCTCTGAAACAAATAAGAGATGGATTTGATTACTATCTAAATCTCCTACAAAAATATTACTTAAAGCCAAGACAAACTAGGGCAGTTCATTTCATGAATTTCTTGGAAATGTTTAATATCAACTTTTGTAATTAGAAGTCCACAGACTGCTACAATTAAATTATTATCAACCTCTCATTTTCTTTTAAATTACTGCATCATATATAGGAAAGTTTTTCTGCAAATTTTAAAGACTTTGTTCTTTTAAAAGTCTTGCTAAAAGAATCTGTCAAGTTTAGTTTAGGTCAAAACCTGACCTATTTTTGTATCAATTTGTGACTGGCATGCCTGGAAAATATCATGTAAAAAAAATGTGCCACAAATAAATGCATTAAAATCTACCTTAAAAAATATCAATTTATAAAAGCGAGCAAATGCACTTGACACAAATAAACAGAGGGACTGCCAGCTGAGCTCTAATAACCTGGACCATTAAAAGAACATCAATAAGCTCAAGGTTACTTTAGCAGCTCATCTATGACAAGAACAGACTTATCACACAGCAAGGCCCTAAATCATCCTAGGGCTCTGCTCTGTCTTCTCTGGATCTCATTGCTATACAACTAGTAAATTCCAACACGTACTATCTCATATATTCCTCCCATTATTATAATTTTTTTTTTCCAAAACATCGAAGAAATACAGGTGGAGCTGAAAAAGTTTTGGATTTCATTGATTAAAAAGCTTGGGTTTTGCCTTGAAAAATCTTGATTTATAGTCTTCCAAAACAGACAATTATTGTTTCAAAATAACCAGCTATAACTATCTAAGATTCCAGCCATAGCCCAGGACAAATTAACTTGACATGTGGCATGAAAATTCTAATTATGTTACGTGGTTTACACAATGACAGATAACAGAACAATTTCAGAGTACTTAACACTGTAAAACACCAAGCTTTCTCTAATTCTAATACAATATTTTATGCTCTGATAATCCAACTTTTTTTTATTCCTCAAAAAGTAGGAGGTGGTGCACAAGGAGTACTCAAACTATAAGCTAATATGAAAACAAGATCATCACTTTACATACATTCTATTAATGTTTTTTCATTGGAAAGCACATCTGACACAGTTTGTTTCATAGATGCTGTTTCCCCCTTTGCTCCAGATTCTTTCTACTGAGAATTTCTGGCTCAAAGGAACCATGATTTTATTATGGGCTTGCAGATCTGCTTTAATAAAAGCACCTATTTCCACCCATCTCCACCCTCTTCCTAGGATATAAAAATGGTGATAAAAAACCCTTTCCCAAAGAACATCCTTGCTTTTTAAATACAGAAATTTACTAATCTCTGTTAATCATTTATTACACCAAACTTCTTCTCCAAAACCTCTGTCACTGACCAGTTATTTATAAAACTCAAGATAACCCTGGCCCAAAATTTATTTAGCATCTCAGAACTGCACACCTCCTGCTTCAGGCAGTACCTTAGGATGTTCACTGTGTCTTGGAACTGAAAGAAGCATTTTATTTCTGAGAGGAAAACCATTCCCAGGGCTCTTTCTGAGCACCTGGCATTGTCCTACCCCACCAGAAGTCAACAGGTGATGGACATGCACGCGCTCTTGTTTGCCTCAAGGCCAAGATCACTCACTGTTATTGCCTGCTCTGTGTCATGTGTGTTTGTGTCCCTGCACAACAACAAAGAGATGCTTGTAAAGCTTTGCCCTCCTCTGTATCTCAGCCACTCTTAAAGTGACAATATGAATGCAATTCATTTTAATGATTGGCTCTGCTCTCTCATACTTGAAACATATTATTCATTAAATTAACTTTGCCTCTCTTCCCTTTCAAAAGACAACAGCCTTTCCCAGTACTGACTATGTAATATTTTTCTTTGACCAATGCATTACCACAAGGTGCTGTTTTGCTTTTGTTGTACATTCTATTAATTAACAGATAGTCTGAGGAGTGTCAAATACTCAAACGTGTATAAGAAATAGGAATCTATGTGTCTATAATGAGGTTTATGGAGTGAGGTTCCACTCTTAATGTAAGTGACAAACAAAGATGCTCCAAGATAAGTGACCTGAAATAAAAAGACATGGAAAATGTAGAGCCAAAGCCCGTCAGCCTCCCCTGCAAATGGCACTCATGGCAACAGGCAGTCCAAGTCAGGACACTGCTCCATACTGAGCAAAGGACTAAGAACCAGAATCACTTCCATGGATTAACAGCAGTGCTGTAGCTCATGCAGTGCAGAAAAAGCTAATGTGGGGTTTTCATGAAGGTGATACACAAAGTTGTGGCATTAAGGGGAACTGTCATAAACAACACTGTTTCCAGGAAAGACTGACACTTGCAAGTGGGAACTGTTTATAGTCTTCATCACCTAAAGTAAGAGGAGTCCTGGTGATGTCTAAGTGAACAGCTAAGTGAAAAAAAAAAAAACATACATAGTTCACAGTAAATACCAGGGAATGCAAAATACCAGTCACTGAGTTTAATCTGTCAGGCCCTTGGTTTCACTAGGAATGTGCATACATGGAACAGGGAAAGCACAGAGCCTTTTTAGCCACCAGCAGCTTGCAGCAAGCGTGGGTAGTGCCCTTCCCAAATCTTCGTTCGCGAAGCCCAGCCATGATGATGGAGACCCACTATGACTTCCTCCCCTGATACAACAACCTTGAGCCCCACAGCTGTGTAAAGCACAAAATCCACCCAAGGAGAACACTAAGCAGAAAGTTTTAATTTCTTTGATTGTAATTTGATACTTTACACCAGAACATAACTTCTGTCACTTTTTTCTTTCGCTTTCATTTTTTCCCTCTCAAAAATATTTTAGCAAATTTTTTTCCACACAGTTCTACGTTATTTGAGAAAGAATATGGAAATATGTGGGAAATGAAAATGGCAGGCTGATGGGAACACTTTGGTAAAACTGTATGTGAATAAAAGATGTGAAAGCATACTGTTATAAATGTCTTCATCCATTAAGTTTTAGTATTGAGTATATTTTCAGCCATACAGGACTAGTCTCTGTATCTTCTTTTCTCTCCAAAAGTCACAGCTCACATTTGGAATGTTATATGTGCTTCCTAATTGAAAGAAAATATTACCAACTCTCAAAAGTTGCCTTCAAATTAGTAAGTCATAAGAATTTAATTCCTCTGGCATCAAAATATTTAGTTCATCTATGAACAATGGAAACTCTCAGTGTGTACATTTCCAGAGTTATTGGAGTTTCTGTGCAGTTTTGATTAAGCATGCTATAATTATAAACTTTTCCTTCTTTATCTAAGCATGTCATTACCATATGGCTAGATTACATTCATAATTAGAATTACATGACTTGGTACCTTGCAACACACATTATACACCTTCTTTTACATATAATTTACTATAATCATGAAAACAGTGAACAATTACAATTTAAACTCGTTGTAGTGTACAATTTAATCACCAGAATAGTCTGAGAGATTAGGAAAATGGAAAATTCTAATGTAAAAAAAACCCCAAGCAAATATATTTGTTCATAGATACTCTTCCTCAGGTACTGAATTCAGCCAATAACAGTAGCATTCAACTTTTGCCAGCCCTGAAGTTAAATTTTACCTGCCACTCAAAGAGAGAATCTTAGAATGTTTAAGATTGGGAAAGACCTCTAAGATCATCGAATCTAATTATTAACCCAGCACTGCCAAATCCCACTAAACCACAGCCCCAAGTGTCACATCAACACTTGTAAATACCTTCAGGGCTGGTGACCCCACCCCTTCCCTGGGCAGCCTGTTCAGATGCCTGACAACCTTTCCAACACTCAATCCAAACCTTGCCTGGTGCAACTGGAGGCCTTTCCTCTTGTACTGCTTCTCATTACCTGGGAGAGGGGACCAGCCTTCACCCTGCTGCAACCTCAATCAGGGAACTGTAGAGAGCAAAGAGGTTCCATGCCTGCTTTCTTCCCCTCTAAAGCAGAGTATCTGGTGAGCTTGAGCTTTACTGGAAGCTGCTCAGTAAACTCAGGAATGGTTCAGGGTTTGGTTACCTTCAATCAGCCACCACTGCAGAACCTCGATGTAGTTCAGCTTCAAACTGAGACAGCTTCTTCCTTTGAATCAGGTCCTACCACATAGAAGAAACCAAATCCCCTTCTTGACTGGTACACAAAACCAAAAAGATAGCCCAGTCTTCATGGATAATGACAGGTTTTATTTCCCTTCAAAGACAGCTTCAAATGCTTCAGAAACTAAAAATATGCATTTATAATAGGTCAGCAAGACCTCAGTAATGGAGGTAAATCTACAATCAGTGGACATATTGCCAAAAAGCAGGGCCAAAGACAAACAGTGAAAGACTTTTAATTCACTCTTAGCCATTTTCCACTCTTTGACACACAGCCAGCATGTCCAGATTTTATTCAGGAGCAGTTTCTGTTTGATAGCAATGAGGACAGCCCGTGAGATGGCTGATGGACGCTTCCAGAATGATGAAAGAGCGCAGGTATATGGTATATAACCCCTTTTACATGCACTGGCATGAGCTATCCTGAGCATCAGAGGCCAGAGAACTGCAGATAAATAGCAGAAAGACATTTCACTGGTCTGTCAGAGAAAAACGTGAGAGTTCAGAAATTGTTCTCAAGTTGCACAAGAACAAGTGGTTTGTCCCTACACATTTTACTGATCAGAGAGAAAGAAAATTGCAAAACTGGAAAGTGTGTTTATGTCCATGTGAAAGATCAGGGGGGCTGGGAGAGGGGGGCTTGTTTTTATTGTAGAGTCAAGAACATACAAAATTCTTGCCTTTGCTGCTGCCAAGTTCCAGGGAAGTTTTGTGCTAAAAGCAAGGTCTGTGCATTTACTGTGAAATAAGGAATTATCAACCATGTACAAACTAATTTTGTAAAATTTAAAATATTAACACCTTCTGAATACCTCATTTAGACAAGTGCCCAGGCACAAAGAATGTGTCCTAACTAGAATCCAAAACCAGTTTTACCAATCCAGGTTCTACTTCATGCCAACCAAACTGCCATCACAGGTTATGTAAACTCTTCCTGCAGAGCTAAAAACTGGGAAATGCAGAGGAAGGACTTAGATGATATGACAGTAAAAACACCCAAGCTACTCCCCAAAATGTCTTCATGTCATGCTCCTGTTACTTTGACTTCAGAATGCTAAAAAATAATTGCCTCCATTTACTTTTGTGCTATTTTGAATTACCTGATCCACTAAGAAAATAAGATACTGTCTGTCACTACTTGGAAATTTGACTACAGATTGTTGTATGGAATATTTCAGAGGATTTTCTGGAGCATTCCTACTAATGATACAGGCAGCAAAGAAGTCCAGTTTTCCAATCAATTACACTGTAGGGTACTACCTAAGTTAATCATTTTAAAGAGTACATAGTTATGCTCCAAGCATAAGAATTTAATGAAATATAAGCCATAATCAACTAGCAACTACAGTGTCATAAAATATTCCCAACAATAAGGAATATGGACAAAAGAATATTTTTGGGTTTGTTTTCCAATTTACCGCCTTCAAACTCCAGGCAATATCTATAAGGCTCTTGCTGCCTTTCTAAGATTAATGTTGGTTTAGGGAAGATCAATGATTCCTTGGCCACCAGCTAAGGGAAAAAAATCTTTCAGTTTTATATCCCACTTGGCAGTCTGTCACAGGTAAGAGTGAGTATGCATTTGGGTCCTATAGACTCAGAGATAAAGAAAAGAGTGACTAGAGCAATATACTGGGAACTGCTAAAAATGTTTTATGCCTGTTTCTTCCCTCAATCCAAACTCAAAAATAGCTCCACAGGATCCATAAGTCTCCAAGAGAAGATGTGCAAGACCCCCTGCAAGATGATGTGTCTCAGTTGTCATCACTTGACACAAATTAACCTTATACACCATCTGCCCCAAGTGTTTTGGGGTTTTTTTGTGTATTTTAGCAGAGTCCAATAATTATTATCTTGCACCATTTGCCTTTGAGAAGGGTAATATACTGATTTTACCCAGCTGTTCCTCACATAAGGAAAGAGCAACTTCTAAATTTTTACAAAGTGCTATGATAAACAACCTATAGATATACTTCTAAATAATATTTCACAATAATTACATCAGAAGTGTTCTGAGATTTTTAAATATTTAAAGCCTGATGTTTGATGGCAGACAACAATTTCTAACAATCATTAAGAAGTGTAAAAAAGTAATGTTCCTTATGCCAGAAACCAATCATGAGGGGGGGAAAAAAGGAGAGGAAACACACAAGAAAAGAAAGAAAGAAAAATACTAAAAAAAGAAAGATGTGGAAAAACATCTGGTGACAGAAAGCTCATCGATGACATTTGAACAGAACTGAGATGGAGGTCAGGGAGTGGACAGACATTTGAAGGGAAGGAGTAAGACAACAAAGGTGAGACAGGTCCTGATAGCAAATATGTGATTAGTTACTCCCTTAAAAATTCCCATGTACTTTCCATCCTGCATTTTAGCATCCATCAGAAAAAAGGGCTCAGATCATGACTAATATTTGAAAGAAATGAAATATTTGTAGTGAGAATTTTTTCTCCAGAAGCATCAGAAGAAAACACAATTTTTCTACATAAAATTGAACTTTTGACAGTGATTCCTTTGAAAATTTAAAGCAAGATCTCATTTCCAGCAAAGCTGTTAGAAATATCAGTTGAGGGCTTTCCTACATTAGCAAATTTCTAAATTTTGTATGTCTACTTTACTCAACCCTCATCCTGCAGAATTTTTTGCTAAGATTTATTTATGTCCCAATTTCTATATACGATGGGATGTAACTTGCTAAAATATTGTAATGTCAAGTGTCTGTACAAACCAACCAAAAACCCCCCCACAAACTAATGAGTCCTTTTAACTCAACACAAAGAACAAATATAGAAGATTAAATTAGATTATTCATAACAGCCAAATAGCAGTCAGGAACATCCATTAGGGCACTGCATTGATCTCTGAATGTAAATCCTTTAAAGACCACTGATGAATAAATTTCTGTGCATTCTTGAAACCTACAGCAGTCATTACAAACCTAGACTGGAAAAGGAGACTGGAAAAGAGAAATGATTTTCTCCCAACTGTAAAAGAACCATAATTACAAAAGAGAGCTGTAAAGCTTCCCTAATGCTTCAGGCCTCCTCAATACATGGCATAATAAGGAAGAATTCATTTCTTCTTCTTTGGTACGTAACTTCTTAAACACTAAAGTGAAAATAGCCACATGAAAATAATGTTTCAGGAAGAACAGGAGGGTTCTGAAGGCCTCTGAAATCTTGTGGAAAAGTCAACACCTGCCCCATGGGCAGGGATTTATCATCCCTAAGAGATTGCACTTCACCTTCTCACCTTTTCAGTCACATACAAAGGAAAACATGCCCAGCACTTCTTTCAACTCACAAAAAGTACATTTAGCATCATTATATCTTTTTATCTCAGAATAAAAGTAATTTAGAGTTTTCTATTTCATGCATCACCTGTGTACTTTATTTACTCAACCATATTATTCAATTATTTTTTTACTAAGAAAGCTTAAAGGAATTGGTTTTATAACAGATACCCACAAATGCATATGAAAATACCAATTGAGATTTCAGGAGATCTTGAGGAATGCTTAAAAAAACCAAATGGACAGGAAAGAGATCCAGGAGAGTCTTCTCAGATGCAGATGAAGTATTGATAAAAACAAATGTTTGAGAAACAAATGCATTAGCTTAAATGCAAATCTGAACAAATACTAATAAATCAATGAAGAGAGAAAGCAGACACCGACCTGAATGGGGCTTTTCAAGCTGGAAAATTGACCACTTAGTTAAAATAACTAGGACAGCATTTTATGTGTTTAAAGGTCAGAGGTTTTGACATACTAATAAATAAGCTAATTTCTGTCAGCGTCATCCATGACATTTGCAGGCAGTAAGTAAAAGTCATGTTTTCAAATGTGTGGATTCACTTTAGAAAGTGTCCGAACTAAATCCTGAAGTCTTAACTCTCCCCAAAATAATCCTAAACCCCAGAAAAGTTAAGCAGCTTCTCATACATTCAAGAAAAATTTCTGAAAGTAAAATGGCAGAAGGTGGCAGTGAGCTTGAATGGACAAAGAGGAGGATCAGGAGTGAACTGTAAAGGCTGATGAATAAAAATAGTCTGAGGTTGTTTCTCATTTACACTTAAGGACAGAAGGAAACAGCATCTGATCTAAAAACAAAGATCACTAACATTTAAGTCATAAAGGTTTATTTGCTTGCATGTTAAGCCTTCAATTTTCAAAGATTCAAGCTGCAACCTTCACCCTCATGGTCTGCTGACTGAGCCTCTTTGGGCAGCTGGTTGTGGAACTTGCAGCAACAGGGGTGCAACTCAGGAGCACTTCTGGACTCCAGCACTTTTGTCAGGGCTAGAAAGGATGCCAAAGCTTTTCTTCCAGTGGGGAGCATCTTTCCTATCTCTTCCTAAGGGAATGCAGTTGCACTAAGAGTAGGAAATTGCAAACCTGGAAGCCAGACAGAAGGTTCTGGAAAGGAAAAATATCCAATGGAATATGTTCAAAGTCCTTTCTTTGGTTATCTTGGCGCTGTTTCAAGCTCTCGAGGCAGCATTTGAAGGAAGTGTTAGTGGAACACAAGGCAGAAGAGACTGACATGAAGGTCTTTGGAAAAGCATGAAAAGAGTGGCCTTCCCTGACTGGGCACTTTGTTCTGGGCAGGGACATTTACATCCACATGGGCAGAACTGTAGGACAACTTTCATTAGTTGCAAGTAGACTGGTTACTTTTGAATTTAATTTGTTCCACTAACAAAAACTTTGGGATTTAATGTAGTAAGAATTTCCTTTTGTTTTGGTTGTTTGACCATTTTTTTTTCTTTTTTTTTTTTTTAAATTGATTGTTACAAACACTAGGTTTCCAGTAAGGAAATAAGACAGATTAAAACAAAGGCATAAACTTCTTAGAATTGTTTGCTTACAACCAAATGACTTCATTTGATCTTTTGACTCTTCCATTTTCCTTGCATCATGCATTGTTGTTATAGGCTGAACTACAAACACCATAGAAACAGAAAACATGTTTGCAAAACATGAGTATGGACGTGCAACACATCTTTACTTCACTAAATTTACAGAAACACAGAGGAAGGTGGTTCAGAAAGAGGCTACAGACATTTTTATTGAAAGCAGAGAAAAGAGTTTCCTTCCTTAACTAAGTTTCCTTCAGCAATAAGGAAGGCAGGCAGAGTTGTTTGCTTAGAATGAAGTATTACTGTCATTCAATGCTGGCAAGAAAGATAAGAGTACATAAGCTGAGGAAAAGGCCTCAATATGTTTAATACTGGTGACTGGATTCAAATGACAAGGACAAAACATTCCTAAACCAATTTACAGTTCAAAAACAGATACCCTACGTGTGATGGGGAATCTGAGTCAGCAGGAGTACTGTACCAGGACTGCCAGAAGTGTGCAGGAACCATCACCAAACTCACTGAAACACCCACACAAAAACCATCTTTCCAAGGGTATGGACTGAACACACAGGTTCAGTAACATGAAGTGCTCCTCCCATAGTGCTTTCTGTGTAAGTCAGGAGTCAGACTGTAAGGTTTGTGCTTTATTTCGTATCAGAAAGAGAAATGCTGAGGTTTCCTCTCTTTTTGCCCATCTTATCTATATAGATGGCCTGGGAGGCCATATCTCTATTTATGCAGGTGTTGAACCTAAAAAAATCCCGTCTGAAATATCAACTGAAGGTTTAAACACGAATAAACCAGGGTCAATAACTACAGCCAAAGAGAAAATCCAAACTCATGTCATAGATGCATTTCAAACCACCTTTTAAAACAAAGACTCAGGCTATACCATCACTTTCCTCAACTGGCTTTGCTCATGATTACAGTGTGTTTTGTCATAAAACATTTCAAGCAAAAACATTTTAACACAATTGTCCAGTGTTTCTCAATAGAAAATGGGGATTCTGAGCCACCTCACTATAAACATGTATTTCTATGGAATAACTCCAATTATGTGCCACAGGCTTCTGACTGATAATCATGGGGGTTGCTCTGTCCTTCAAAAACATCTCTGCACATTTCTTTTCTCTGAGGAGGATGTAGCAGAGCAGGGTCTGTGTCTTCAGACCATTTAATCTGTGTCTTTCAAGCTTACATCACTAGTGCTGGTCATTTTCCATGTATAACTGGACAGGAATCCTTTTTTCCCCCCTAGGTGAAAGAGAGAAACACCATAATTGGGTCCTGATGCTCTGGTTTATTTGTTTCTTTTTCTAACCTTGGGGCAGTACGGCTGAGAACAGACAAGAAAGGGAAAATAGGGGCTGGACTAGATGATCTTTGGAAGTTTCTTTCAACACAAACTATTCTAGGACACTGACACTCCTCTCTGAGAGGCACCCAACCACCCATTTGCTGCCCAGACAAGCTCCCAGGAGGGGTTTGCTGCCTCCCAAGGCCCTGGATTCACAGTGTCACAACAAGGCTGCCAAGCCTGGCAAAACCTGAAGGCTGTCAGCCACTCCTGTGCTTTCACACAGGGTCACAGGAGAAAAAAACAAGATTGTGAAACACCAAAAAAGACTTCATATCCCTTGGAGAGATGTTTCAGAGACCAGGAGCACAGGTAGCATTCTCCTCTGTCCTCTCAGCTGGAGACTGAGACCCAGGAAGGAAGAGACCTGTTTTATAAAACACAATCCATTCTATGATTTGAGGATTCTATGACAAATTTTCGGCTGTCACTAAGCTGTTCTGAAACTGAAGGAGACTGTCTGTGCTAAATCTACAAGGAGATTGAACTTGAGGTTCCATCTTTTCACTTCTCACTTTCCATTTCAGATGATCTTTCTAAGTTTAAAATCTTGCCTAACAACAGTCTTAATTTTTATTTAGAATGGTCAATGAAAGCATCAGGGACATTTTTTATTTGAATGACATGCTCTATGGAATTTTAAATGGCATTTCCCCTCAAGATTTCTTTTAATTGCTTATGAACTTTATACCATGAACAGAAAAATGCATATAAACTCCATTATTATTCTAGCCAAGTATTAATAATTGACAGATTGCACAGTACTGTAAATGACCACTTGTCTGCACAGCACAGCTACTGGAAATTGAAAAAAGGTCACTAAAGGACACAGTAGCTTCCAGAATGTGAGAAAACATAAGAGGATGCAACATACCCTATGTCTGTCTACAGCTATACTTTAACTGGCAAGTAGTAATGAAATAAAACTGGAGCCCAACCATAGAGCAAAAGAATTAGTGCTGGGGACCCAATGTCCACTTACACATTTTGAGACTCTTAAATTCGGACAACTTGGGATCTGGACCTGGGGACTGGACATCCAGCAATTGGTTGAAGTGCACTAGACTTGTTCCTAGAACATATTTTCCAGTCAATATTATCCTAAAGTAATCCAGGCTAAGCACTGCGAAACTGCTTCATATTATGAATTAAAAATCAATAGAGTATGGACAATAGGAAATTCAAAAGCATACTCTTGATCAAAAATCAGTCCAGGAATAACACTCAAAGGCAGCAAAAAGAAGGTTCTTAATCATTGCACCAAGAGATTCCAAAAGGAAATATGGAAGTATGAGATGGAAGCTCTATGTACAGCTTAGTACAAAAGAAAGTTATTTGTCATTTAATCAAAGGAATTGATTGACAGCAGTTGAAAAGATTAATGCAACAAAAATCACCTCATTTACTTTTCAAAAGTTCACTGTGGAATCATTAAATACAAAGTTTCTTTTTTCAAGCAACAAATTTACACAGCTGGACATCAAGAGCAAAATTATGCTAGATACAATAGAGAAACACTGAGGATCAGATGGAAATAGTTTTCCTGCCTTATACAAACATTTAGATGTTACAGTAAAGCCAAGCTGATACTTTGAAAAGCTGTTAAGCCTATGGCCACTTACACTTTCAAAACAGATAATTTTCTTTAGACTACTCAGGAAACTGAGGTTTAAGGACTTAAACTTGTGTTTGGAATAGGAAGAAGGCAGCTCTTGTACTAGAATATCCAAATGTCAGTGAACATTAACCTCTAGCCTACCGTAAGTTTTGGGGGTAAAGGAATGTGCATGTTTTGATCTAAAATTCTGCCTCACAAGAATGAATGGCTGTAGTTATGCCAAACTGTTTATTTGAAATGAATCAATATCTTAAGGCCAAAAGAGGAAACTCCATTTCAGCTACAGAGTTTATCACGTGACAGTGAGAAGAAAAATTTCCAAACTAGAGCCCAATACAAATGCACCAACCTGTTCCTCAGTGTTTGCTTATAGGTAACACCTGCTGTCACTAGACATTACACAGGCATGTGAAAAGACTCATTTAGAAACCAGGAGGCAGAAATGGATCATCCTGGACACCAGTAATTTAGATAATTTAAAATATAAACCTTAGTTCAGACACAGGTTTCTAACAGTTTTTATTCAGTAAACTGTTTTGAGGAGTAAAGCTTTCACATCAGACTCATCACCAAACAGCCAACTATGCCTAAAACACAGCAACAATTCTGGAGTGCCTTCAAACATTCCCCAGTGCGGAGGCAATCAGGCCATTCTCATCAACAAATCTACTCCAACTTTTCAGCCTGGAGCACGACAGCCAAGGCAGGGACCGTTCCCAGGAGCATCACCAGGAGGGCACTGCATGGGAGGGCTGGCACAGGGGGGACAGGGTGGCTGCAGCTCTGCATCTCCTGTTTTCAATGCTGGCACTGTTACCCCACTACCCAGTACCTCCAGCCACAGCTCTAAAGATAAGGTTGAATCACCACATCATCAATTTTACCACTAAGCACTGATCTAAATCTCTAAATGTTTCTGAAAGTTAATCTGCATACTGTGGATTCAGAACTATGTATTAGAGAAAAGAGTAAGGAGTATGGCAATATATCTTGCATTTCTACTGAGCATTTAAACATTAAACTGAAAAATCTTTTTCTGATGTTTTAGCTGTGTAGCCTTTCCTTTGGTACCTTTTCAAAACATCCACACACATGGACAGCTATCTCAATGCTGCCCAAGCATATGTGTGTTCTTTAAACACACGAGAACAGAAGCATTGTGCTCTTTTAAAGAAAGAACAAAAGCCTTACAAACAATGCTTTTCCCTTTTGTTTTTGTCTTTTAAGATACTTTAAAAATGCTTTTCCTTTCTATCTCCCCAAAAGCACCAGTGTGCTTTGTTTACAAGATAAAGTGGCTTTATCTCACAACATCCTGGATCTCCTGTTTATGTGCAATGGCCATTGACTGAGTCCACAAGATGCAAGCCACAGTATTCTGGAAAACAAGAACTGAACACATAAGTTAATGTCCAGGTAAGCAGATTTTTCAAAACTGAAAACAGTTACCATCTGAAGTGAAAAACTTGTAGCTCTTGGGAGCTGTGTAATGCAGATATTTGCAGTGCTCAGCAACTTCTTTATTTGCCCAGACTGGTCTACAAAATACAAAATAATTTCCCATGAAGCTGCATAAATTGCTATTGTTACAAGCAATTCTCCTTTGGTTACCATCTCTCTAGAGAGACAGTTTTACTCTTCTGAAAGAAACAAACAAAAAAAATAATGCATGGCAATGTTTTAATAACATTTAAAAAATAAAGTAAATACAAAAATCATAACAGATTTACACATTCTCTAATCACTGCCATATTAAAGCACTCATTTTACGATAAATCACTTGTGTCTAAATTTCAGTATTATGAAAAAGTAGCTAAAGGTCCCTCTGGTTTGGAATCATGAAGTTCCACCAGTGGCTTAAAATATCCAGGTAATACTGAAAAACAGGGAAACTTTACACAGCATTCCTTCCTCAGAATGCACTCCCCCCAGAATATAGGGGATTACAAAAGTATCTTTGGATATGATAAGCTTTTTTGATTATTATGTCTCAATGTGTGTATCAAAAACTAAAGATACCAAGTGGATTTCATAATGAAATAAAAATAGTTATACTTGTAAAAACACATTGTAAGCTCTTTTGTTTGATCTTTAGTGCTTGAATCAACATTTATCTTACAGCTGAAGTTTTTCATCTCTGAAATTGGTACAGTCTAACACAAAAATACAACTAAGGATCTCATTCCACCATTAAAGTCAGCTCCTCTGTGCAGGAACTTTAATAAAATAACTCAGATTCTCAGAACCTGCACATGTAGACAGAAGAGTTTTCCCTAAGGATATACCAAAGTCCCTCTCTACTAAAGCAGAGGGAATAAATGGACGTGTTAACTGCCATGGGCATAATGGATGTGCCTTGGGTTACATGTGACCTCAGGCATGGAGCCTTAAGGGGCACTGATACACAACCCTGCACACCTCCCAAGCTGATGTCTCAATAAAGAAGCAAAAGCAACAGCTCCCTTTGCCATAGTCAACTCAGTCAACTCTTATCTCACTTAAGACTTCTTTTCTTTTTACCCCAAGTGAGGGGAAAAACAAGAAACATAGCTAGGCAGGTATTTAGAATAGTAATGGGCAATAAAGCTGAGCCTTACAGTGCCCTTTCAGTGTAACAATGCAGAATGAACAGAATCACAGAATGGTTTGTGTTGGAAGGGACCTTAAAATTCATCTGGTTCCAATCCCCCTGACATGAGACTGGATGCCACTCGCTAGACTGGATCAGGTCACTCAGGACTGTATCCAACCTGGCCTTGAATTCCTTTGCCCATTTATGCATATTTGCATAAAAGAATAAACAAACAGATAGCAAAAAATCAGGCTAAAACAATTAATCATGTGAACAATAAACAGGGAAGAACTATAATGCCAGAACAGGTGGATGGAGAAACTAAGCACAGCTTATTTTTGTAACAGAATATATAGCATGTTATCTCTGCCAGGCTCCATTTTAAACAATGCTTATTAATAATGCATCATTTAATCTAACAATGCCTTTTAGAAAGAAAAGAAAGGTTAATGATTACAGATTCAGTGCTCCTTGAATGTGCGTGTAAGAAAAAGGCTGAAATATCGTGTATGGCAAAGTGCTGCAGCTATTAATATAATCTCTGAAGGGTTACAGACTCTGCCTTTTAAGCAAAAAATATCAGTGGCATTTGGAACCGTTTGTTTAAAACTGCAGACTGACAGAATGGGGACATAAAAACATACTGCTAAAGAGAATAGATGCAGCAATGTTATACATGTCTACTTGCTATACTGATTTTTAAAACATATTCCTTGATGTGAATGTTTTTCCTGGTTTCACAAATTAGCTTTCTGTAAAGTGTCTGCTGTAATTCAAAGAATGATAATTGCACTTATTTTTAACAGAAAAAAATAAACACTTTAATGTCTCCCCATAGTGTGATGGCTTTTTTCTAATAAACTGTAGAGCTATCTGTCAGTTGTCAAGAGTACTTTAAAGTCTTTAAAAATTAAAACTACTTAAAGTCATGAACTTAAGATAGTTTAAGAGAGTTTTACATTTCAAACTGAGAACATCCAGTAAAAAAAAAAAAAAGATGGTCAAAATAAATAATAGTCTGTTACAGTGCAGGGAAATGGATCAATACCTGCTATTTACTGAGGTTTCCATTGTTTGTGTTGCACAGATAGTTCCTGAAATATGAAGCTTATGATGCCACGAGATCTATTGTATTATCACACCATTCTCCTTTCTCCCTAAAACCAAGAGCAGCTCATGGAGATGCAAGGTGGGTGTAATCAGTGAATTAGAGAACCTCCAGAGCTATGAGCATTCAGAAAGAAGCAGAAATGAACAAGCCAAATCTCTTCTAATATTTGACATTTTCTGTTTTCTCTCAGCTTGCTTCAAAGTAAGTTAATTCTTCCACTCAGGAACAACAAACATCAGCATGTTGGAATTTCTACTTAACTATTAGGAAGAATAACTTACAATATTTTAAGTCTAAAAGACAAAATTGAAGAGCCTTTTTTTGTCACCAGACTTCAATCAAATGCAGATTTCAATGTAAACCTGCAGCTTGAGACCACTTTTTTCTCCTGATAATCTTCCTCGGCATTCCAGCAGATAGTCACGTACTGCACTCTCCCTTCACAGCACTGCATCATTTCATGCCTTTGGCACTATAACAGACAGTGCCTGCAATCACTTAGGAAAGGTTTAAGGTGTTCTTTGCATTCATTTTTAGCATTCTTGTTTTTTTCTTTTTGGAGAATTTGAGTTTTTTCCTCTAAGAGCAATACTTCAAAACTAAGCTCAGAAAACCCCTTACCACAGGATGTGTCTTTGAGAGTTGTCAGGGAAACTTGAAGAATGAGAATTTGAGACAAAGAGAATGCAGCCAAGTACTATAACACATCTCACTCAAAGTAAACACAAGTAAAAGTGGAGACCAAGGAGAAAACACCAGTTGCAATTGTTTTAAAGACCTAAAGAAAAAGAGATTCACAATAAAATGGTACAGAACCGCTTAAATTTAAAATGTCCTGATTAATAAAGGACAAGCACAGACTCCAAGAGTCAAAGAATTATCACTATTATTGCCTGTGGAAACATCCATTATTGTTTCAAGACATCCTTATTCTTAACAAAAAAATAAGAACAGCTCCAGCTGTCAGGTACTCTCTTTAATAAATATCCTAGATTAAGGGGAAACTGGAATGCAGCACAAACATATATCATACAGCAACTGATGCCACCTAGGCATATCTCACTCCATTTTTTTGACTGCTGCAGCGACTTGACAGCAAATGCATCTTCATCCCCACCATTCAGTGTGTTGTACAAAGTAAAATCTCCCAGATTAATTGGCTTAATTTACTTGTTTACTGCCATCTTCATCTATAAAATGGGTTATCTGGAAGAAATGTAATGGACTGTGATATGTAAAAAGTCACACTGGATAAACCTAATGGTTCTTTCTGCTTCTGAACTAGAAAAAGAAGAATAGTCTAATCATCACTGTTTACAGAGCTTATATAACAATAACTTGACAACACAGAAGTATTACAGACTACTAGCAAAGTGTATACCTGTATAAATACAGGTATTAGAGTAAGATATAAGCTACCAATAAAGAATACTACAAGTTCAGAAGTACAGGTACAACAGATACTAGCAGAATTGTCATCTCAAAGTAGGAAAACTTGTGCATCACTCATCGACCACTGTCCTGTCTTTCTACTTTCTCACAATCTCACCAACACTTACATAAAACCTCCCTTTGGCATCTTTTTTTTTTTATTTTAGCAATCTCATCAATTGTGTTCCAAACTTCCTTTGACTACACCTCAGCAGCCACTGGGGTACATATCGACCAGGGTCATTTTTACCTCCCCTCCTCTCATCACCCCACCTGGAGAATGTCTCTCTCAGGGACAGTATTTGTTTCTGCACATCCATAAAGGTGAGACAGGCATGGTAAAGACATGCAGTGATGTAAGTAGGGAATTCAGCCTATGCCTCAATAATTTATTTAAAACAACAGCAATATTTCTTTTATTCCAGTGACTTTAAATACATATTATATGAATGCATATATTCTTTAAACATTTGCTTTAATTTTCTTATATTCAATCATGTCTGAAACGAGTATCTACAAAAAGTTTGCATTTGCATTTACAGTACAACCAGTAAAAACAATTAACTGAGAAAAAAGTCCCAGGCCCTCATTAAGAACTACTTTTTTGAAGTAACTGACAGTACAAATGTTTTTCCATAATTTCTGTGAGACTGTTTAAAAATTCATCAAAGCACTTCCACATAAAGTTGGGCTTTGAAACACATAATCAAACTTGGTGTTAGTATAGATCTCCCTGCCCATTTTCCACCTGATTGCCTAAGGAAGAACAGGAAACATGCCCACCCTCTATGCCAGCCTCTCTCTTCCAGCCACTGCACTTCCAAAACTGCTCACTGGTTTCCTTCAAAGACAGAAAAGTGTTGAAAAGGCTCAAAAATAACAGTATTTCCACAAGTTTCCACCTGCCTTCCAGGTGCAAACAGACATAAATGAAAGGCTCTGCTGAGAGAAACCTGGGCTTCATATCCTCTGTGTAATCAGCACCTGGGAAGGCATCAGCTCTCACAAAGCTGCAGCACACACACCACATGGCAGAGTTCCTTACAAGCATCAGCAGTACCCAGGGCTCTGGTTTAGACAGACACACATTAGACCAGCATCATCAGATCCACAGCTCAGGCAAAGTCTCCTCTACTCGCAAACACTACAGAGAGCACTTTCAGCAAAACATCGTAGAGCTTCAGCAGGTGTTAAGAAACCCAGTGTGGACTCAGGGTTTGAACTTTATGAAGGCCTCGGTTAATGCTGTGGACTGAATTACATCCTGAGATACCAAGCACTTTTTAGCTCCAGTTGTCTACACCAGAATTTTGTAGAGTGAGTCTGTTGTGCCTCTGCTATCTTCATATTTGTTTTGTTAGATAGTCAAGTCAGACCACAAAGGTACAGAAGAAAGAAGCAAACCAAAACCACTTAATGGTTGGCAAAAATAACCCTAAGTGGAAAAAAAAAAGAAATAAAAAAATACTAAATTCTGCAGGACAAAAAAAAATCCTATTTCTACATATCAACATAATGTAAAAACTACTGATTTTTTCTTTTTTTTTTTTTTTTTTTAGCAGCACACGTATATTTTAAACTGTAACTGACAGTTCCTTTAATTTGAGAGTTCATTTGCTTTAATTTGGGGGTTAATTTGCTTTAATTTGGGGATTAATTTGCTTTAATTTAGGGTTCTGAAAATTTTGGCATCATCTGTCTAATTGTTGTAGAGGAGAAAGACTACCAAATAATCTTTCAAAACCCTTTAGGTATTTACATTTCTCCATTAGTCTGGTGAAAATTCAACAACAGGAATAACCTTTGGCTCAAACTGAAAAACACCAGAGAGAGGTCTCTTTGCTGTAAAGGACTGTAAGAACTGAAGATACTCTTAGGCTGTCCAACATTTAGCACAGCTGTAATACTTAATACCCTGATGCAATTATCACATCTGCATTTTCAGAATTAAACTCCTGACTTGTGTTCAAAGATGCCTGTGTTTCACCTTTAACATTCACTCACTGCTAATTTTAAAAACAATTATTTAACCTGAAAAACTTACTTTTAAAAAAGCTTTGGGTAGAAAATTGCATGAGTTGGATTTCCATATAATTTGTGTTCCACTGAGGTTGGATTCCCACAGAAGCTGCCTGAATTAGAATTGGCAGGTAGCAGCTGCCTCAGGTGGTACACAGGTGAAGCAGTGCATAGGAAAGGCAAACAAAAGAGAGGTACAAAGAAGGAATTCCTTTGGCTCTGATTTTCTTCCTTGAATTCCATGCACTGGGGCAAAAAAACTCCAAACCAAAAATATGCAAAAAAGCCCCAACTAACCACCACCAAGTTTATAAAATCTGTCTACCTTTAGCAACTTCTAATTCAACTTACTACTCAGCTGTGTCCATTACCATCCAATAGACTACACAGCCTGGGATTCACGGTCAGGATGACAGAGCTATAGGACAAAGCTTTTTTAACCAACCAGCCAACCCAGCAGAGACTTCCACAGCATACTTGTTGAGGAAGAAGGCATTGCCAATCAGTTCAGAAAAGTTTCTCCAAACATTGCACTATTGGCAAGAACATGGGAGAATTTTTTCACTCTCAGGAACTTGGCCTGTGACTGGCAGCTGATGAAAGACTTTGTGAGAATTACTGAAGCAACATGTACTCCATGTGGCAATCTGTCCCTTCATGCTGTACTGAAATAAAACAAGCACTCATGTTTTCACAGAACTTCTTATACTTCATCTTTTTTTCTTTTAAGATTAGATTCTTTAGTTTATGCAACTTTCCCGACAACAATCTTTGTTAAGTCTAAGAGGAATAGACTTCCATGTCCAAGGTCTTGAAGTGACAATAAAATGATAAAGCTATGTTTTGTCACCTCCTCCTGAAAAGTATCTGCTTTGACTTGACAGAACAGCCACAGCAAGCTGTGATTGCTGAGGTATGAAATGAGAGCACTTGTTCCACGAACAAAGGGAAAACAGAGTCCTGCAAGTTCCCTTCTCTGCTGAGCTATTCACTGGCTACAACATAGAAAAAGCAACAGGACTTTTCAGCAGCATTCCAAATTAATAGTTTTCATTTTAGTAATGTCTCCTATTTCCACCAGTTAGTCATTTACTCCTTCCACAATGTGCCTCAGGGTCCCTCCAGTTCTGAAGACCCTTCCCAGGCAAACCAGGATTCTGTTTCAATGAGGACTTTCCCATGGACCCTGAAGCCCTGAGTCCCACTGCTCCAACCACTGTGTATGGTTATTCCATGGAACACACACCCTGCAGGACTAGATTGTCTTACTGTCTGCTGTGAGTAAAGCTGCAGGTCCAGGCCATTTGTATTTTGCCTTGCCCTACTTCAAACAATTTCAATCAGAACTTGAATATTGCCTTCTAATACGAATATGGAAAAATGCCTAAAGCTATCTGAATTAAATTTTGCACAAAACATTGCTCTGAAAGTATTATTTAACTACTTTTAGCCTACAACAAGGTTTTACAGCCAAGCTATAAACTCCCAAATAATAAGATGCCTAATAAAAGTGCTGACAGACCACTCACAGCTTCAGCAGTGCTCATTAAAATGCACTAGAATAGAACATTCTCAGGATGACGGATTTTCAGTGCCGAGGAACACCCAATATCTTGATAAACATGTGCATTTCTCAGCATGTGCACTACACATTCACTTCTTCTCTCTGGACAGCATGTAATTACATTACTTTCTGAAAAATAATGACTTTGGCGCTGAATATTAATGACTTGTTTAACAACTAACATAAAATCATATCCTACCTCTATGAAAGTACATGCAACTTTAACCAATATTTCCATAGAAATTAACTTCCAAGGAATACTTTTACTGAAGGATTTCATAATGGATTGCTTTGCCTCAG
>JAWWEV010000167.1:6004903-6019237 GCA_035583235.1 Hafferia zeledoni | reverse complement strand
AAGTAAGTGCATTTTCACAGAAAGTGAAGATGAACAGGGATTTTTTTACCCCCATAGAATATAAAAGTTAAGAATTCCTCAAATTGTGGGGGGGGGAGAAAAAATACAAATTTAAATGAGGTTTTTGTTTCTGGGTTTTTGTTTGTTTGGTGTTTTCTTGGGTTTTTTTAAGATGAAAAAAGAGGCACTCCTCACCCTCCCAACAAGGGTATGTGGTCATGGTTTATGTGCATCTCCCAGTGTAACTTATGCCACAGGGTGGGAGAGGTGAAGCACACCAAGGCCTCATTCTTTTAATCTGAAATATGGCAATTCCAGAGCTCATAGGATCACAACTCCACAACTGTTCAATCCATCAACCCCGCTGCAGACAGAAAACAGGGACCACCAGCAATCGCTCTCTTTCATGGAAAAAGAAGAAATACATTTTAGCACTTTAAGGGACAAGGTCTGAAAAAATGAAATTCCAAAAATTTATAGAAATGTGTGATAAAAACCATTATTTTCCTTTTTTGTTATGATTCCCTTAACACTTGGATGAGTTTACAGCCTTGTTTTTGTGATTAACCCATGCACTAAAGCAGTGAGTGGGCACAAAGGGGCAAGGAGGACTGTGAAGAGAGGCAGGTGGCAACACCTCAGGGAAAATATATTCCAAAAGGGGCACCGAGGGGTGAGGGGAGAGAGTGAGAAATGGCCTTGTGATGTGGCAGTCAGAGCAAGGGACAAGACAAGACTCAGCAGGAGTTCCCCTGTGGACCAGGCTGCTGCAAGGGAGAGAGTGAAGGAGACGCTGCACAGATAAACCATTGTGGTTCCCATGTCCCATCCCCCTGCACTGCACAGGAGGGAAGTTGATGCTTTAATCTGTCCTTTTTTCTCACCATACAAATCTATTCTCATTGGAAACAGCTTCATTTCCCCAAGTCAAGCCTGTTCTTCTCATGACAGAAATGGGTGTATTCTCTCCCTGTCCTTATTTTGCCCCAGAAGCTTTTTCCCCATCCTTTTTCCCCCGACTCTGCCGAGGAGGAGGGTGGGAGAGCAGCGGGCTGGGCACTGTTCTGCTGGCCAAGGCTCCCCACTACACACAGGCTGCACTTGTGCTTCGGATCAAAAGGAACCTTAGATCCAGAGGAAGCAAAAAAGTTAGGAGAAAAGTGTTTAAATGCTAACAGTGGAAGAGCTCTCTACCTGCACGGATATGTGATGCCAAATAACCTTATCAGCCCACTACTCTCAAGCATGACTCACTTAGGTGTCCCTCTCACATATTGCTTGAAAATGTTCCTGCTGTTCCAGCTTCCAAAAAAACTTCACTTGTTGGTTTTTTATTTTACGTGCTTAGTTTTGGTTCGTTGTTTTTGGTTTTGGTTGGGGTTTTTTTGACAAAGAGCACCTTCAGATTTGTCAGGAAGACTATTAAGTCACAGCTTCTAGAAGAAAGAAAAGTATGAAATCTCCCTCCTGAAGAAACTTCTTTTTAACATCTGTACTGTGTCTTTTAAAAATGGGAATTCAATCTACACTTAGAATGATGTGCTGAGAATCTGTGAGAGCTCTGGTTAAAAGCAGTGGCTTACATTGTGTTTATTCTGTTTTGTTTGTGATTTTTTTTTTCCCCTCACAGAAAAAGGGAGCCATGTTAAGGGTACAGTCTATGTATCTCCTTTTGATCAGTTTGCTTCCTTATGACTATTTAAACAATATTTTATACAAGATTGCAGTTGTCAGGTACATAACTACTCTTTAATGTGAATTTCAAAGCCTTTAACATTTGTCTTGCTTTAGAATTCAATAATAAAACTCCCACTGATATCACTATCAGCATAGCCAGCACAGGGCTAGCCAAGGCTTAAAACATCTGTTCTTACTTAGCCAGAAGTTAATTTTCTATTATAGTGTAAAGACATTAAAACTGACAATAAAAGTACCTGTTCTACAGGATAATTTAATAACTCCATGAGCCTTGATTCACTTCCAGTGAGAGTGACCATTATCTCTGTCCTTTGAAAGGCAAAACAAGTTGGGCAGAAGGTAGGAAAGCCTCACCCAGCTGTATAACTCTGCACATACAGATGGGGGACAGTTCTCAGAGCTGTCCCTTTTGGGAACAACTTTAACATGCACCAAAGCCATTAAGAACAATTTGCAGTGAATTTATTTTATTGCCAGTAATTGCAATTTAAAGTAATGTTATTACCATTAAATTGTACCTAAAGACAAGGCACATGTCCAAGACTGAAGACCTGGATGTTTTCTGGAAGAGACAAGTGTTTTCCTTTTGTTCCTCACTATACATAACTCAGACAATAAGACAACTCCTCTGAGAAAACAACAACAACAAAAAAGTAATCCAGCAGCCTTTATAAGCCCTGTATTAAAAATGTAAATTGAAACTCCACTGCCCATGTAACCTTTCCCTCCCTCTACTGAAGTATCTGTTAAGCTGCTGTCTGATGGAATAACCAAAAGGCTGGTTCTCATTTCCTGGGTGACTGACCAGCACCACATATGCTCTCAGCCATTAGAAATGCACTGCTGGGGGACTGGGTGCTTGGGGATTTTTTGTTGTTGGGGATTTCTTTTTTTGTTGGTTTTTTTTTTTCTTTTTAAACAATGCAGACTGATAGATTTGTCAGCCACATTAGAGAGCAAACTCTCTTAAAGTAACATGGGCATGGCTGTTTCAAACTCAATTTTAATTAACTGTCTGCATTATAGTTCCCTAGGATGACAGGATGCATAAAATATGAAGTATTCTCCTCACGCAGTTCTTTATAAAGAAAATACCACACAACAACGGAAGCATCAAGTTTCAGAGTCACACTCAAAGTTCAAAATATTTCTCTTAGAGGTAACACAGTACTCAGGAGTTATTCCCTATAAAATGCAAACACAAGAATTAAAACACATCTCCAGTTCTTTAGTTTATGCATTTCAGCTTGAGGTTCTCCTGTCCTTGGGCAAAAATCCTGTTACACTGTGCACAGACTCTGGCAGAAAAACAAGAGCTTTTGTATTTGATTTGATGTTTTAATGGACAATTAATCCAGATCAGATGTTTTAAAGCAAGGAATGCTTATTTCAGCTCTGTACTTGATCTCTTGACAAGACACTATTCTAACTAGATTTCCTTGGAAAAAAGTCAGCCTGCTGTGCTGACACATACAAAAATCCAAACTTTCTGGCCACAAAGTTGCATTTTAGCTTTCAGTTTTTAAATATTGGTTCTAAAGTGTTGTTACACAGATGTATAATAGCTAAATTTATTACAAAGCAAACTTTGCAAACATTAAAAAACTTAAATCAAACTGTTAGTATGAAGATACCAGGAAAGTGACAATGCATTTTTGAAGAAAAACATTGTCTCATTTTGTATTTTTCTAATCTGCAAAAGGATACAGCTGTATAGCAAGGCTTGGGGGTGGAAAAGCTGCGAAATAGAGTTGTTTTTTTAATCAATAACTCATAAATTGATGCTAGAAACATAATTTTTAAGGGTGATCATAAGATGTTTTGATTAAAGAGCTTGAGATCTACTCCACTAGAGATATGGAAAACTAACATTGGCTGTATTGGACACTTCACATGGCAAGCTATTGGGATGGGGATAAAACAGTGAGAAAAGGCCAAGCAATTAATTTGCAGTCAACTTCTCTTTGCTAATATGTATCCATGAAAGGAAAGAGCACAAAGGAGCAGGACAGACATTCAGAGGCAGACACTGCGTGTGAAAATGCCCTGGGAAACAGACTTTCTTCATTGTAAGGAGAGTTCCTACTACAAGAAAACTTTCCTCCTTGGCTGGGTTCCTCCAGATGAAAACGTGACAAGAAGTAGATAAACACTTACAAATGATGCTTGACATGACTGAACTGCAAGTCATTCTCTGCAGGATATCAAGGAGGGGGAAAAAAACCCCATAGTGTTTATCTGTTTTAAAAGTAGGACACTGTGACCTACTCAAACAATACAAGAAGAATAGAAAGGTTCAGAATCATTAATAGCCAATGCTCTAAGGGTGCTTCTTGAAATAACTAAAAGTTTCAAAATTATATAATAGTGCTTCTAAACTAAAAAGTTTTGAGATTCTTATATCACTGTATTTTCTTTATGCATTCAGCAGTTTTTAATTGTTACCAACTATCTTAGTATTGTCAAAGTGATTACAACATGAGCACTACTTAAAGTTCAAAAGCAGCAAGAGGCTTTCTGAGTTGTTATTTTTTTTGTTCCACATTTGGAACCCTGTATCTTAAGAGAGTTCACTTGCCTTTAATATCTTCTAAAAACATGAAGTTTTTCACAGTCCAGAAGGACTTCTGAATGTAAAATGAGATCCAGAAAATAATGAAATTGAAATAAATTCCTTGAAAACTCAAAACAAAAAACACTCCAAGAAATCAGGAAAGGATTTTCTTTGTCACCCCACTTGCAAGAGCTGAAGAACTCAGTATTTACAAATACAGGCAAAGTAGGAACTATACCTATTTATAAGCATTTTAAAAATGCAACTTTCACATGGTAAAAAAAAAAAAAATCCAAACCCCGCCCCCCCCCAACATGATAAATACTGATTTTAGCTCCTCAAACATTGCTGCAGTATCTGATTTCAGACATTTTTCCCTCATAGTTTTTTGGGGGGTTCTGGTTTGGTGTTTGGTTGGGGTTTTTTTTCAGAGATGGCAAGTATCATAATAACAGTTTGGTTTACTTATTCAGATATATTAATTCTACATTTAATAAGATTTTAGGATATTTATTTCAGGGTTACTCTGGAAGACAAAGCATTCTGATTTCTTCTTCTTTCAGTCAGTAATATGTTCCTGAAATAGCTCTCCGTGAAAAACAGTGCAAGAATAATGAGCTTTTTGAGTTAGCTAGTTCTGCCTTCAGAAAAAGACATTGTATTGGAAGACACATTCCACATCAGTTCATGTTCTTGTGTCAGGAAAGTCAGTTATGATTTTGAACTAACATTTGCAGCCTGCTACACTAAACCATGCAAAACCATCTCAAAGGCTTTTAAGCCTGACTTGTTTCTCTGTTACAATTCACATTTAGCAACTTGTTCATTAGCATGTTGTCTGACGGGATGTGTTTTCCCTGGACAATACATGCTCATGGATGGTCCTTAAACATATGCCCTACACAAAGAACATGTCATGGAAAAAGGTGCAATCTGAAAGTCATCTCCTACTGCCTCTTAGGAATGTAGAGCATCCTCTCTTTTATGCCTATACACCATATTTGCTATTTTTTACCCTCCTATGTATTATATTTAAGACTGAACACATGAAAATAATGTCACGGTTTTCAATGCTTATTAAAAGAAGAGGGCTAAGTCTTCATAGGTAACAAAGCAGTGAGCTACAGGTGTGTAAACTAACTCTTTTTCATCTATGCAAACATGTTCAGGTATTGTTTCCAAACCCTTGTGTTTCTACAAACACATTGAGCTTCAAGTCTAAATCTCAGTTCGATGTCACTGTAACTACAGTGATGGGCAGAGCAGTCCTGGTTAGGAATTCCTGCAGAAATAACTGGTAACAGAGACAGTAGTAGTCACACTTTCACAGAGGAACATGAGGAAGAAGGTAGCCAGGAACTGTGAAAAATAAAGGAAAGGGAACTCGGTCATGGCAGCTGTGAGGACGGGCAGTACTGTCAATATTTTGGCCTCTAAGGTGGAAGTGTGAATCCCATCCCTCCCATCAGAACAGCTGAACAGCTATTTTGAAGACAGCCCCAGCAAATTAAGATGTTATCCCCACCAGCAGTTAAACTACCACAAGGGACTACATTGAAGACAGCCAGGTTATTTTAAACTGACATTTCAGGTATGCTCTGCTCATCTGTTTCAGTTTTGAATCAAAACAGATTAGAAACATTCAAACAATCTGTTAACAGTAATTTGGCTGCTCAGAGAGCACAATCCAGCTCAGTAGCAGAAATGAAGGACTGTTCCAGCCATACTGCAAAAAAATTCTGTAAGCCTTCAGAAATGGAAAATAAAAACTAACATGCTGAGCGGAAATATTCCTGACATCAGTACCCTGAGCAAGGCGTGTAACCTTATTGGGGAGGAGAATACAAAGGAGAATATTATTTCTGAAATCCTGACTCTTAAGATGTTTAACCTAATGATGGTAGAGGCCTCTGGGATGGCATCCTAGAAATCCCTCTTAAGTCTGCTCACCTTAGATCTTCTTTTCATTTAGTGAGAGCAGGGTCACTCTTTTACTAAAAGCATTGCCAGGGAAAAATCTATTGACTCTGTCCTGAGGACTTCACTGTCACTGTCCAAGGTCACTTGGCTGTGGCAGATGGACCTTAGGACTTAAACGATGGGGCCAGTTCTGTGCATGCTGTGCCTCACCTAAAACATCCACTGCACAGGCTGGAAGGGCACACAACATGAGGTGAGCCCTTCCCAAGTCTTCGTTTGTGAAGTCTGGCCATACACATACCAAATGCAGTAGCAGAAAATTATTCAAGATGTGAAAGATATGATCTGCTTATCTCTATTGTCCAAGTGGAATAGGCTGCTCATCACTTTATCCAGTTGGAACTTGAAAAACTCCAGGGATGGAGACCACACAACATCCCCGTATAATCCATTTCACTGCTTTCACAGAATCACTGTGAAAAAGTGATATTCTTACGTCCAGTGCCTGTACTTAAGGAGAAAGGAGGCACAGCAGGAGTCACATTGTCACCCTGCAGCGAGGACCTCTAAGAGAAAGTGGTAACTAATAAATAAAGACCAATAAAGTTATTCAGGATAAATACAGAAAAGACTTCTGGATTTTCAGAGCCTGAACAAGGATGAAGCATGAACCAAGAATGAGGCTGTTCAGCCCCATTATTTTGAGACAACTTTCAGAGACAGCTCTTCACATGCCTAGGAAAGCATCCACAGAAAATTGTAGCCTTTAGATTGTCACCTTTGGACCATGCTGAGCAGTGCTGTCACTATCTACCTCTCCTACCTGCCCTCTGTGTCAGTCACTGCTGGTTGTGTCCAGAGTGCTTCCTGTAAAGCCTCACTAACAGCAGGATTGCTGGGGAGGTTTTGCACATTCAGCTCTCCGTAGCACAGGGTTAATTTCAGCCTCCAGGCTTCTAGGGGTTTTGCATTATTCTATGAAATTTTGGCATTAGCATGAAACCTTTAAATAGCTTTTGTTCATAGTTCAGAATCTATGCTCCAAGATGGAGTAAATTTTGCAGACGTACTGAGAATAACCAATTTCACAACTTTTAGATTCTTATGACAAGGGTACAGAAATTACAAATTTGCCTTATGTTACACCTGATGCAAATGTGTGGGTAGAAATGTTATTTAGGTGCTTAAAATATGGAGTTCAAGTAAAATCATACCATCTCACAAGAGTCTTTCTTGCATCCTTTCTCAGCAATTTATCAAAATGGAATAAATTTTCTCCTTTTATGTTTATGCTTTTCTCACAGAGCTGCTTTGATGTAGAGGACACTGATGAGAATGGTAGATGATAATAGTTTATTTTCCCATTGTATGGAGTGAGAAAATGCTTTCATGATTTGTAAGTACTATTCACGCTTTACAAGGAAGAATTTTAAATCTTTAGAGAGATTACATGATTTCCCTAAGTCTCATAGTGAGATAATGGTTGAAACAAGAACAGAACTACATTACTTCATCCAATATCCCCAGTTCTAACCTATCCTCTGATTTAACTCAATTTAGTATTGGATATTAAAAGTTAACAGGCTCAGAGAGTAATGACCAAGTTCCTGGAACAGAATCCAATGAAGATGACTTAATACATAGAAACCATTCCTGGGTGAGGAAGGTCTGAGACACAAAGGCCTGGGAGACAGGAGAGGACTCAGGTCAGCATCAGTGTTTACATTCTTCCCTAGTCTCCTCCTTTTGGATGTTGCTGGATAAAAAGCACCAGGCAGATAGATCTCTGGCCTGCCCAAACCAGCCATTTATAATTTACCTTCAGTCTGTATGCTAAGTTTGCTAAATCACCAACAAAGGAGATAGTGGTGTAGAAATAACACAGTGGGAACACTTGGCCATTGGGGAATTGCAAGAGGCCAACTGTTTGAAGTGTTCTGTCTCAGATTCCTGGACTCCTGAAGTTACTATAACAACACACCAGCACCATCTAAAAATGTTTTCTCTCCTTTTTTTCTTGTATACACCCACGATTGAAGTGTTTTAGAAAATCTGATCTAATTGAAGAACCTCTGAGCAAAGAATAATGTTGACCAAAGCTGGCTCAAGTTGGCAATCTCACAGAGACAGGGCTGTATTGCATTGCTTGGCCACTTAATTTTCATGAAAGGGTTTTAGCCTTGCCTTCTATTTCCCAGGATGCTCAACAGCAGTGGAGATTTCTACCTAGACACAGAGGAATTCACTGATAGACAGCTCTGGACAGTATAGAAATAGTATCTTCACTCAGTAGCACAGGGAAAGCTTGAAGCCAAGAATGGCCCAGAATAACAACTCCATAGGGACAGGATTTGCATCTTAACAAGGGCATAAATGATTGCAGAAGCTTTGCCTTTGGAGCAGCCACTTTCAGCCTCTGAGCAACAGGATGTTACTCTACAAATCTGATTACGTGTGGGTTGTATCAAATGCCATAGATGGCAATCTTCTGCTGCTCAGGGAAATTAAGACGCTATTGGATAGTTAATCTGATTGTTTTATGGTGTTTTAAATAGAACTCCACTCTTCCAATATTCCAATAAACAGCTTGGCTGACCCTACTGGAAATGGGAGAAGGAAAGACATGAGAGGCTGCCTACACTATTAAACTGTTATGGGAGCTGCCATGAATTGCCAGAATACAAATAGTATTTTCTTTCTTCCTAGCCCTTTTCTAATATCCAGTCTCAGCTATACATTTGTTAAGCTCTGCAGTTTGACTCTGATGACAGGCATATAACTCATGTAGATCGAAGAAGCCACAATGCTACAGCACACACAGTGCTGACCTTTCCATGGAATACTTAGTTCCTATACTCATGACAATCTTACTTGTTATTATGACCATAAAGAACTTCCACAGTCTATACAGATAAATCAACCGATGCTTTAAGGGGCGTTTTGCTACAATATTATTTTATAACAAAAACCTCTAACTGCACTGAGACTAATCTGTTAAGAAACAGAGAAGGGAAGGAACAGGCAGTGAAATAGGATACAGTACTAACACTTATTGTAAGGTTCTTATGTTTATTTTAAAAAAAATACACTGCCCTTGTCTCCTGCCCAGATACCAATCTACCCTCAGAACTGAAAAACACATTTTTAAGAAATCTTATTTGATGTTCTACTGGTTGTATTATGTATTCAGAGCAGGCATTCTGAAGCAAAGAACAAAGGCTGCGTAATTTGAACTTTAACTCATACTTCACAGGTCGATGCCTCATTCAGCCTGCAGGAAGAAGCAATTATTGCACTTGAGCTAACAATATTATAAAAGGGGGTCAGTGATACACCATTTCATTGGCAAAAAGATGTGCAGAAAAAAAAAACACCAAAAAAACCAAACTAAAAATAATTAATTTTCCTAAAAGCACTATAATTTCACCCCCCTGACTGAAGAACTGTTCAAAAGTGTAAAGGAATACACTGACATGACATTAGCTGCTTGAAATCTCACTTTGAAGTAATTCTGGAATATAGTTGTAACAAATGATTGAGCTTTTTCCTTCATTATTTAAATATCACATTTTTCCTTCTATGTTGTTAATTAAACGTTTTCTTAAAAAAGAAATTGAGTAATGGCAGCTTCAAAACAAACAGTAAGGGTGACCTGCTCCTAAGCAATGTTAATTTAAAGTAATTCAATACACTTTTGGTAGCTTCTGTTTTTAACAGTGGCTGTTTTCATTCTTGGAAACAATTGCTGTTCCTTTTGGAACAGGTAAATTGCTCCAGTGAGTGACAAGTTAGTCCTCTTGCTGTGAGGCTGGAAGCTGTTCCTTCAATCAAAACTAAGCTGGTTGGAAAGAACTGATTTTATGCCTCACCAAGTCTGGCGTTGCCTGAATATGACAGGACATTATCTCAGTGCCTGCCACAGCTACAGGAAAGGGCCATGTGTGCCTGAAGTACAAAGTGCCAGACCCTGCTGCTTAATGAGGGGCACAGGGAAAGGACAGAAATGTCCTTCCAACAACCCATGCGTGCTGTGGGGGCAACGACTCCAAAAGACAGCACAACATTTGGGTCTTGGTATAAATAAGCATCCCCCAGCTGTAGGCATGTGATAGTCTTTTCCTTGAAGTCCTTGAATTGAACATGCACTAGAAACATCTATGGATTGTGGAAATATTTGACATAATGTAAGATAAGGGGAAAAAATCTTGCTCGCAACACCCCAGCAACTCCCCAGCTTGCTCTCATTCTGCATTTTCACCTGGTAATCAAAGTGATGATCAAAACACTGAAAAAAATCAGCTTGTAACCCAAGGCATTTGCTCAAGCTTCCCCAGGCCTGCCCCACTCTCCCATAAAGCACCATTTTATTTATCTGGGCAGACTAATTAGCTCCTAACTTGTGCTGTGTTCAGCTCTGAGTGAAGCAGAGTAGCTGGAGAATTGCTAGAGACCCATTGCAGCAAATGGAAAAGCAGCTGGGGCAGTTATACAAATTCATCCACTGTGGGAAAAGGAAAGTTTAAACCAGAAAATGCAGTATCAGACAGTGCCTGACCTTTGAAACTGTGTGTCAGTCTTGGTGGGAAAACAAATACACCACTTGTCATTAACGGGCATCCCTTCTACATGTGAACAACAGGCTATTGTGTTACAGAGAAAAGCAATGTCCTCAGCATCTTCCATTAATCCTCCTTTGGGGCCTAGGGGGTGGGGTAGGGTGGGGGGCCCACACACACAAAAAAAAAAGTCCCCAAAAAGATCAATGCTGTAATTGTTTAATGTTAAAAAAAAAAAAAAAAAAACAACAACAACAAAAAACCAACACTGTAACAACTTCAGGTCTAGCTTCTAGATTCCAGGAGACTCTAAAAGCAAGTGTCCTTACAACATACAAACTTACTTATGTATGCACATAATCATCCTAAAGTTGTGAGGGTGAAAGAACAGCTAGGACCCAAGCAATGCAGTGCAGCAGCCTGGGCAAGAACAGCTTAGAAAAACTACATAAAATGCGAGATTGTCCTTAAACCCCTTCCCCTCACACATTTTAAGTCCAATAATTTGTAGCTAATGATCAACATCACAAATGATAATTTAATTTGCAATTCTTGTTTTGGCAAGTCAAAAACTGCACATGAATAGCTTAAGATGAGATGGCCTAAGAATAAGAAAGTTACTGTAATCCATCTGCTGAAGCCCATTTAGACACTGAATTGACTCTTCTCTTTTTAGACGATGCTGAAAGCTATGCTGATGTCAGGATGACTAATCATGTTGTACTATTAATCTATCATTTAAAAAAAAATCTTTTACCTGCATCCTGATAAGAAAACTAGTTTAAAAATATTACATTAGCCAACATGTCCCTGTTGTCTTATCATAGGAAATGAAGTAGTTTACTTCTGAAATCAAGCATAAAATGTGAGTGTCTCACATTATTAGTTTCCTGTATATAAAATGGAATGAATGTCTATATTAGTTGATAGGTTATGTGTATGCACTGCAGAAACCATATTAAGAAATAAAATAAAATCAGAAAACGGCACCTCTTGAAATTGTCTTATCTCACACTTCCCAACTGCAGACAGCTCAATCTGCTTAATCTAGAACAATCCAAAGTGAGTGTTCTTAGATCACTCTGTATCAGGTAAATTAATGATGATGCCCTTGTAAGAGCATTGTTTCTGCAATAAAACACATGCAGAAAAACGAGTCTTAGGTCTATTTTTCACACCAGTCTCAAAGAGAATAACAAAGATGAAAATCTGCCTCACTATACAGATGTGATCCACTTACTGTTCTGGTTTGTGTAACTACAGTTTCTGCAGCATTTTGTGTCATGGGGTTCCTTGCCTGGCAATGTTCATTAAGAGACTTTATTTCAAGGCACTGATGTACTCCATCTGTTTTGAACATATTGCCAGTGTAAATCAGCTTAAAGCAAGTTTATGCACCTCTCACAAGATTAGAAGAATCCTCATTTGGCAAAAAACCCATCAATTCTCAAGTGGTCCATTTTCAGGGTTGCAAAGCAACTCAGAGAAAAGGTAAACAGATGACTTCAGAGTGCCAATGAACTGCCTTCTGGCCACAGTTCTCCAGTAGCTGTAGGTCAGTGGACCTGCACATCTGATCTTCCAGTGAAGATGATGTTAAGGTAGTTTTACTCTTTGTCCCCAGAAATCTGTGATATCTGAACTACTGCCCTCTTTGAATGATATAAACCACCCATAAAAAAGGGATTACTTGCAGAGTTTTCATGTCTATAATATGTCTAAATTTTGCCCATTTACAAATCTACTTAAACCACACTACACCACCATACAACCCAAAACCTAACATAAAAATGCATATCACAAGCAAAGACTCTACTTTGAATTAGATTAATTACCAGAACTAATTTCCTATTCTTTCCTCTTTAGACTTTATCACTTGAATTTAAACTGAGACTTAAAGTAAAGCATTCAAAAAGAAAATCCACATGAAAATGTATTCTTTCATTTAAATCTACTAAAGAGAAAACAAAACACTCTAAGGAGAACTACAAAGGACAAAGACCACACCTTCAGCAGGTAAGGTAAAGAACTCATGTCCACTTTTAATAGTTAAAGTCTGACAGTATTTTTTTTTAACCTTTAAAGATGAAGTATTATTGAAGACAAGCTAAATGGCTATAGATTTAGGAACCAAAAATGTGACCAATTTTTTCTATCCTCATAAAATTAAAGTCCAATGAGAGAGTGAGTGTGTGTTCATCAATTCAGAAAAATTACTTGAAATAAAATACTCCTCATAAAAATATCTCTGTTGGATTGGTGGATTGAGCATGCATGGCAGAAAATAGTTCAAATACTTCTTTCCAGATTTCTGCATCTAAACATATGGTTTATTTCCTAAATTACAAGATTTTTAAAGAGGAAGATGTCCTGTCAGCCTCCAATTCTCCAGGATCATATCAGACTTACCCCAAAATCTTTTGATATATATCAAAGTAAACTGGAAAGATGTATTATTTCATTCAAGCTGAAAATAACAACAGTCATTTAAAGGGAAAGAAAAAGTCACCTGCTTTGCACACTCAACCAGAGCAGTGGTGTGTGTTCCACCTTCTCCCACCTGCTGCAGAGACAGAAAGTCAAAGTTCCCTTCTCAGACCTCCAGTCCACATGGATACAAAGGGCAATACTTTACCCTGTGCTTCTAAACAGCATGACCATGCCCTGTTTTGCAAAAAAGCAACTTACCTCAATTTCAAGCATCTACTAATTAAAGTCTCCAATATAGATTTTCCTTCAAGGAAAAGCTTCATGCATCTACTACACTGCTGCTTATAGAATTCCAATTTATACTTCAGGATGAGACCACAAAACATAACCTATATATATTTTTAATGAAGTTCTCTATTCATCCTCCTTTTATAAATGAGATTTTATTAGATTTTTTTAAATCAATTTTGAACCACCCCTTTTTATATTTTCCAGGTTTGTATATTTGCTAATAAGATCAGTGTGATTAAGATGATTAATAACCTAAAACAGTTCTCATCTCTGACAGAAGGAATGAACAGTAGAGACTCACCAGGAGGCATTCTTAGTTTTCATGTGAGGTCTCAAATTGGAGTTTAAATTCTCCTTAAGCATCGAGCTCTTTGCACTGGGATAAATTCCACTGTAAGCAACTGGCTTAATTTGGGTTTTTTTCCCCTGCATATTTCTAGATTTATTTTTTCCCTCCCTTATCTCACCCTGTTTTCTGTAGAACATCTTCCAAGAGACCCTCTGTTTATACCCATGTCTTAACTAAACTAGTTTTCTAATAGCTTGAACAATGTTTTCCTAAGTTGCTTTATGTCCATTGATACCCCATGAACAACTCTGGGTTCTGTTACTCTGTTAGAATAAATCACCTTCTTGTCTGCTGAACCAAACTGGCTTGCATTTGCTGTAAATTTGTGCAACCCTTTCTTTAGTGATACACAAAAGTGAATCCAACTGCTGAAACTTGGAGGTGCATAAAATGCAGTGACTGTGCAGAGATTCAACACTTGTCAAACTTACTACTGACGTAGTTTAAATCCCTGAGTTCAAGGTCTGAAGGGATCCCAAATAATTCCAAGAAAGTGTAGTTAACAAAAAAAAAAAAAAAAAAAAAAAAGGCAAACT
>JAWWEV010000167.1:5963858-5995180 GCA_035583235.1 Hafferia zeledoni | reverse complement strand
TGAATAGAGGGGGTAGAATACACAGCCTTGATCACCCCCACACAGTGCTAACTGGTCCCACCTGCTAAACTAGGACAATATGTTAATGCACTTTCAGGTATAGAGATATAAATATCTAATTGCTCACCAGGGCCATGAATTCACTGCCTGTACAGAACATCATAAGACTCCAGGTCCTACAACTATTCCTGGTACAGAAATGGGGAACTGGGCACACTTCAGTTACTCTAACAGTTATATCAGAGGACAGAAATGAACATTTTCTTGGGAATATGACATTAGAGCCCATATTTCTGTTCTGCCTAAATCAGAAGGTATTACCTTCAGGATCCTTGAAGGTTCACCACAGAGAAATAACATTCCCTACCAACTGGGAGTTCTCTTAAGTTTTTCAGCATTTATTGCCTTCTTTCACTAGAAGTTGTTAAAATTTCCACCAGTTTCTTGAGATCTTAATAGTTCCAAAAAGTATGGTATTACTATTTTATTAATTCTATTACCATTACTCAGAGAGAGGAGGACAAGGATTACACATGGCATAGATGGACGAAACACTTCAAGCCAAGTCCCATAACATCCTTCATGTATACTCCCAAGCTTCTTTTTTGCTTTCTTTTTCTTTGTTTCTTGACAACGTTATGCATCCCTATTTGGAAACCACCATTACAGTGACTGTGTCTCCAAGATCACTCTATACAACAGTTTTTCTGACATAAATGTCCCATGCTTTTCCCCAACTTGTCTTTCCTCACTATACAGTTTCTTCTCTTCATTCACCCTCTGATCCAAGCACTGGAGTTTTGAGGAGTTTAATGCCAGCTCCTTCCTTGTTTGAGCTGGTAGATGCACAGGACCTGTTATTTTTCAACTTAGGCTTTTGTCAGCACAACTCTTTGCATTCCTGTTAGTTGTTCAAATCCTGGCCTTTTGCTACCAAACGATTCTAAATTATTCAGCTGTTGTGCAAGTTCCTTCCTAAGGTTTTCTTTTATATTCACTACAGGATGAACAAAAGAGAATGAAGCCAGAAAAAAGTAATAAAATTTTCTCTGTGTGTCTTCAGACTTTCCTGTAAGTTAGAGAGATCCTTTAATAGATTTTTCCACTTTTCATTCTTCACCCATCCAACCTTCGTTCCCTTTCTGTTGGATGTTTTTAAACCAAACCTTGCAAGCACTTTGCAATCCATCTTGTACTAAACTCTCTGTTCAATAAATTCTTCTTCCCTCTCAAACTCCTCTGCTCCAGAGCTGCTTTCATGCACCAGAAGAACTGAAAGTCAGGTACAATCCAATTCCCTTTCCTGCAGAGTTACAGACTTCAAGGATCAAATCCTGCCATTTCCATGCCCACCCCTCATTATCATCTTCTCCAGCACTGGTCAGACCTCAGCCCACACCTGGTTTTCTCAGAGAAGAACAGCTACTCATTTTTCTGTAGGTTATTTAAGAAGCACATGGCACTTACCAAAAATGTGACTACAACACAGATCAAATGCCTTTCCATAACAGCTCTGCAAGGCCATACATCTGGCATCCTTCCTCTCTCAGGGGAAGACTGTTGCACAGCTCAACCCTCAGGAGCTCACGTTGTTGGCCTCTCAGTACTATCAAATTCTCACTAAAGCCAAGTTCAAGATGGGAGAAACCTTACCAAACAGTTGTATTTATTGAGACTTGTGCTGTCTTATTTTTCACAACTTCTGAAGCTGTAACTAAACAAGCAAACACTAAGTCTCAAAATACGTATTTGCATACACACACATACATGTACAAACACACATAAGCACACACAGGGGGGTGTGTACACAGGTATATAGACATGCTTGCTGTTACAGCACCAAAACATGCACAGTGATCCCACAGTGCCTTGTGATCCTTCCAGCCTAATGCCCAGCCCTGCAGCTCTCCTCTGTATGTCATGTATCACCTCGTCTCACTAATTTCAGTAGGTTTGCTCACAGTGTAACACTTCACACATAGAGGGTCTTGAAGTCAGGCACTAAAAGAGCATAACACTAATTAGCCCAAATGCTAAAGAATGAAAGGAATTTCTGAAGTTAGTTGTCTTCAGCTATATCAGGAGAGAGAAATGACAAACTGTTGTCTTGGGAATATGACATTAAAGCACAAAAATATTAAATTAAACATTGTTGTGCTTTGGAAAATGTCAAGAGCTACCTCAGTGGGAGAGTGACAGGGCTCTGGCAGAAGAATTCAGTATAAAGTACAGATTTCAAAAAGAATCTGTTTTATTCTTTAAAAGGAACTGTCAACACAAGTCACAAAGGATGACAGACAGAAGTGAGATTAGGAAGAGCCTTTTAAAAAAACCTGTCATCTTAGGAAATCAATAGGAAATAATTAACTAATAAATTTTAGCATCTACTATCTTGAGATTTAGTGTTATGCAACTGTCTCTCCTAATTTCATTAAAAGCAATAAATACAATTAGGCACAGTGTAGTAATATTACTTCCATGTCTTCCTAAAGTACTAACTCTCCAATAAATAAAAAAAAACTACCTATGCAAACATATCTCAACACTAAGGATGATCTCAAAGAAAAAGACATTAATAACATAGCAAGCTTTATGATTACTATTAGCAGAACAGTCAGTTTGGGTTCTGTTCTATGTCAGTCTGCACACATACTATAAATTAAAGTATACATACATATATATATGTATACATGTCAACAGTGGATACATGAGTTGTGCAATGTGCTTTATCCAGTTCAGACACCTTCTGTACAAGTAGCACTTCATAAAATAACCCAGAATGATAAGCAGAAATTATGTATCAAACTTATTCTATTAATTCCTATCAAAACTCACAGCTAATCCCTTTAAGATACTGAAGCCTACACAGAACATCAGATTTCTGGACCTCGTTATGGTCTTTCAGGCTGTAAAACTACAGTGACATCCATAAATCTGTAAAAGTTACTGAGCTTGAATCAAATAACCCAAAACTACAAAATTAATTTCTGGCTTGTCATTTTACTCTGCATTTTCTCAAAGTCTGCCTATGTCTAACTTTCCACTCTAATTAGCTAAACTGACTTGTGTAATCTGTTACTGGGGGTTGTGAAACAAAGACTACTCAGCCAAAACAATATTCTTAAGATATATATCTCAAATATGCCTATAGTCAGCCCCTATGGACCACACACACCTTTTGTGTCATACATTTTTGTAAGACACTGCTGTTCTGATCATGTGCAGATCAGAAATCAGCACAACAGAAAGATGGTTTAAGTGCCTGTAAACAGAAATATCTTTTCTTCTTCACTAGTTGCCAGTATTTTGTACACCCACCAAAGTACAGGACAACCACACAGAAAAATAAACTTCAAAAAGATTCAGTGTGTAGATGTGTCTAAAAGTTCTGATTTACAAAAAAGTATTTACCACTTACATTCTGTTTTGAATAATGGGGGTTTTTTAAACTTACACTTTAGGTACCAAATAATGTAATTGATTATTTTCATACCACTGAACCAAGACTGTTTTTGCAGTGATACTAAATTAGGTGTTCATTTTTCATATTAGCCAGCAGACATTTCAAACCTGCAAGCTGAAACCAAAAAGAAGAATGTTTGGGGTAACACCCAAATGTTAGCTCTCATCCACCAGGCAAGAGATACCAGCAAGTTGTGCCAATGCAAGGCGTTTTGGGAGCACTAACTTGTTTACTTCATTTAAAATTTTCTACGTGTTTTGTGCTTTCATTAACAGCACAGATTTTATTGAGGGATTTTTCCTTGCATCATGTTAGGAAGAAGTCCCATGATCATTTCCAGTGTGGGCTCTGTAGGGACAGTGTCAAAGGGGTGACAGCAGTAAGTGCAGCACCATCAATATTACGAACCTATGTAGCTGTTTCTATATGCCAGCACATCTAAGAGCAAATGACCTTTTTTATCCAGTTTGGAGTTAACTTAGGCTGTGTGTGTAAATATATTTTGCTTTTATTTCCTCAGCCTATCCACTACAAAGGATGAACTGAGCCGAACAAACAGGGACAATCACTAGTGGTAGCCTGTTATATACGAAATGCATATCTCATACACAAGACCTCATGAAAGGAATGTCACTCTAAATGCAAGATACTGTCAGCTAAATAGCATTGTAATTGCTAATTTGGCAGACATATGGTTTTAATGAGGCTGGAAGAAAAATCCTTATCTACTGGTGTAGTTGAAAACTATGAGCTGAGAAACAATTACTTAATCTGAAAAGAGATTTGTTACATAAATCCATATAAAGCCATTGCTAAAGGGTTTCTACTTCTTTACCCTCTATTAGTTCTCTTACATCAGCCTTAGTGAGCCCTTATAACAGAAAAATCGTAATGTCAGTGTAATTATCAAATGCCAAGGCCCTGGAAAATGTCCTACTTCCTCAGATACAACTGATTTTAGTTTTAATTATTAGGTTTGTTTCCTTTTCTCATGAAAATAATCCATTAACTGACTGAGACCTTTTCTTGTCTTTTCAAATTCCAGAGAATTTTTGCTAATTACAGCATTCCCAGTGCTGAGAAATGTATTTGCACTCTGCAGACAAGAAGTTCAACCTAGAAGACAAGGAAATGGGACAAGAGAAGGGGGGCAGAGGGGCTGTGTGAAGACAGAAGATTAAAAAGTCCTCACACTGCTAGCTCACAGTGATGGGCCAGGCCAGCCCACTGCCTGTGGCTCTGTGAGAAACACTTCCCCAATGTGTTCGTGCTGCGTCCTAATGATAATAAAGCTATTGGATCCACATAAATTCAAAAAGCCTTTTGCTGACTCTCTGATCCAGACATCTGACAAAATCAGCTGCATAGCTCTTAAATGAAAAGAAATATTCTGCAAATAACTGAACATATCTGCTTCAACAGGTTATCTACTCAGTGGATAAGGAATTGGCTGGATGGGCACACTCAAGGAGTTGTGGTCAACAGCAAAATGTCTAAATGGAAACCAAGATGAGTGGCATTCCTCAGGGGCTGGTTTTGGAACCATGCTGGTTTAACATCTCTTTTGTCAGTGTGGACAGTGGGATTGAGGGCATCCTCAGCAAGTTTGCCAACAACACCAAGCTGTGTGCCGAGTCCATGTGCTGGACAGAAGGGATGCCATCCAGAGCTGTGAACCTCATGAAGTTCAAAAAGGCCAAGTACATGGTCCTGCACATGGGCTGGGGCAACGCCAAGCACAAGCATAGGCTGGGAGGAGAACAGATTGAGGGCAGCCTGGTGGAAAAGGAGTTGGGGGTGGTGGTTGACAAGAAGCTCAGACTGATCTGGCAATGTGCATCCGTAGCACATAAAGCCAAATGTATCCTGGGCTGCATCAAACCCAGTTTGGCCAGCAGGTTGAGGAAGGAGATTCTCCCCCTCTGCTCTCTTGTGACCCCACCTGGAGCACTGGCTCTGGGACCCCCAACAAAAGAAGAATGTGGATCTGCTGAAGCGAGGCCACAAAGATGCTCAGAGAGCTGGAACAACTCTCCTGTGAAGACAGACTGAGAGAGATGGGCTTGTTCAGCCTGGAGAAAAGAAAGCTTAGGGACAATCTCATTATGGCCTTCCAGTACCTGAAGGGGGCCTAAAAAAAAGCTGGAGAGGGGCTTTTTAAAAGGGCAGGTTAGGATAGGACAAGGGGGAATGACTTTAAACAAACAAAGAGTAGATTTATATTAGATATTAGGAAGAAATTCTTTACTGTGAGGGTGACAAGATATTCGGACACATTGCCTGGAGAAGCCGTGGCTCCCCCATCCCTGGAAGCGTTCAGGGCCATGTAGGATAGGGCCCTGAGCAATGAGCTTTAGTTGAAGAAATCCCTGCTGATGGTAGGGGGATTGGAATTAGATGGCCTTTATGGTCACTTCCAACCTAGGCCATTTTATGATTCTATGACATGCAACCTGAACTATTCCTTGTTATCTTTGAATATAATGGTCAAAGAAGTGTTATACCTTTTTATAGTATATTAGATTGTAAGATTTAAAAAAAAAGAAATATTCCTGTCTAAAAATAACATCTTAAAAAGCTGGCGTCAGTGATCCTTAGCCTGTCTCTTAATTTTTTAATAAATCCTATGAGAAGATGGCAAAATTATTGAAAGTTTCCATGACTATGTTTCAAGGATGTTCAGATCTGAGAGCCAGTTAAATTATCTCAGGTGATCATTTTCATTATAGGCTATGAAGAGGCTTGTTCATTCCTAATCCACATAAAAACACTGATAGGAAGATAAAGTGATGGGTAAAAGTTCCTCCTATCTTCTTCGGCAGATCTAGCGTGCCAGACCAACTAAAAACACCCCAAGATGGGAGAAGAGGATGTGTACAACCATCTGCCCTGATAGAGCACTGCCAGATAAAAGAGATCTGGGTGCAGCTACAAGACTCTGAAATTTGAGGTTCAGGCAGAAGACAAGTCAATTCTTATATATTGCTCTGTGTGTGTGTGCGTGTTAAGAAAGAGGCACCAAACACTGCTTCCAGGTCATACTGACTAGAGTCAACATAAAAAGAGTAAAAAAGTATCATACAGCCCATCTCCTGCTATCAGCTCACATTTGCAAAGGTATCCAGTATAATCCTCCAACTTCTTTCCAGCTCCTTCTAAGCTCAGAAAGATTTGCATAAGCAGCACAAATGTGTCATCCTTTTTTGTGATGGCAAATTGGTGTCTAGCCAAGTATTACTATCTATTTGGTTCCCTAAGTCCAGTGGTTTGCAGCAATTCTTTCAGAATTTCATCTTAATTTCAATTAATTTCTCCAATTTATATTCATTTGGAGCTATCATCCAAGATATTAGTAAAAATAACATAATAATCTACCTAGGATAGACCTCTGATTTCATGTACTTGATTTTATTAGAATAACTAAAATAGTACTACCTAGAATACTTTGAATAATTCAATTAGAATTGAGTAGTTGGAATAATTCAATAAATAGTTTATTAGTTAGAAGCACAATTCAATAATTCCATAGTAAGAATAATTAGAAAATTAGAGTAACTTTTCTTTTCCGTGCATGCAGCTGTGCATGTCTAGGAATGCACATTATTTGAAGCTCTTGATGTGATTCATTGCAGCAAAATCAGCTGATTCCTGAATGACATGTATTTTGAGAGACCTCCTAAGAACACTCTGACCAAACTGGAATCCTGCTAGAGTCAGGGGGTGATCTGGCAGCCAAGAGCATCACAGTTTAGCCCCCCAGATTTAGAAAAATAATTACAGAACACAATGAGACAAATATCATCCAACATTTTCACTGATGGCAGATTAGAGAAGATTCTACACCTTTGTCCAAACTGCCTCTGCCTTGCCTGTGCTGTTTAGAACAAGTGAGATGAATGAGAACTAGGGCAGCAAAAGGAGAGTGGGAGAGAATAAAATTAACATTTTATTTTACATGTAAAGTATTTGAGACTATTTTTATTCTTCTGTATTAACCAGAAGAGCCCATGCAACCATTAGGTTTATCTCTGGGTTAAATACTATGATAGTTTGGCACAGCACTGATTGATAAGCAGTGTCTGTTCTCCTTGTTTATGTCTCACAGAGAGGATGAGGAATAATACCTCTTCTTTTTCTACATAAACTCAAAGCATAACAGTAGCTTTACCTTGGAAAACAGCAAATAAGAGAAGGCTCAACTTTAAGCCACAGACCTCAAAACCTGGTTTATTAACAAGAGTTTATCATTACTAGCATACTTCTTTTAAGCCTTTGAAACTTGATTAAGAATTCTGTTTCTGATCCAAAATACGTTGATAAAACACCTGTTGATATCAGTGTAATTTAGCTGAAGTCCCCTGCTTGTAACTCACTGAAACTTTCCAGTAAGACCAGAAATCATCTGGCAATATGTAGAGTATTTGACATCTGTTACAAGGATGTAGAAGCACAAGTTTTCACTATTTTAAATTGGTTAATAATTTAGCATGCTTCACATATTATACATTAACTACTTGCCACTGTGGCCACCTGTGAAATCAGTATCAATATTCCAAGACACTTAGCAGAGTTTTGGATTATCAGCAGTTTGCAATCCTATCATTCGTGCAGTCCTTGAGGCTCCTCAGAGAGCACAGTCTCCTGGGAGCAAAGGGGAGAAATAAAAAGCCTGCTCAAGTTGTTGGGGTGTGGGCTCCTTTCTGCAAGTCTCACATTCTTATTTTTCTCATCCAACAGGTATCCATGAGCATAGGGACTGCTACAAGGCAGCTTTGCCCTGTGCTTTCCCCCCTCAGCCATTACAAATCAGCAGTTCATTCATTTGAAACAACAGAGCCATGCTGAGCTAAGCCAGCCTGGCACAGGGACAGGAAAGACTAGCACACAAGTGGTGGGACCCAGGGGATAGCTCGAGCTGTCTGCTTAGGGGTCTGCCTTCAGGACTGAGGAGAACCTGAAGGCACTGCTTACTGGGAGCCCCTCTAAGCCCAGAAAGACAAACACAACCAGAGAACATCCCAACATGACAGATGGAAGGAGTGCATTGTCCAAGCACATGCAGCTCAACCCCAAGGCAACAGTGCAGTGGATCCTCTGAACAAACACCATTTATGTGCGTGCATTTTAGCAGCAGTCTTCCAGCAACCTGAGCTGGGAGAGGAGCTGGAGTTAGAAAAAGAAATATGAAAACTCACACTCTTTTTGCTGTTCATATGGGGCCCTGGACTGTGATTTTACCATACATGGCAGATTCTCGCTGCAAAGAACTGTGTTGAAGAGAAAAAAAAAAAAACAAACACCAACAATAAGAACAAAACAGAAAGGTAAAAAAAGGTAAAAGTACTCTTTTTCAGATGTAGTTTTATATTGATACTTCTAGCCATATTTAGTAAAAAAACAAAGGTAATAGCAATAAGCCTAGGGAAAAGAATAATTTCATATGTTAAAAAGTAAATTAATGATGCTACAGCACCACAGGTGTTACAGTAGCTGTATCATATCTCTTAGAAAATGCTTTAAATGCCCTGCATGTTTCTGCTGTTACAAATGCACATCATTTATAATGTTCTGTGGATTTTAACTGCATAGCTCTAGCTCAGGGCTCTTCTTGGGCTTAAATATTAGAAGTTTCCTGTATGTTTCCCTAAGTGTAATACAAACCTAGGGCGAATTAACTGTTCCTATGGATTCCTTTACCATGTCCAAGCACAACCCAGTAACTACAGCATAATTTTGGGAAAACATTTTGATACTCCTCCTATCTTCTGTATAGTAGCAATCTTGCCCAATAAATGGATACTCCTGCTGAGGGAAAGTGGAGGATACCTCATCTCTCAGACTGAATGGGACAGTCCCATGCTGGGGTTTTATACCCACAGATGTTACACATTTTTCTCCCTTGCCAGAAAGCTGACCTAAAGATAAGAGGTGAGAGAGGGACATGAACTGCAGAGAGGTGTCAGCTGCAATGACACATGTGAGTCCATAGCTGTAGGAAGCTATGCACCCATTCCACAACCAGAGTCTGCCATTTCACTATCTTTGTCCAAAAGTAATTTCCTGCTTTGTTTCGTTCAAGTTGATTTTTGAAAGGCCAATTTTCAGTGTGGCTCTTCAAAAGAATAAAAATGATCTTGTACACATATAGCTGTTCTCTCTTTTCCTACATTGTTTTCTCTACACTGATAAGAAAACTAATTAAAATAGCTGATTCTTTCAAAAAGAACTAGAAAGTTCTAAAGACATTGAACTCCACTAATTGCAAGCCTTGAAGTCAATAACATTTTTCAAATGTATTAGAAGAACATGATGGTTGATTTTAATTCCTGAGCCAATATAACGCAGCCATAGATGCAGGATGGAAAATGCTGAATAGAACATCAACATGGCCCTGAGCCCACACAATACTGTCCACTGAGCTACAGAAAAACATGACCTGAGGGAAAAGGCAACATTGCCTGTTCCAAAAAGTTGAGCAACACAGTTAAAGAGCAATGTGCCAAGCAAAGACAGAATAATACAGGGGGTTTGGAACATGAAACCAAAGTAAAAAACTATAGACACACAGTTCAATTCTCTAGCTTTGCTTTTTTTTTAAACCAATTCTTTATATGTAGAAGCATGCAATTACTTTCTTAGCATATTTTAGTCACAGGCAATAGCATGGAGCCTATACAAATTTCTCCACAGCATTCAATCTACGGAGTAGGGAATCAGATATCATTTTAGAACACAGTAGGGCCCAATTCTGTCATCCTTATGTTGTCCTTGACTCTCAGCCAAGTCAAAGAATATTAGCACAAGGTTCTGGAACAGTAAACTGATTTTAATAGCTGGGAAAAAAGGTAAAGGTATCCTTGAAACAGTTTTATTTGTAAGAATGTAAAATTCTAGTCAGACAGTTGGTATGACAAATATTAAAATGCTGCCTTAAAAAAAATAAAGTTTTTGAAAGGAAGGCTTTCTTCCCACTCACCAAAAAGTCAGACAACCTGTTGTGGCAATGAACAGCCTGCAACATAAACAATCACTAATGACTGGTGAGTGGGTCCATATTCTCACTAATTTTTTGCTAGTATCAGAGAAATTACTGGACTGAAAAGAAAAAGATTAAACTAAAAATTAAGTTCATCCATCACTCTTTATGAGCCATGAAAAAGTCTTCAGAGGAAATAAATCTTTGTGTGAGGAACTACTGCTGTTGAAAACTCTTCATGCTCGAAAAGCGTGAATACCTTAAAGCTTGTAAGCTGTTCTGTTGACATTTTGCTCTTTTGATTAAATTTCCTGTGCTGCTGAGTATAATATGACGTTGCTGTCATATTTCAAAAGTACCTTTGCTGTATAAACACATCAGTAGTCTACTTAAATTCTCAGATATATTAGTATTGGCCCGGAGCTCTCCCGAGTAGCAGTAATAGGCTTAAGAAGCATGTTTATTAGCACTACTAACATACAACAGTAATTAGCAATTACAGCACTCTCTTCAGGTTCAAAACGTTCAAGGAGTTTCAAGGAAGACATATTTTTCAAAGCACGAAGAGGAGTTTAATCCTTTTTTTTCTTTGTAAAAGACACGCCACACAATGCTAGAGTTAGACAAGCAGAGGTATTTTACAATCATGACCTGAAAAGGGACTTGCCAGATCCACAGCTGGAATCACCATAACATCAGGATCTGAATCCAAGCTTCCTAGTTTTCAGTACAAGTGCCAAGAGTGACTTTAAAAAAAAATAAGCAAACATTATTTTCCTTAACATCTTGATCAGAAATCTTCATGTATGCAGTTGAACATTCCTCTCAGATTAGGTGATCTGTGAAGCTGCCATGGCTGACAATCATAAAATATATCATGAATCTTTACCTTCATACAGTAACTTTATCCTCAGTTAAAAGCCACATATTTTTGAGCAATTATTCTTGATAGAAAAGGCATCCTATGGATTTCTTTCCATAGTGGCAATAGTTGTCAGAGCAGTCAGACAAGTTTCCTAAGAAAAACACAGCTAATCCTCTTTTCAGAAGAGCAATTCACACCTCGGCCCCCTCACTTTGTCGAAGCTTCATTGGTGTGTGTTTGGCAGAGTGACACGGGCCCAGTTCACAGTTTCATGACTGCAGAGCCTGGCCTGTAACACGCTGTGCATCTCCAGCTCTGACTGAGGTCAGAAGCAGCCCTGACTCTTTCAGGCATTGCACAGCATCTGGCAGGGCTGTGCCCAGAGAGAGGAAGACTCGCAGAGTATCACCATGCACAGTTTCAGTTAGACTGATACTGTTTGTGTGAAAGTCTTAGATGAATACTATCACACCCATGGAAAGGCTGAATTAACCTTTTCTGAACTGAAACATGAGAGTTAGAAGGCTTTGGACTCTTTCCAAAAAAAGAACTTCACTCTCTGTACACACCATTAGTTTCTTTCTGCTTGAACACAAAGGAAAAGTTTCCTATAAAGAGAAGTATTTGTTTATTAAGGCTATAACATTAAACTTACTGATTTTCCTAAAAACAGGTGTGGGCCTTGGGCACTTACCATTAAAAGAGAAGCAGAGAGATGTTCTTTCTCAATTGGTTGTTTTGCACTAAGTTGTGAAAGTTAACTCTAGCCAAAGCAATAGAGCTTTCTAATAGCATTTGGCTCCAACAAATGCTTCATCTACAAAATCAGATGAAGAACCACTACAACAGTGCTGCTGGCTTGTTTACAAACAAAACCAAATAATAAAATAAGTGCCCTTATGTGCCCCTGGCCTCTGCTCAGGTTTTCCTGGGCTAACACATTCTAGACCAGCCATAGGATAAGTCTTCAGATACTTCATCTTTTAAGGTTCTCAGGACTGTGGTGACACGAATGCCTTTCTAAGCTGGTCTTGTATTACGTATAAATTCAAGGAACCCATTAGTTCACCAGGATAACAATCTGGTTTTGTCAGTGCTCAAAAGAAGCCAAGCACTCTGCTTCTGAATTACATCTCCTGGCAGAAAAATGCCCCAAAGCAAAACTATTGCTCATTTCACATCCTGATGAGAGAAATGTACATGTGGACTAAGGTACGTTGTAAATCATTGTGTGAGAAAAGCATATTTCAAACAAAAGTGTCTGAATAAAGTTATTTTATTCAACATCCTAGAACTAAATATCCACTTGGTACCAGGGATTGCAGGTGACTGAGGTATTAGGGAAACAGTACTCTGTTAAAAACATTATAAAATACATAACTTTCCTTTTTCACAAACTACAGTAGTAAATCACAGATATTTACAGCAATTTATCCCCCCACCTTCTATCAGCAATAAAGTTTGAAATGGGATGACAAACATATCAGGAGAAAACCTCTGGAACTTCAGAATTGGCACTCAGTGACATTGTTTGCTACCATTCCTCCCTTAATATACTGGGAGGCTTTGTGCTGATCCATTTCTGACACTTTCAGCAGTAAAAAGGAAAGAAAAAGATGCTGCCAGCAGCCCTTTGCGAGATTCAATTGATGGCCGAGAATGATAAGAGGTGACCTCTGACTCCTGCTGTCTGACACAGCAACTATCCAGTCAGGCGCGGTGAGACTCACTCCTGTCAGGCCTAAATGAGGAAGAATCGGAAAGAAACAGGCTCCTCTGTGTCAGCTTTAGAGTCCCTTTTGCCTGTAGGTGCCTGCTGAAGAGCTTATGTTTGCAAGAAGCATTCTTTGAAGGGAACACTGAAGTCTGAGCCTGCACACACATGATGTAACTCCCCTGCATGAAAAGGGTAGAGGCTGCTCTTCGGTTTAAGGGATTGAATATGGTCTGCTGTTGGAGAGTCAGATCCATCAAGGAATCTCTCCTCTTTATCCCAAACTATAACATAGCACTAGTCAGACAGAGATGTTACAGGAAAGGGCAATTGCACGTTCATCAAAATATAGGGAGCTACTGATTTTGCTGTATTTGAATTCAGTAATTTCTGCCACAAGCTGCAGTACAATAAAAGAAGCAGATGGACAGAGCTAATTATGGAAGAACTTCACAAAAATAGTGGAATGAGACATGCTAGGTGCAATTTTTCCACAAGATACTGAGAAATCTTCCAATTCCGGCATCCTAGTCCCTTGTCACCTTCTCAAAGATCATTCTAGTTTCACAGGGACAATAAATACATTTTCCTAGTATTTCAACTAAAAATAAGTTTTCATGAAAAGAAATTATGCAACATAGCATTTAAATCTTAAGCGTGTCCTGGTGTAGATGTCACTGATAATTGTGCTTTAATCAGTAATTTAGGTTTTAGGCAACATTCAACAAACTTCTTACTACCTAGCAGAGACAAAGAGGGAACAGGTGGAGAAAACTGACAGAGATATAGAAGGCCAAAAAAAGAAAAAAGTCTCCTTTCCAGTATAAATTTGTATTTTGTGTCACATCATTTAGCTGACTACAAGCTCTATAAGGAAGAAATCATATTTATATCTTGTTCTTCAGGAATAAACAGCAGAGAGGAAGGAAAACCTCTTAGCATTGGTTTAGTCACACCAGAAGAAAGCAAAAATGGTGAGTATGCTCTGCACAGGTGGGTCTGTGGGGTTTGTGCCACAACGGAAAGAATTAGGAACATCATTGCAGAGTTATGTGCCTGGTTCCAGCAATGCATCTGCCACATACACTTGCCTTCAGTTGTACTAAAATAAATTTAAAAAGGGAATGCTTGGAAAATATCATCTCAGAAAAAATAACCTGAAACTGATCATAATAGAGTATTGTAGCTGTCTGCAAGAAAATAAAAATCATTTTTCTGAATAAGTGACATTTTGGTAATTGAACATAAGGCTTCCCAAAATTATATGCTGCCTAGTTGATTTGGGATTTTTTAAAAGATTTTCTGAAAATTACAGTTATGCAACAACTTTTTCATCAATCATTTTAACAGATATTAAGATTAATACCTTGTTTACTTTATTGATACATTTATTAATTAACATTAGGATACTAATAAGATTACAATTCCTCCCTATTTATCAGTATAATAATTTTTAAAGTATTGGTGGTTTAATATGGCCTCATTATTTTCAGCAGCAACACAGTCTACAAACCTAAAAATGGAAAATCCAATTCCCGTATTTGTTCTTTTTGTTCCTTCAGCACTAATTCACTTGGCTCCGCATCAAGTTTTGGTTACAAATAAACAGCTCTTCAGAAGGTCCAAGAAGCAATAAATTATTTGTTTCACCAGAGTTTTATAAGACAAGATTTTTCCAGCCCGTTGCATTAATAAACATTCTAAGCTGAAGTTCAGTTTTTAAAATAAATGGTAAGAAGAAAGATTGAAAATACATGAATTATCATAATATCATAACTCTCAATCGTAAAGGAGTTGAAATACTGAAAACAAAACAGAACAAAAAAACACCCAAATTTCTTCCAGAACAGGCCTGTGTGGGTTGTTGATGTTTGTGAGAATCAAGCCTAGAGCTACTTTATTATCTGCATCCAAATTCTGGTTAGACAGAGCAGAAAACAAGTTTTGGCCAACTGGTGCTCTCCTGCTCAACTCTTGCAAAAATTAGAAATGATAGAGAAAGCATCATTTCATTCCACTTCCATAAAATCCTTCAGCTATTTCTTTGCCCAAAAAGACGTGAGCACATTGAGATTCCTTTCCCATATCATCACCTACTGTGACTCTTCCTGCCTTTAGGGTGGGCATAAGCTTGAGCAAAGAGACCATTTCCACTTACGCAGTCAGGTTTTGGATGGTTATTAGAGCCAAGGTAGAAACAGAAAGGAAATTTCAGGAATTCCAACTGTTAACAGTTTAAAATTTAAGGAAAATATGGAGTGAAGTCCCCAAAGTAAAAACAAATACCTTAATTTGTTTTCTGATAAAATTCAGGACATAACTGAGTATCAATCATTTAAACATTGAGTTACCCTGCTTATCTCTTATCTTTGTTTCAAGAGCATCCTAAAAATTATTTCATACTATTTGTTCAATATGTTAGTTTTATATTGAATAACCCATGTTTTACCCAGAAGATTCAATCTTAATATAGGGCCTGGGAGAGAAAGCTTCTTGAAGACATAAAGCAAGCAAAGACAACAAGAGGTTCATTTAATATATGACACAGACCCAAGCTTGATTCCTTTTTCCTGGCTCAGCAGGTACATGAAAGCAGTTGTAAGACCTGCTTGAAAGGCAGACCTGCATCAACAGACCAGCAAACAAGTTCCCACAATTGTGTCTGGAGTACCTTTATTATCAGCACACTCCTGGGTTTGTGTCCAAGTCATGCTCCACCATTTCAGACATCAGTGCACACCAAGAGGATCTACTTGGGCAATACAGGATGGGATAAAAGCAAGAAAACTGGTGGCAGTCCAGTACTCTGGAAACACAAAAGATACAATCAAACTTAAAATAAATAATTAAATTACTTATTAAAAATCAATCTATATATATAAAAACCCTAGAACCTCTTCCTAGCCCTTGTGCCCCTGCCTTGGCAAGCTACTTTGGCAAGCACACACGGAGTGCAAGGTGGGCACTGAGGGGGACAGAGAGGGGGATTTTCTGGGAGCACAAGACTGTGCACAGCAATGCACAGCTGAATGCAGGGGGAAAGGGTAACACAAATAGTATCTAAATCAACTGTCACAGACAGTATAAACCCAGCTTTGCTGCTGTTGAAGTGACACACAGATGCTGCTCACATGAGTGAAAGACAACATAAGACAGAAACAGGCTCATGGCATTTGCTTAGGCAAATTTAAGCCCAAGTTCAGCCAAAGCTCCTCAAACTATATAGGGTATAGTTTATTTTAAAGACACTACTTTTCTCCTAGGCCTCAGTCCACAAACTGCAGACAGCATGGCAGTTTCTCTCTCTTTTCATTTCTTTTTTGTTGGCAATTTGCATTGTAAAGTCTTCAAGCCAGGAAATGACTCTTTATGTTCCTGAAACTTTTTTTTTCTTTTCACATGTCAGCTTAAATAAGATTTTGAGTCCAGATGTAATACATCTTCAAATGAAAGGGATCTTTTCCTGACCTCAGAGGACTCTGAAAAAGATCCTCTGTCCTCAGAAAACCTCAAGCAACTGCAGGAAACAAAGCAAAGCAAGGAGAACAAAAGGCGGAAAGTTTCTTTCCCCCCTAGACACACATATATATAAAATCAACAAATAACCAACCAAAGCACAATGAGAAAAATCTCTGCAGACGACACAACCTTGGCAAAAGCAGTTCCGCATTATTGAAAATCTATGCAGCAAATTGATCTGACTGAGAAGATAGAACTCCAGGCCGAGGCAAGAGGAGCAAGTTTCCCTCCTCCTCACATAAACAAACAACTTGGTTGTTTTACTCAAGCAGACTTGTCATTACAAATACAGTGTAAGATTTCAAAGCTATTGAATGTATACAATTAACTGACATTCCCATTAAGTTGGTTTGGGGGTTTTTTTTCAGGAGAAACAGCTATTAACTCTTCACTGTTTCATGCAGCATTCTAACAATTGCTGCATTTCATCAACTTTGGCTGTTTCAGAAATTTAGTCAATAACATGTTGGGCTAAAAAGGCCTTAGCAGAAATATTTAAAAAAAAAATAATCATGTTGTTCAATTCCTTATCATCATTCACCTGCAAATAGAAAAAAGCCCTTTTTCTTCTTCATAATGCAGCTGGGCAAGCTCCTGTCTAAGCACTAAAATTAACAATACAACAACTAGGGCAACACACATGGGAATGAATGGGAAGGCAGGCCACAAGATCATAAGAAAAGAACATCTGTTGCTCTTATTTAAGATTTAGGATTCACACCTGTCTCTCTACTCAAGCACTAGGATTCTTTTTCACCCCTCAAATGTAAAATGCAGTTATTCCTCTTTGCACAGAGTAATTGAGACTACAATGAGTACAATTAAAAACATGGCAAGATTGTGCTCCAGGTTCTCCCCATGCCTCTTAGAATGATAAAGCCCTGGCAAAATTTGCTTTACATAGTTCTCCATCTACAAATTGTGTCTTTTCTTCTACCTCTTTATGAGACTCTCAGTAGACAATACCAGAAGAAAAAACCCTCAATGACAAAGCATTAGCCCAGCCTCCTCACAGTAGTACTGGTGGGATGACAACAGATCACAGGCACAAGGAGAAACAAAAGAGATTTGGAATGGCTATAAGGAAACACTTCAGCGTTTTACCAGTAAAGCAGCAGACCCTTCCAACCTGAATTATCCTGTGACTGAAATGAATCATAATCCACAGCTTATTGTTTTTTGATTTTAGTCTCATTTGTGACCTCACACATTTTTGACCTTACAATATACAAACATGGTATTGAAGAAAGAATAACTGATATCTCAAAGGGTTTTGAAATTATATCCTTGATTCAGGTATTAGTTTGTTATACACTTTAATTTTTTTTATGTTTGGCAGATGGATGCACAGAAATATTAAAATAAAAACTATCAATACTTTGAAATATCTAATCACATTACAATAAGATCTAATTTGATGAAGATAGATCTGTGTGTTTAAAATACATCTGTTCTTTCATTGCCACTATAGCTGCAAGTCCAGAATGGATGTGGAGAGTCACAAAGTAAACATGCAGAAAAGAAAGGCCACAGAATTAGCGACTAAGCGTGAAAACTGTGGGTTTGGCACTTCACAGTGACAAAGATAATACAGAAGAAATTTGAAGGAGTTGAGAATTTTTGCTTTGAATCCAAGTTGTTATGCAGCCTGGCTTTGAAAGTCCCAGTATTTACATTTCACATAAAAGGCTAAGCTTGGCATCCTGTCATAAGCTAGCCTTAGCTCTCACTGGACAAAATCCAGCTCACCACATTTTACCACAAGGCCACATTTAATCTTTTAAATCCTTGCTTCATTTACTACACTTCCAGCTTCTTCATTTGTGTTATTGTCTCACAGATGACAGCTTTCTTCAGCATTGAAGATTTAAATCCAGTGCATGATCCCAGCCCTGATTTATGTGCAAAGCACCACAGCAGACAGCAATTTGGTGGAAACCACAGTACATGCTTATTTAATTACAGACACTATCATAACGCATGTGTGTATGGACAAGGGAGCTAATTTGACACTGAACAAACAACAGGAAAGGAGAAGCCTGTGTGTAATTTTCTGTGTTTTAAGTATTATGAATAACAGGATTTTAATTATATCATGTCATATCTCTATGCACGTACACCATCAACCAGGCTGCTCCAGAGAGCACTCCACTAGTTACATTAAAGATGTACTTATATCTCATGCAATAAAAGCAGTAGGTTGTCAGCTTCTTCATGAAAAAAGCTGCCAAGAATGGTATATTCTAGCTGGAGATTGTCACAGGTATTTCCTGACAAGAGTGGAAAGATGAGATAGAGGAATCCTAGTTTCATCTCACCTCTCAAACAAATTCTTTAGTATGTACAGTTTTTGACATCAGCACAGTAATGTCTCTGTCTTTGCAGCCAACATGTCCTTAATGCGTTTCTATTTCTCTCTCTTTTTTGGTTCTCTTTCCTAATCTCATTTTCTTAGTCTGCAGCTCTCATTCTTTTTATTTCAGTTTCACTCTCTTTATCCAAGCACCATTAAAGTCATCTCTCCAGGACATTCAGTACTTCAAAGTCAGCAGCTTACTATCCATCCCATTCAGCACCCTCCTACTCAAGTAAGCCACCATATGTATGTCCCTTATTTATTCCAGTTTCAGGTTTCCTACTCCCTCTCCTTCTCCCAGTCTGTCAAAATTTTTAGAATTCCATTCAATTTTAAGAATTTTCCATCTATGAATCACAATATTATCTCTAATGTAGAAATGAGACAGCAACAGCATGGGATGAACAAGGGATCATCATTCTGAAATATTTTATCTCTCATGAAAACGTAGGGTTTGTTCCCTATTTACCGTAACTTAAAGTTGGTGGATTTTTTTTTTTTTATTAAAGCCCCAACATTTACCTATAAAATTAACTATATTATCTATGGTTCATGTAAAACAAGATAAAAAGAAGTGTGAGAAACATGTACCCAATAAAGCAGAACTTTTTCTTTAATTAATTCATGCTTACAAATTTAAGAGTTCTTTTACGTATCGACAATCCAGATGGTCTTGTAAATAAGTAAGAGCTTGGGATGCCATTTTTAGAAACAAGTTGTATGAAAGATGCAAAGCAGAAAGTGCACTGAGATGGGTGGGATAATTTATTGACAATGCTGCAGACAGGATCTTTTGTGATGCCAATCACAAGCTAACCTATATTATTTCCAACACAGTCTTTAATATCGTGGTATTTGATGGGAAGCCAGATAAAGATAATGTCACCCAGAACTGCCAAGACTATTAAATACATGAGGAATATTAAGCATGAATGTATTTTTTCTATATAAAATAAAATACTTATATGATATAACTTTTTAATAAGGGAAAACTAGTTTATTTCTTTTCTCCCACAGGCCACCTCTTAGGCCTTATCAATTCAGATGAGCTTCTCTTCCTGGGAGAGCTACCAGAAGAAAAGATTTCTGTTGCTTCTTACATAGCAAAGAAGGATTTAACACTTGATGATGATACCATGCAAACAAGAAATGGCAAAGTAAAGTTATTAGAGACCAATTCACCTGGAATAAAGAAAATGTCCCAACTTATCATGTCATACCTCACAAATCAAATAAAAGTTTTGGATGCTGTTTCAGAGTTGCCTTCCAACAATCCACACATTCCATACTGAGTGTAGGATTTTTCTGTTTAAAAAAGAATTTTTCTTGTTTAAAAAATAAAAGAGATCTTTTCACTCAGCAAATGGCCTTTGCATACCTAGAGCAGAGATGTTTTTTTTTAGACTGACTTGCTAAATGACAAACTGCAAGGTTCAAAATAGCTGCAGCATATTTGTTTTAACAACACACAGAACTTGATATTTTGGACCAGGCTGTGATAAAACATAAGGGAGTCTATTTCAAATCCTTGAATGTCTCTGCTTCCAGGTTTCTGGTTTTTAGTGGAGCTGAAGTTTTGGTTCACTTGCAAAGGCACTCATTGCTTAAAGGGAGAGATTTAATCTATTGTGAAAATTGGCTGCTATGCCCTGCTCCTCATGGCAGTGCACCTGGACATGCACCAGCAACACATTAATGAGGTGATGAACATTGATCAGGTATGAGATCTTACTTTTGCTCTCTAGGCTGACTGACCTTGAACACCCATTAACATCATAAAGGTGATACATTTGTGTGAGGAAGCTCTTAGACAGGAATGTTCAGGAGATCTTTGGGAAAAAAGTACAAGAAATGAGTTAATTATTTTTCCTTTCCCATAAGTATACTTCTTTGGGTGCAATTGGGTACTGAAATCCCCAGGTCTTTGGAAAAGGGATTAACATTTTGGCACGCATTTCTACAGAGACTGACACCAGTGGATCAAATCCCCTGCTTGGCTGTGTTCACATTACTGCAAGATACTGACTGACTAAATGTGAATGATACTGTGAATATCTGAAATTATCACCTGATGCCCTATAAATAAAAATGTAAAGGGGTAGCATAGTGAAAACAGAATATTAATGTTAGCTCTGACAGAACATGAGGATCAGAAGTATATTTTCAGCTTAGTCTTTCTCCCTCTGTTTTTTTAATACACACAGAGTTACTCTTTGGAAGGAGAAGAAAACTGAGACAGCACAGTCTCTAGGTAAAAGTTTTTCCACCAACTATTTATACAAAGGTGTAACAATTTAGTACTATTACAGATATTTTCTAATCATTTGGGGTTTTTTGTTCTACAGGGTTAAAACCTTGCACAACTGAAGGCTGCAGCAACCAACATTATCCTAATTTTAGGGGCAGCATGCAAGATTTCACTTGTCCAGAATAGTTTAGACAGGTATCTGCCAAGTTATTTCTTAAGACAATAAATATTCTTACTAGCTTTTGTCCTACTGAAATTTAAGATTCACTTGGTTCTTATAGTTGTGCTTGTAAATGTATGCAGTGGATAACCTGAAGAGCCCAAATTCATTAATTTATAAAGAAATGTCTATGAAATTACTTTCCTCACTTTCTTTTTCCTGTATTTTGCTCTTCTGCAAATACTAATAAATTTATCTCTGTCAGGTAAGGACATTAGCTCAGTGTGCTTCACCACTGCTGAGAACAGAATTATAGAATAGCCTGGGTGGCTGATGTTCTAATGCATATCAAACATCTATGCATTAAATGCTGTCATTAATGAGGATTCTATGTCATACTGGAGTCCATTGTCAAATCAAAATCTCATTGACAGTCTCACTGACCCTGTTCAAGGTGAGGAACACATTGCATTCATGACTTGTTACAAGCATGCCTATTTAATTTTATCCAACAGAAGACTGACTGAACTTTGGTAAGCATCTGTCATCAGTGAAAAGCAAATTCTGACATTTCTCTTGCTGAAACAATGCAGAGATGTATTGGCGATTACAGCTTTTAGGGCCTTGAAGCTTGAACTCGTGACACCTCTCACCAATTTTTACAGACAAAAAACCCCTGGGATTTCTTTGGATTGAAATTAAGAGGAGAATCTTAAGGGTATGCAGTGGTATTTGGAATTACAGGGAAATCTAGACAGTATCATTAACACTGGTTTAAAGGTAAACTGGTGGGAGAAATGAACCCAACTCAAGAGAGATTGCAAGTCAGAGTTACAATTTACTAAAAAGACTGCAATAAATACAACGATACAGAGAAAAACTGGTTTTAACCCACAAAACCCAGATGTATAACCCAGCACCCTGGGGCACAAACAGAATGGTGTTTGTCAGCCCCTGTGCTGAGCCCCACATGGTCCCCCTGATTGCAAAGTGAAAGGAAAAGAAGCCTGTCGGTGAGGATGATGTGTTGCAGTCTTGTCAAGAGTGGTGGTCACAGTCCTGTTGAGGTTCTGGTCCCTCTCTGGATCTGACAAGTGATACCACAAGTCCCCAAACCCAGGGATTATGTATGCTCAGGTTCAGGTGGGAATGCCCAGGACCTCCTCCAGGGTAGGGAGTTTCACAAAGGGGGATTTAACGCTGTGGGATATTTTGGGAATCTTTGATGGTCCAGGCTGTTGCAGCTGCCCATTGTGCCAGTCCCCAATGGCCCATGAGCAGACACGACCCCTCAGGCTGGGTGTGAAGGTGCTGGTGCCTCCCCAGAGGGAGCTGTCACAGCTGAGTCACTGGTGTGAGAACAGAAACACTCCCCTGTCTCACAGGGTTCTTTAACACCCAGCCTGTGGCCTGAGGGGTCAGGTGTGCCCTGGGCAGCTGCTGCAAAGGCTCCATTATTAACAGTCCATCAGAAATGACAGAGGGTGTAGAACACTCAGTTTTGGTTATACCCACATAGTGATAAACTGGTCCCAGCCCCTGTAACTAGGACAACACTTAATGCTGAGGAAAATCCATCAGACAAAATGCAGGAAAAACCCCAAGATGCCTGCATATTCAGGTATAATGTATATACATCCATAGGAAAACTTGAAGATTAGTATACTGTTAAGGGGTATAATAATTTTTTTTAACTATGTGTGATATGTCACAAAAATGCTTGCCATACATAGAGCCTGTGGTTACAATAAGGGTTAAATGTCATTATTAATCCTATGATCAAAATAGGTACCAAATACATTGAACCCACTGTACTTCAGAGGTTGTCTATGCAGGAAAATTATAGTGAAATGAGGTAGGATGTTTCTTTACAGAACACTGACTTCCTTACATTAACCCCTTCATGTATCCTGACAGAGTGCACTAAATTCAAAGCAATGTAATCCGTTGCTAAATGGCACACGGTGCAACATCCACACTGCCAGAGATGTGGGCACCAGAGTGTGAAGCACAGATCTGGGGTCAACAAATGAAAAATTGTCCACGTCTCTGCTACTTGAGGCTGACCCCTGGTACCACAGTACACAGCACTTTGCCCAAATCTTCCTCTGACCTTCCCACAGAGGTCCCTACAGCACTGTAATGTTAATAGGAACAGTAAGATTTTTTTTTTTTTTAAAGGTCAGAGCAAAGCAATAGTGACAGGGCTGCAGTCATGCAAACACAAAGCATTTAGATTGGCATAAATTTACACTTCGACTTCCTGAAGTTCATGTTCACCATGCAACCCTATTTTCGGCCTTTTTTTAAGCTAAGCCTGACATTTACAGAATATGTAAATAAAAACAAATCAAGACTACCTTTTGATATTTCAGGACTCTTTCTATCATTCATTTAATCTATTATGCTGTGAATATCTTCAAAATAAAACATTTACTTTCTCTTCCAGAGAGGTAATAATTTAATTCCGGAATATAAAGTTCATAATAATTACAAAAAAAAAAAAAGTCAGCAACCATCCTGGTAGTATCCTAAGACTGTAGTAAATTAGCATTTATCATGGTTAGCATTACAACTACCTTGAAATCTGTCCTTTAAAAATTTTAATCTTTCAGTTGTTCAGGCAATCTTTAGCTGCAAGTCTACGTGAAGACAATGTTTTTGCAAGACTACATTGGCCCCCCTTCTCTTTATTTTCACCCCTGAAAGAGGATTAAAGCAGAGCATCAGGCCTTAGTGTACTTTTTTTGGATTTCAGTGGCTGTTGTGAATGCACTGCTTAATAGTCATTGCTTAAGGTAGGACCATCAGGATAAGCATCACTCACCTGTTCTTGATTTACATTTGGAATGTGCCACTAATATTATTAGAAATAATATTGTCCACGATGACTGGGAGAGTTACAATGCCATCAGAGTATCTACTGAACTGCTGCAATCATCCAGCCATCAACAATACCAGAGCTATGAATCCATTACACGTGTGCTCAGCAGCTTATCAAAACCAAACAGCCAACTTCAAAACTTTCAAATCCATCTTCAGTGGTTGAATTAACTCTGCTGCAAGATTTGAGAGTACTTGAACTGTAAGACCTGATTCTCTCTTTGATGTATTTATGATATTTGTACTGAACACACCAATTTATCTGTGCCTACATGCTTAATTTTCACACAATACTTGAAGGACAAGAACATGGGCTACATCTATAATCTGTCATCCTTGTAGTGTAATTTGTGTGGCTATAAAAACACATCACGTGTGTCCCACTGAAGGTATGGTAACAGTTTCAGGATAGTAATATATATTAGTTAGAGCTTTAGTTCCATCTTTCCATGTTCCAAATTAGACTAGCTATTTAAACAAAACAAAAAAAAAAAAAACCAAAACAAAGCAAAAAAACCAAAACAACAACAACAAAAAACCAAACAAACAAAAAACCAAACAAACAAAAACAAAACAAAAAAACACCAACCCGAAAGCATAAACAAACAAAAAATCCCACCCCACAAACAAATAAAAATGACCTGGCACGGAAGCACAGTAACTGATTAAACCATGTCCCTGGTTGATATAATGCTTTCAAAATACAATTTTTCATATTCCAGACTGAAGTCTAGTTACTATTTCCACACTGTTCATGTTATTTTTATTCTGTAAAACTCAGAGGGGAAAAAAAAAAGTGCATGAAACTAGGTCTGAAATAATTGAAAAATAAATAAAGAAACCTCTAATACATTTTTATATCTGTCAAGCAAAGCCAATTAAAGTATCCCTGTGGTGAACAGAGCTTTAAAGTCTGAGTTTTCTCCTGGATTACACTGTGAGCTGCCTCCTCAGAATGATTCATCACAATCCTCATTATTCCCAGCTTCCAACTTCCTTGTGCTTGGCTCAGTTATCCCAGCAAATGACCGCTCATTTGCAACGACTGCAAGTTATGCATCGCCATAAACAGATCGTTTGTGGGCTTCCCAAACTGGAAGAGGCCTCCAAAATCAAAGGATGCTTCCTTGAGAAGCAAAAATCTATTTTTAACTCTACTTTGGCTTTTATAAAATAAGATCAATTTTTCATTTAATTTTGCTGGAACTAGAAACTTACACTTTGGATTCCACAGTGTTTTTCCATATAAAACAAAATAAAATAAACCCAGTGTGATTGGAATGGATGGGAGCATTCTACAAAGCACTGTCCATTACCCCTAAAATAAAAATTGTAAGTTTTCAGAGCCTGATGCCTCTTGAGCACACCAGCAGAGATTTATGCTTTTGGTGAAGTTAGTAAATTGCTATTGCATCTTAAGAAAGATGTGATTATTTTATTTTCTTTGCTCCATTTCAATACTCCTTTTTCCTTTCCATAACTGGGATTGTTTAGAGAAAACTTTATACAGCTCGACAATTAGACCATGACACACATCCCAAAGAACAGCAGTTTCACCAAGTCTCAGAGAGATTTGCAGGAAATTGGGAATAACAGATATGAAAAAACAGCTATAACACATGCAATTCTCCTTTATTAGATTTTGAGACACATTTCTTAAGAAAAAAATTATTTTTGTAACAGCTTGTATAAATCTATTTTATTGTATGCCTGATGCAAAATTCTCCAAAACTGTGAAACACAATCTTTTCCTAGGTCTTAATAACCTTAAAGATAATTTCATCTGAACTCCTCACTTTCAGGTCTCAAAACAGTAAAACTGCTGAACACACTTCCCTCCATCCCCACTTCGGTTCATGCCTGCCCAATAAAATCTCTTCAATTTCCAAATAACATATAAATATATCTATACACAAAATTCATTTTCTTCCACATCAAGATTGGTGATCATATTTTATGGAGTACTGGGAGATGCTGATTACCTAATGAGAGTGTTACACATGTGAGAACAGCATCCTTGTATAGCTTGGGTTTTAATTTCTTAACACACCTCTCTTTTTGAACAAGGTGGCATTTAATAACATCCCTTGGAAAGTGGCACTAAGAGATGTTAGTACCTTTTTCCAGTCAGAATGTCTGTTCACTTGAATGCAATAGCAAGGGTTTTTTCAGTGCACTAACTGTGGATATAACTTTGGCATTGATGAATTCATGGTGTTCTCAACTATTACAAACATTTATAACTTTTAAATAGAAGTTTCCTTTTTCTGAAGATAAAATTAGTTTATAATTTACAATGTTTGCTTAGCACAGCATATGCAATTTCAGGCACTGGTAAAGCTATTAGTTTGTTTGCTTGTGTATTTTGTTTGAAGAAACTCGACAGAACTGATGATCAGTGCAGAAAGCAACTGTGTGCAGGGCCAGTAAGCACACTGTCACACCAACTAACACAAAATATTATTTGCAAATATTTAAATACAAATAGCATTAATGAGACACTCCATTCTAACTCAGATCAGGAGTAAGGTTCACATTATGTTCAATAAAACTTATTTTAAATAAGACTTTGGGAAACAGCCTCTCATGGATTCTCTATGATCAATTAGTCCAAGCAGATCAGGTTAGATTTTGTTTGGTTTGTCTGACAGAACCAGGGAAACAGTTCTCTGCTTCTTAGTCTTAGGCTTTTTGGAGGGGTTCCATGCACTCCTATGTCCCTTGTCTAAATTCTCTCATACACTGAGCACACAGACACATGACAGAACTAGTACCTCAGCATTTCTACGCTCTCCTAAGCACATCTTCTTGAAGTGCCAGTACTCAATGCTCTACTTCCTCCTTCCCACCCTACACAGAATTTTCATAGTGGTCAAAAGGAAAATTTTGCCTTTAATAAAAGAATCTTTCAAAATTAACATAATCTTATCACTATATCAACAAACAGAAGCCTGAATTATAGGAATGAACAGAAACATGGCTAAAAGCAGTACTATTAACTTTTGAAGCCAGGAAGGTGTCCTTATGAATACACTGTCTGACCCCCTTACATAACATAGACACTGACTGACAATAGATCCTCATTGAGGGTAGGCCAGAAAGTGCTCCATGTTTAAAAGAAATATTCCTTTATTTGGTTTTTTTGCCATCTTGTTATTTCAAGAATTCTTAAGTTCCTTTTCATGACAAAGTACCTCACTAGATAGAAAAAACAACCAAAAAACATAGACCTTTACAACTTACAAAAGATACAAGGAAATCTATTTTATATTCTGTCCTCAATTTCTGGGAAACTACCACATGTCATTTTACATCTCTGCAGCCTAATTATTCCTTGAGGATACAGTTAATAATCTCTATTGAATATGTCAGGATGTCACTGTTCATCCAAAAGAAAAGCAGAGAAACCAGCTTCTACTGGTTTTTTCCCTACTCAATTAATTAGTGTTAACGTCAGGAAATTAAATGTTGAGCATGTGGAGATATTAAAACAAATATGTGTTTTAAGATACCTGACATAAGCCAGGGCAAAAAAACTAAACATCTCTGGCATGTGTTGAACAATGAGTAACACAAGGCAACACTATATGTTCCAGCAAACATATGTTATCTGATGATGAAATAATTATGTTCATGTCTACACAACACATGCCTGAATATTCCCTAACCAAAAAAGCAATGGTTTAGCAATAAGAAGATGTAACATATGACAGTTCTGTGTCCTCAAGCTGAATCACCTTATGTCTTTGAAAGAGTGGTATGCTGTAAACCATCACCAGAACATACCAGCTTACAAAATGACACAATGAGCAGAGCAAAAACTAAAAGACCCTTGCACATTTTTAAATTGTGCATTTTGAAGCTCCTAAGTGTGCACTGCACTAATGACAACATATCTGGAGGCAGTGCCAAAATCCATGGAGTTCAGAGAAAAGCCAGAAACTCAGATGTCAAACCATCCTCAAGGCTGCAGACTCACAGAGACAGGTGCTGTTTACAAAGTCATTACTCCACCACCTTAAAAGTCAAGCAGAGCAATGCACATGGAATTAAACCTTACCAACACCTGGATACTTCACCTGCTCCCAAATGTGACACACAGCTGTATAGCAACCATTCAGTATTAGATCGCAAACACAGCCCTTCAAATCAGGGCCCAGCTCAATGAAATATTGTGTGCTGACTGTTCACATACCTGAAGAAAGTGCTCACACATTTTGGGTCTTTTTTCCTCTTCCTCCTTTGCTTTGTTTTTTTTCCCCCTTCTGGAATCAAGAACTAGCTGCTTATAACCCCTCAGGTCAGCAATAGGCTGCTTTTAATTTAAGTAATTTTTACTTGCATAAGTAAGTTTCAAGAACTTCATGTATTTTGTATTACAACAGCAACACAGTTCAATGCAAATTCTTGACCTGAAACAGCTCCTTTATAAAAAGTAGGAAAGTATTGACTACCTGTTCTGTAGAAAAAATATTTAAGTTCAACCTCTATCTTTGGCACGGACTCGTGGTTTCTAAAAAGACAGGGACAACAACCACCTTAAACTGAATGTTAGGAAAATTTTCTTCCCCGAAAGGGTTGTCAAGCACTGGAACAGACTGCCCAGAGCTGTGGTGAAGTCTCTGGTGGTGTTTTGAAGACATGTAGATGTGGCACTTCAGGATAGGGTTTAGTGGTGAACGTGGCACTGTTGGGTTACTGGTTGGACTTGATGATCTTAAGGGTCATTTCCAACCTAAATAACACCATTATTCTAGCAAAGTAAAAGTAAAAAGCCTTAATTAGGCAAGATGAGTACAAACTGCTGCCAAGTGCACCTCAGCTTCTCCAGTTTGGAGAAGTTCAGTTACCTCAAAATATGAAACAATAAATTATTCTAGTCTGTTCTGCCACCCTGTACTGGACAAATAATCTTTTCGCAGAAGGAGATATATAAACCCCATAACAATTATTACTGTGCATGGATTCTGTCTGGAAAAAGAAACTGTTTCTGATAAATTTAATAAGCTATGAAAAAAGTTAATTAGAAATTTCCACAAATAAATGATCAATATAACATTCATTTGGATTCTAGCTAAAAGTAAGTTCCTTCTCTGGTTGAATTTTTCTGTAATGATTGAAAACATATCACCATTAATTTCTCTGTGCCAATGCCTTTCTCTGTTATTTCTATCCATTGCATAGCAGTGAAGACATATCCAATACTTTGCATTTCCTGGGCAACAGCCGCTTAATTTCATTGTATTTTTTTAAGACTACACAGATTCAAGTGATACAAAATTCACATGAAAGTAACTTTGAGAGGAACATAAAGCAAGTATTGAAAAAGTCAGTGCCTTACATAAGGGCAGCTTTTCCTGCTGCAATGTGACAGGAACTTGTCGAACAGTTAATAGCAATTTTTTTAGTGTCTCCCATATAGTGATACAGTGTGTGCACAACAAGAATCACTAGGGCCAAGGTATAACGTAAGATCATTATTTGAAATGCTAGAAATTAGCTGAGCACCTAAATTTTTGTTGTTGTAATCATGAAAAATAACGTCTAGGAAGCCAAAGCAATGACAAAAATCCAACAAGCCTGGCCTTTATTACCTTATAAATATGAGCAACTTGGGGTTTCTTTGTTCTCATACTTTAAGCCCTTAGGACACATCACCTGTTCTAGTTAAAAAACATGTCAGAACAATATAGAATTTCATGTTTCCTTTCTCCCTCTCAGAGACACACAAGCAGTCAGACAAAACTGTCTTCCTCTGGTTTAACTTTCTTATTTAGCTCATCCAAAATAGAGAGGAGCTATTTTGTCTCTGTTTTCTGCAGGGTTTTGAAAGAACAACAGGAAGATTTAAGTTGTCTTGGAGGGGTGAAGGACTAAATATACCATCCTCAATCTTCACAGAAAACATTTCTTTTAATAATGGCAACTACCCACTGGAAGCACTTAGTATTTCTGAATTACTTAAACCATTATAATTCTTTTTCATGAGCTAAGGGTCCATCAGCAAGCCAAGGACCAGGTGTGCTTATTATTTTTAGAGCACACATATATTTTAAACATCATTTTTACAGTAATATACAATTTCTGCCCTAATAATGCAAAATATTTTCAGAAATTAAGAAATATCTAGCTAAAATTGAAAAGTAATTGTTCATTACATGCTGCTTTTTCATAAGGGCACAACCTTTTGGAGTAGTTTTTAGCAATACACATTATGAGGGTGGTGAGACACTGGGACAGGTTGTCCAGAGAAGCTGTGGATGTTCCCTCACTGGCAGGGTAGAAAGCCAGGCTGGAAAGGGCTTTGAGCAACCTGAGCTACTGAAGAGTGAACTCCAGTGAAAGATCATCTCTGAAGGTCCCTTCTCGCCCAAACCACTCCACGATTACATGAACCTCTTCATTAGTTTCAAAACCAAACAAAACAGCTTTGAAATCATAATTCAGCTGGATCTGTGGCTTATTTAAGTGATCTGCCTTCAAAAATCATTCTATTCCTTCCTCTTCAGGTTCACCACATTGATGAAAACAGGCAAATTATGAGGTTTTGTATAAAAAATATGGTGTGAACTCTTATGCACTGCCTTGCTGAACTTACCAGGAGATGAATATGACCTACATGAAATATCACTTGAATAATCAGTAATAAAGAACATAATTTTTTTTTACAGTTATTTTTTCCCACAGACTTCTCCCTATGGATCTCTTGCTCAAGTTTTCTATGGGTTTAGAGTAAAAATATATCTTTACATATGTACATATATTTCTGCGGGACATATAAACAGGTAAGAAATATGTTATGAAGGAGCTACGCTTAATATAACTCCTGTTCAATACACTGCAATGAGGCAAATAAAGGCTCACGGTACTTAAAAAGGAACTTCTCACACAGAGAGAAGAAACATTGATTGCATAGACTTGAAATACCCTTTAAAGTCTGATGCCTTCCCTTCTGAGGCTGCAAAACATATAGAAATCTAAAACCAAAACACACACAAAACCAAATTTCCTGCAACCTAACAACTTTTATGAAAGGAAAACCTCATACATACAAAATCATGGAATCATAGAATGGATTGGGTTGGAAAAGACCTCCAAGATCATCAAGTCCAACCCTTGGTCCAACTCCAGTCCCTTT
>JAWWEV010000167.1:5949964-5963033 GCA_035583235.1 Hafferia zeledoni | reverse complement strand
GAATAGAGGGGGTAGAATACACAGCCTTGATCACCCCCACACAGTGCCAACTGGTCCCACCTGTTAAACTAGGACAGGAGGTTAGAAATAATTGAAAATATTTTAAATAATTACTGCTTTATTTTCAAGTGTAACTACAGAGTTTAAAAGTCAAGGCTGAGTAACCCTCACCAACACAAGACAGTGAAATTCACACTGTGAACAGTGAAAGTCTACCTGGATGTCTGTTGGTACAGAAAAATCAAAGGTGAGCAATTCAGATCTATATAGACCCTGTGAGACTGAAAGCAGATATCAGCTAAGAAGCAGCAAGGCCACGCTGCTGTTGTCTGGTAAAGGAGAAATCACTCCCTAGGAGTTCTTAGCACCTCCCCAGAAGCTTCTCATAAGAACTTCTCAGGTTTCCCACAGGATATCAGAGATGTTCCTGAAAACAGTCAGGATGATTTCACCAAAACACTAGACTTGTGAGATATGGATTATAACCAACTAGGATTTGCAGTTAGATGGTGTGAGGTTCAATGTAGCCAATAGGATGTAGCTTTAACTCTATATAAACCGTGTGCAGTGTGTAATAAATGGCATTCGCTTGATCACATTGGTCTGTGCGCGGTGTCCGTTTTCCTCCGCATATTTATTGTTTACTTTAGGAGTCCTTCCAAAGTGTCTCCCTAATCACTCAGGCAAGTTTCATTCAGGCTATACAGGAGATGGGGGGTGGAATTTTTCCTCTCCAGTGTAGAACCAGCCTAACCTTTGCTTTTTCCAAAATCTACTAGTTAATGAGATGAGTGGAAGCATCTGAACTGGGAACTCTCCAGCACAACAGAGAGCTGTCAGCATTGCACTCACACGTGCTCCAGTGAAATTCGGGGTTTTCCCAGTCTCCCTCATACACTGAATATAAATCTGTTTTCCCACAATTTTGAGGAATGATGTCCTGAGATTTTTATTTTCTTTTTTACCACTATTAGCATTACATTTTATGGCAAATGGTACTTCTAGGCCTCAAGAGAAAACGAGCTGTCTCCTCCAATGCACTATAAAGGATTTTTTCACTGTGTATTTACTGTTCTGCAACAGCCACCCAAGATTCATATACACAGGTGTTCACACCAACATAAAACAAGTACCTTATTTCTCCCTCCTCTTACATTTCTCTAGTCATTGAACACAACATGTTCTTTTACTGGCTAATTGCCACTAGTAGTAATTCCCACATGAATCCCTCAATAGACGTGCACAGCTTTTCTCTCCAGTTTTCACATAATACTGAAATAAAGATTCAGCATAAGACATGCAGCACAGTCCATTAAGCATTATTTCTTTATGAAATAGAATGTAAAACATCTTCTACCCTTTCAACTAAAAATGCTACCTTAACAGTCATCTGGGCTTTACTTCTGCTAATAAAGTAGCCAAATCAACCTAAATTATTTGTAAATTATTTACAGTTTCAACTGCCTGACTCATGAGAGAGGAATAGAAGAGTTGAATCAAAAAGGGATAATAAATTATACATTAATAATAAACGGGATAATACTATTTCACCCTCCTCCTGCCCCCACCAATGCCACAATTTCCAGGAGTTGGAGCAAAGCAGAGACATTCCTGCCATGAAAGACAGAAGATTTGGAAATATTTAGTAAAATATACAAAGACAGTTGTGCCCAAATTTGTACATTTGTGGCCACAAGCAGGGGTTTTATTTCATAATATTTGCTAAATGTAGTAACAGTGAAAAAAAAATAGTCATCCTGTTGAAGATTTTTCCTTCTTCTCTGAAGATTATTTCTCTGCACTACCTATGTCACAGTTTATGGTTTAAAATCAGTCATAGTAGAGATAAATAAGCAGAATCTGAAGGACCCTGTACATATCTGTCTAAATTCAGTGGAGAAGTTGCTGGAACTGTTTGGGGCAGAAAGGAAGAATATACTTTGATTTTACAAAGATGGCTAGTGATCTTTTCTGCATGGATACATCTACAGCCACCCAGAGCCTGACTGCTTTTTCCTGTTTTCTCTTACTGAATTTCAAGAGCCATTGACAATATCTGAAGATTACAAAAGCAATGTATAGCAATTTTAGAAGCAATAGTGCAGCATTTCAAACATTGCCATGAGAAATCAAGAAATAAACCATGTTTATTACCAAGAGGAAATGACAAATTTTAGGATACCATGTTTCACTTGTGATTTTATGCATTAGTTTTATTTTAAGATATTCAGCATTCCCTTCTATGCCTCATTTATTCAGCTGTTGATAATACACAGATTCAGCTTGCTAGTGCAGCAAAAACAACCTTATACAGAAAGGACATCAGCAGGAGAATTAATCTTGAATGAGAGAAGCTGATCTCTCCTTATTAACTACTAGTTTAACTTTCTCAGGAAAAGCAACAGCAATACTTATCATTCTTTAAAAAAAAAAAAAAAAAAAAAAAAAAAAAAAAGAGAGGACATTAAACTAACCCTCCCAAACTGAGGTCACCTGCATGAAAGAAAATGGGAGGTAGTTGTGGTGGTGATTTTCAATTGACACACAATGGCAGAAACTCTATTGAAAAAGCAGGTCAGAACAGAATTTGATTCAGGCTATGATGTAACTAGTCCATAACGTGAGCAATGGTTGAATTGCTGCAACTTCCCTGGATGCTCTCCTAAACCACTGATTCTATTTCATTTGACAGTTTTAGTCATTTCTGCGTGTGAATGAAGTGAAAAAAATTACATTCTGGTTTAATACTCCTCCAGAATTTAAGTATCTCTATGGAAGCAGGAAGATACAACTGTTCTAAAACACCAACTTCGCATCAAGTTGCACATCATCTTGTTTGATGCCAGAATATAGCACAGCATACACAGTTATTTGTTTACAAATACACAAAGTCATTGGGCACAGAGAAATTCAGATACAAAACTGGTAATATTTGGTGCTCAGTTCAGTGACCTGGCCATTAAAGAACACCATCTATCTGCTCACAGTTCCCATAGCAGAGCTGGGTACAACCATTAGTACATCATCGCTCTGTTCCCGTTTCCTCCATGAAATAACTCAGCAAGTCTTTTCAGAGTATTCCATATCTGTCACAGTGCCCTTTATTTCAAGTCCATACTCCCAACAATTGGACAGTGGGGCAATGCAGCTTGCACAGTAACAATCCTGTGGCACCATGTCCACTGGTAATGCCTCTAAACAGACAGTCTGAATGGCAGGTTAATTGTTTGCCTACTTTAACTGATAACCTCAGAGTTATTACTGTAGTTCTAGATGTGTAATAACAAAATATATTAGCATAAAATGTAAAATATTAAAATTGATGCAATCTCTTTATATGGGAGAAAATATTATAAATACATTTAAATCATAACACTTCAGATAGGTAGGCCCTCACATGGAAATTTCCTAAGGCAGTCTAGATGTATACAAAAATTTTTAAGGGGTAAGAAATAGGTCTAAAAAAGCTAATCCTTTGGATACCCTGATTATTAAAATAAAACAAAGAATGAAAATCCCACCACTGCCAGTGAGTAGCTCAAAGGTACCTCAGTGAAACTCAGGAGGAAGCCTAAAACAGATAGCCAGAATAGTTCTTGTTTTAAATTTCAGCTGTAAGACATTAAGTGGAAACCTCTTCAAAGGAAAACAAGGAAAAATAAGGCAGCACTGAGCAACTTCAGCTTCCTGACCAGGAAAAAACATCCCCAAACCAACTACAGAACACAAGCAAAATCCATCCCACCTCCTCCTGCATAACCATGGATTGCTTTTGATACATCTTTTATTTTACTGCACAACACAAGCATTTTTGCCTCATGTTTTTCTCCTCAGAAAGCAGCAAGGAAAACAATTGTTATTCCACATTTCCTACTGCATCTCTGCATGTTGAAGTAATGGAAACCTGCTTTTCTCAACAGTGTGAATGACAGTACATGACACTCACCCACATGGTATAACCAGCATAAAATAAACCCTCCACTCAAGTCTCCCAATACATACAATGCTTCCCTTCCTGATATTCAAAATATTGCCCATACTGAATTAAAAAAAACCAAAGAACCAAAAAACTCCAAACACAGTCCACCTGTTCTTTGCCTGAACCCAAAATGAAATTCAGATGCCCTGTTACTTGACAGCACTGATTTGTCTCATTGCAAAAACACTATCAGGAATAAGGTGTCCAATGTTTACTACAAAATCCTGTGACAGTGCTCTCATTCTACCAGACAATGTATTTTATTAGCCCACGAGAAGTAATAATGTTCATGATCATAAAGTTAACAAAAAAGCTTCACTGGACATGAGGCTAAGAAGAGACTGCAATTTTTCCTTGGCAACAGAATAAAACAAAGTCATTATTAGCTAATTTTATCTAGATTATCCTAAAAATATACAGCATTAACATCTCTGCATTGATCAGCTGCAGGAAAGCAGGAGTGATACAAAAGAAGAATCAAGTATCTCCCCCTGCCAAACCAAGTCAGAAACCCTTATGAAATCCTGTTTTCTGTGTTCCTTCTTACCTACTTTTGCTCATTAAAAAAATGCAAATTCAAAGAAAGAAGGCAATTTTGGGGTTTATGTATCTGCTCTAGTATTGCCTCAACCTCCCAGCTGAAAAGCAGCAGTCATCTGAAAAGTAAATGTTATTTCCAGATTTAGATGGAAGACTTTCTAAAGCTACCTTTGAAAAAAATAAATTATTCCAAGATAGAGAGCAAGCTAGTAATGAAAACCAAGCAGAACAGAGAAAATGACAAAAATGGACATAAAGTGTGTCTTAAAAGTTCCAGTAGGAAAGCCTGACCTATTAAATAAATCTTGCAAAAGAGAAGAAATGAATAATGAACTCCCAAAGATAAAGATACATTTTTGTTTGTACCAGGTAATCATATCTTTTCCTTGATTCTGAGTAAAGAGCAAGATAACATTTTCTCATCCAGCCCTAGAATATCATACTTAATCAAGGGAAATCACACCATCTGAGTTCACAGCTCTCCTCTGCAATTTGCAACAAATACCTCAAATATATCCTGAGAATACATAATATCTAAAGAAATAAATGCACAGTATTTTTATGGAAGAGTCATGTTATATCTTTTTATGGATGACTCATATTTATTTAGTTGTAGGGACTCAAATTCAGAGAGACTAAAAATTATTTGGTCCACCTCTGCATACAACCCCCATTCTCTTCATACCTTGCTGTCATTTCCCTCAAATATAGAATTAAAATAACAATAAAGAATAAATGATAAATACTTCTAAATATTGACCATAAAGAATTACAAATACAAAACATATGATGAGCAGTTAGAGGCAATGAGAAAAGCTCCAGGCACACATGCTCCAATACCCACTTAGCACATACACTCCAAATCCAAACTTTTAAAACACAGCCTTAGGACTGACCTTCCACTTCCTTCAATACACTTCTATTTCTTCCAGTTTGCAGAGAAGGTACATCCACAGCCAGGAAATAAAGGAGGTGCTTTGCCCTTAGCCCAGGGCAGTTGAATATTTGCCACAGAGGGTGAGACCACAACTCCCCCAGCCCACCTGCAGCTCAATAAACCCCCTCTGGCCGTGGCCACAAAGCACATGGAGCCCACATAGAGCAGCCAGGGAGGTTTCCTGGAAGGGTCACTGCTGAGGCTGTAGTTTGCTGCCCTGCAAGGCAAAAGGCTGTGGATGACCAGACAGCAGCCCCAGCTAGGAAGGGGAAGTCCCTCCAATCTTACCCCTCTAAAACTATGGAGACCCCCACACCAAGAATGGGAAGCCTTGACACCAGAATTGTCTGGTCCCCTACTCCACCAACTACACAACACCTGAGACTGCTGTTCTGCATCAGTGCACTTCTATTGTTGCTGCTCCCTTACCCTGAAACTTTTGTTTCTTGGGAGTCTCTAACTGTACATCACATTTTATGCACTGGCAAAGTGGCAGGATGGCAGAGGATGGGCTATGCTGGAAGAAGAAAATTCAAAATATTCTCGCCTTTACCCCAACAAATTGATTTTGCCACTGGGAATTCTGTGCAGCCATGTTGTTTCTAACCCTTGGAAAAAGCAAACAAAAAATTCAAAAATTATGTTATTACTCCAAAGACAGACAAAACAACTGTCCAAAGCTTATGAGAATGAACACATGTTACTGAAACAATGGACTGGGAAGCAAAAGACAAGATCTGTTTATATAACTAACACATGACATGGTAGCTCAGGCTAGATTTTGGCACTAAAAGTTCAAGGATTAGAAAGACATCTGTCAATAGAAAGAATAATATGTTAGATAATAACAGCAAGTTATTAATCCTAATTAGTAGCCATTTAATAGTAGTTAAAAATTTGTAAGCTGGAAGTTTATCTGCAAGAGGCTCTTTGACCAACAGGGCTTTTCTTTTCTGGAAAATACTGTTTCACATTAAAATAGGAAGAGGAAAAATTACAAGTAATATAGTTAAAAGAAAACAACGACTCTTTTTGTCTCTTGGAGGACAATAGAATGATTATCACTCCATAAACTGAAACCTACCTTGACTTCAAGCCTATTGATAAGAGATTGTGCTAAACTTTGATGTAAGTATTTACTAGAAGAATGTCAGGTAAAGGCTATTTAGTTATTTGGACAAACAAAAAGTATCTTAGCTCCTATAACAAGCTGTGAAAGAGACAGAAGAATATTTTTAAAAGTAGGAAACAACAAGGTATAAGAGTTAGTTAGAAGGGAAACAAACACTAAAGCTTTATCTGAAAACAATTCTTTAGAATGAGTTGACCATCAGCTGAAATGACAAGTAAAAAGGTCTTCTAAGGTTTTACACTGTATCCAAATCAGCCTGATGCTGTGCTATACGAAGATGTGCTCTAGGCACCTCTGCAAAGGTGTATTTGGAGAGCTAAAAATTAATTCAGGCAATAACTCTTTAGCAAATCAACTTGCCCATAAGCACAATTTTTCAAAAATATATACTTCATAAAGCTGTGTCATGGAACAAAAATTTATGTATTTCAGATTAAAATAATTTGCCTCTGGTATGAGACATGAGTGATTTAATTGTATCAAACAATTAATGTTTTGCTTTCAACTACTGATTGAAGGAATATAATTTTTAAGTAAATAATATTAACTCATAAAATTGCTTTTTAATTAATGTTTTGGTTACTTTCTGAAATTTGATATTTCATGAAGCTTTAGTTTGTTCACCAACATATTTAGTGATAAAGCTTCTCTTTTCATCTGTCCATATAATTTCTTTTGTTTGAAATGTTAAGGAGCCTGGTATACGTGAAAGATAGAAACCAAACCCACATAAATACTACAAGTGACAGGGGGAAAGGATTACATAAAAATTAAACTCTACTACTAAGCACTTAATTTCTTTATTTAGAAAACAAAAATTCTGTAGACAGTAATAAACTAGCATCTTTAATGCTGTTAACTCTAGAAGCTCCAAATTCCTAAGTTTTGAGCCACATAATTGATATTTTTTGTTCTCTCGTGTTTCTACAGCTTTTATTTGGCACAAACATTGAAGAACAAACTATAAAAGCATTACCAGTATTTGTGACAGACTTTTTCTCCTTCTTGTTATTGAAGAAGATAAGATTTATTTTACGGGCTGAAGATCAAAAAATGAGAAAACATTTTGATAGCTGAAGAAAACAAGTTTTGATACTGTACAGCCAGCATTGAAGTCACACACAATGAACTGACAGAAACTCCTTTGCACTTGACAGTTTTCATCATATTAGGGAAAAGAATCTCCCAGTAGTTTCAGATCAAGATTTTGGTCTCACTTATAATGGTGGAAACTCACAGTAATTCCACTGAAGTCTTTAATACTGCCAGATATCTTTAGAGTAATGTTATAACCCATATTTATTTTGGCCCAAGTCGTTCCACCCACTCATGCAGCTCCTTACCAAAGGATTGCTGATAGCAAGGGAACACCCAACACTTCAGAGGCATTTTTTAAGAGAGAAAAAAAAGACAAGTAATACCAAATTGAAGGGGAGACGTGGGGGGACACAATGGGACACAGGCACAAAAGAATTAAAATATCCCTACAGCACCCACTCAATAAAAAAACAACCCCCAAAAGCTGTCAGTTTGCCTTCTGGCAAGCCACAACAGCTTCCCTCCAAAGCTGGCACAGCTGCCTCCCTTTTAAGGTCAGATGCTGGTCAGGACTTTAAAAACTCATCCCTCTCCCAGATTAACTAAGGAGGATTGCTTCTTAAAATACGTATCCTTAGAATCAGGGTGAAATATTAAAGGAAAACTTACATAATGCTACGGGACTTGAAGGAAGATGACAGAGAGAAGAAAAATAGGGGTTTAATCCCACATTTTTCCAGTTAAAAGAGAGATTACCTAAATTATTATTTAAATCATAATTTTATTAATCTGTGTTTGTAGCAATGAATATTACAGGAAGCAGAGCAATTTTTACTTCCATTTATACTATGACCTATATTGCTTGAACATGCACATTTTTTAAGAAATAGAACATCACAGTAGCAGGAGACAGAGGCATATTTGCATGTTAAACACACGTTATTTCGTTGGTTTTGATGGTAAGAAGATTTTTCTTGCCCATACTGGAAGTATAGAAGTTAGGAGAATACTTATGAAATATGTTAATAGCTGATTAGAGCTTTGCTCTGGACTGAAGACACTCTCCTAAAGCTTGTGCCATGGACTTGGTTTTATTTGACATGCTCCGATGTTCAGTTTTCTATACAAAAGCCACTGGCATCATCAGATTAATCTTTTTCAGATTAATTTTTCTCCTTGGATATATGGAGGGAGGTGCAGTTACTCAGTAGTTCTACCCAATAGCAGCCCTTTTCCCTCTCCTCTCGTTCTTATCAGCAGGAGCAACTTGGAATTGGTTACTCCTGCAATGATTCGTTACAGGGTGACAGCACACCTGTGAAATATGGCCACAAGTCCATTGCCCTGTAAGTAGCACCCTGGGACGGGCACGATCCTACAGAGGCAAAAGCAGAAAGCCACTTTCTGGCAGAAGCACCAAGGACCAGAGAGACACAGAGAGGCAAAACCAATGCTTGATTTTCAAGTGTCAGAGAAGTTAGAAGTAATTTTTTTGACAGTCACCAGTGGGACATTATAAAGAACATGGGTTTGTGAATCAGCTTTTATTTCTTTATATACAATTGCTGAAATAAAAACAAAAATAAGTTTCTGATCAAGGTCCTTTCTTGTAGAAGGCAATTACCTAAATTGAAGAATGGACAAGTACAATAGTAACTTGAACATATCACAAATTCCCCCGAGTCCTTCATGATTTTGAAGAGATCAATAGGAAGAGGAAGAAATAGAAATAAATTGCTACAGACCAATACTCAAGATGCTTCAAGGAACTACTGTCTTTCCAAAGGTATTTCCCTTTCCTCTTTCTTCATCTTTTCCTCTCCTCAAGCTTTGCTACCCCTGTTTATTCAGAGTTTTGAGATTCTGCTAATGAGAATTTTATCAGTCTGAACCATTTAATTGATTTTTACCTTCAGTATCATGTAACAGAGTCTCCACTTGAGGGGAATTAAGAACTGCCAATTCTATACACTGTTCTACTTATCTGTTTTATTCTTTGCTCTTCAGCTTCATTCTTTCCACAGAATGCATTTATTACTCTGCTCAACACACAAAGCCTTTTCCCAGCTACATCAGAGAAAGCTAATAGAACAAATACTGTTTAAGTTCCCCAAAGTCTTGTAAAACTAGGAATAATGGTGAGTCTCATTACAAGAAGATGAAAGACAGCAGAACTAAAGGCTTGAACAATCTGTATCTTGAGCCCAAAGTATTCTGCTAAGGCCTTGCAAGAGCCTTAGGTGCTTAATGGATGTGAGGAAATGAATGCATTCTGATATTAACACTCATCACTCGGAATGAGTTTTTAAGCCATTTTAAAATAAAAGCACGGTCTCATAGCATGACAGGATTGTGACAGGTTTCTGTCCCCTCTTACAAGCCAGAATGTCACTGTAAATTGCTACTCACAAAAAGTGTACAATTTTAATCCTTTATCAAAGAGCTGGCATTGTAAATTAAAATTCAAAATAACATTCACCAAAGGTGTCTCTGTTTATGGAACGCCTTAACAAAAATTGAGTGTATGCACAGGTTTACTGTCCATGAAGTTCACAAAGACGACACACCTGATTCTCTACCAACCCTGAAATCTTGTTTCCATTGATGTGTTGCTATCAGATTAAAACCTGTGAAGTACAAAGCAAAAAATATGAATATTAAAGCTTCTCGGGATTGCTTTGCATAAGAAAGTAACCGTACTAATTACGAGCACTTTTCATTTCAGTGGAGTGCGCTGCTGTGCTCTCAGGCAAGGAGCCTGAACACATCTGAAGTACTGTCCAGGAAAATGAAGAGTCCAGTTACTTGATAAACTTTAATTAGAATCTAAATTGTCCTCTCAATGAAAACCTTTGAACAACTCAATCTAATTTATACTCATTTGATGCCCCGAACTGTGTGTGGATTCACTTTCAAACCACAGCTAGGACAGAACTTACTGTACATTATTTTTCAGAAGGCTGGAAAGAGCACTTGAAAATAAGATCAGGCTGTATGTTCAGACTGCTTTGCCACGGGCATTGTGTGCTCTTTGGAGCTTTTAAAGAGTTTATTTTTATGGCAGACACAGGACAAATAGTACATTGCAGACTTAATTAATCCCATAAATAACCTTTGCAAAGCCGAACAGCGAGGGAACAAAAAATGGCATTAATCACATATCTTTGTTTACATAGTTACAAAAGTCTTTTGAGCCAGATACTTGGTTTTGAATTTAGTATGTAACTGAGCCTAACAAAAATTTCTAGATACAGGTATATACATGTTAATCAGACTATTACCTGTATTGACTTCCATCAGATCACATAGAGAACAAAGGCTAAACACAGTGTACTCTAATATATTTAAAATGTACACAGGAATCAAGAAAAGTAATTTTCCGAGCCAGTCCAATGGTTCACAGTAATGTAAACAAAACTGAATTTTGCCAATTCAAAATTAAGCACCACTGAGAAAACAAGGTATAATCACACTGTGCCTATCCCAGAAAAGACAAAAGGCAGAGCCTTGGTTAATGAGAGGAGGCAAAGTGGTTCCTAATTAAAAAAAAAAAAAATTGATTATGAGAGAATTTCCTCTCTATCTTTCTCTTTGTACAAAGGTGAAGAGGACATTCAGCCCACAGTCATTTTGCTCCCCTCCTTTGCTGTGCCCAGAAAAGTCTCTGTTCATTCCTATGATTTGCAAGACTATTTATTTCCTATGATTCAGAACTTCATAAAACTGATCAGGAATTGTTGCGTCTTTGTGTCTACAAACAGACATAACACACAGAAAAATATAACACACTAATTGACAAGCTCAGAAGAATTGTCTTTACATTTCTTGCATATAAAGTAAAAGAAAAGCAATTATTTCATCTTAATGTACGCTACTTATGTTTTAATGCATCCTCTGGGGGTTTTTTCACACACACACAGAGTATTCAAAGACTGCTCATGAATGTTGAGCTCTTGGTAATGATTCTACTTAAAACGTACTTGTTTTGACATAGTATAAAAATATGGCAGGGAGAAAAAGTTACTAAGTCTAATGTCTACTAAACTTAGATGTTCTCTTCAGAATATACATAGAAAAAAGGCAAGGTGGACATTTCATCATTTAGTAAATGGTAAGTAGCTGGATGTTGACTTCAGTGTGTAAGAGTTCAATGCTTGCATAAACCCATACAGTATCTATCATGCAAAGGGATGGACTTGCTGTAGAGAGGGGTTAAATTCAGGAATAACACAGACATCTTGAGACAAACTCAGGAGTTTTAAAGCAGTTTCATTGGCAAAATCTTGCAGAAAAGTGGAAAGCAACTGATAGTTTGATATTACACATCACGTTCCTCACTGTAGTGGTTTACTTTATTCCCAGGCCTTCCCAAGATTCTACAGCATTCACCCATTCAAATGTTGATCTTTAGCTCAGTAAAGTATTAGATTTACTACTGAAAAATACCTTTAAGAGTACAGTAAACCTAAACATTTTGAAACAGCACACATTTATTTTGTAGGTGTCACCACTGCATTTATCCCACCTGATAGCAGGCAGAAGAACCAAATTCTCCTTCCAATTACTTGAGGAGGAGTTAACAGGAAACCAGCGAAACAGCTGAATTAGGACACATTCTAAGGGTTATGAAATAGTTATTCTAGCTGACCCAGCTGTAGTTGTCATTTTTCAGAAGAAACCATCTAAGACTGCACTGAGGAAAAGCTGTGCTCACTTGGTTCCAAACCTAAGCTCATGGGTGAAACATTCACAGGAGATGAAAACAGACTTTAAAGGTCCTTTCTTTTCCCTGAAGCACATGTGCTGCCTGTTTCGGGGAGGTAGCACTTCAAGCAGCCGGCAGCAGATTCAACCAAATTGGCTGTTAATGGGAAGGAAAATCTGTTGAACAGAAAATATTTCGACTCGTGGTTTTCTAGACTTTGAAGCAGGAGCTGCTGCAACCAGCTAGGCTGAACATGCCTCATGTTCCTCAGAAACTGTTTGTTGAAACGGATCAAAGCAATTCTAGCATAAAGAGTTAAGTTACCTACAGTTTTTAAATGTAAATAGGCAAGTTCTTAGGAAACTAATGTACCTAAATACAGATGACTGGATAGTGCTTAACAGATACCAACAACATTCCAGCATCAGAGTAAAACGACAAACTTGCTTCTTTTTCTTTGTTTCTTCTTCACAGACATTACAACTTAAAAACCTCCATACCTTTCAGTACTCCCATTGTCCCTCCTGGCTCTTTAGTCTCTTAGACACTACTTCTTTTAGTAAAAAAATTTAAAAGGCATAACAAAGACGTGCTATGTGGGAGGTAAAGAAGTCTGGATGTGCTCTCCTATGACAATGTTCAATTAAAAGAACAAAGCAACAAACCACAAAAACACCCCAAGGAAATCAGGCAGATTGACTTAAATCTGAATTATTTATAAATATTTCTAAATTGGAA
>JAWWEV010000167.1:5909734-5944339 GCA_035583235.1 Hafferia zeledoni | reverse complement strand
TGCCGCCTGAGCCCGATGGCTTCTGGAGAACCTGCTACACAGCAGAAACCTTCACCCAGGGCCTCTGCTCGGTGCCAGTTTGACGGTCACTGACTGAGGAAAAATGACCCTTGCACACTCCACTCCATGAGGGGATGAAATGGTAAAAAGCCTTTCATTGAGCACACTGAGGGTTTTTATAGGGTTCTGAGGGAAGGTTCTAGAACTTGGAGATGACTGGGTAAAAGCAGGGGCGGAGTGTGTAACTAAGCAACCGAATAGCCAATGGGGAAACAGCTGGCAAAGCGGGAAGCTGAGGGCCAATGGGAATCCAGAGATCAGGGCTAAGGCGGGAAAAAGCCATGAGGGGAGGAGGATAACATGGTGACGAACCGGGGATAGGACCATGAGGGGAACAACTGCGAGGGGCAGCAACCACAAGGGAGAAAAATACAACTTCTAAACCGAAAGCCATACAATAAAACACACAAATCTAAATTTGCACTACAAAAGTCTCTTGTCTTTCTGGCTTGTCTGATCCGGGTTGGTCTGCGACACCATCATCTTCACAGGTCCACTTTTGGAAATGTTCTTTCCAATCTTCATAACTCAAGTGTTCTCCCATACAAACTTCCTTCCACTCACACACCCCTTTTGTCTTTAACTGATTTTCATGCAGAATGGGTAAAGCTGTGAAACTTTCTGTTATGATCAACTAGAGACAGAACAAAGTCAAATTTTGTAAGCCCTTTAAGAGGAGTATGTCTCCAGCATGTCACTAGTTTGGGGGTTTTATTTTAAAAATATAAAAAAATTCTGAGAAGTGATAAATCAAAGTTTACCAGCAGAGACAAAACTTTGCATGTCTATGGAAAATAGCTGCAGGAGATTTCAGGATGGCTCCTCTGACAATAGTAGCTGCTACGCTGAAGCATTTTCTTCGCTGTTTTCCATTGCATGAATTAACCCAGGCTGCACTGAAGAAATCTGAGGAGTACCAACCTTGATAAAAACATGAGAAAGACATTTTCCAATAAAATATAAAGCAAAGAGTCAAGAGAATTAATCTCAGATTAAACAGTCAGTCAGTCCTACAGTCTTGGTGCAAATGAGTTCTCAGTCAGAACAGAAAGAGGTGTTTTAGGTTAGGTTCTTTGGGTACTCAGGTAAGTATAATGAAAAGGGTTATGGGTAAAAATAATGATATTGCGTAATACTATTGCATAAAAAGGATTTTCAGACACTGGAAGATCAATTCTAAAATGCCTCATAAAACCCAAACAGAGACAGAATGGCCCATCTAGTTCCAAGGCAGAGTCAAACAAAAGTAGCACAGGGACCAACCATTGCAGACAAGACAGTGTTATCCACCGAAGGACTGGAGACATGCCATTGATTTCCGATTGTTTGCAGGTACAAACCACAGAGAAATTGGCACCACCTGCTCAGATAAATCACTGACTGCAGTAACTGAATGCAGCTCTAACAGGGCTATAAAATTCCACATATTACCAAACCTGTGCTCACTGATTAGCGATTAGAAAAGTCACAGACTGCAGATGATAAATGAGAAACAGAAAGGGTGTGCAGAGGAAAATTATCCTTATTAGAGAATATGCAAATACTGTAATGACGTGAACTCACTGGAGCCAACACAATTTAACAGTACAGGGGAAAAAGCCACTTGTTAATGGGTTAAAAATGTGCCACACCCTCAAGTCCATTGCTAGATGTCACTTAGGGCAGGGAACAGAAAAATCAAGAGTTTGGCAGTGTATTCCAAAGAACAGGCCAAGTATCAAAACAGTGAGGCTAACTCAAAATGTGTTCTCCCTGCCCTTATCTTGGCCCAGGAGCTTTTCATTATATTTTCTCTCCTCTGTCCAGCTGAGAAAGAGCAGATTTGGTGGGCACCTGACATGCAGCCAGGACCAACCCACCACAAGATAAAAAAAAACCAAAAAACCCCAAAAAGACCCCTAAAAAAAAACAAACCACCAAAAAGAAGAGCCAAAATAATAACTAGCATTAGCCATTAGAAAAGACAAACATTTACGTACGCTTGAATCGTCAAAAAAAATGGCTAACAGAAACTGCAGTCCCTTAAAGGACAAAAAGTTTATCATACAAAAGCATTTTATGCTGCTGAAAATACTGCTATGCAAATGTAGGTAGCAGGTAATGCAAGAAAGCACAAAGGACAGATAATACTGAAGAAAATGACTAACACAGTTTTATGTTTAAATAAATACACCAGTAGATTTGTTTCAGTGGCTGATGCACCACTATTTCCTGAAAAGCATATTCACCTCTGACTTTAGAGTGTGGTTTTGGAGTTTTGTTCTTTAATGCTCTTCAAGTTATTCACTCCTTAATTACACCAAGGATTGCTCAGCTATTGGAAAGGATTTATCCAGTGGTTGTATGAAATATGATAAATCAAAATGTGCTGGCCATCAGTTCTCAGTCCAGAGACCTTGGGAATACACAGCAATCAATTTAAAACACATTATATGTCTTCAGTGGTTTCTTTAAAGGCAAAACACCTTACAATGAAGTATTTTCTAAAACTGAGCCTTTGTATTTATGAGGACTGACACTGAGCCCCAGTACTTCACAAAATTCAAGTTCCAAAACAACTGCCAAGATTATTTAGCCACCTTTCATAGAATGCACACAATGAAAGAGGCAAAAAGAATTTAAAGCACACATTTTTATATGTTTCTTTTAAATTATCATCTTTAGAAGATTTAGACTCCAGAAGAGAAAAAAACATCTATAAAATACTTGGGTTGTTTTTTTGGATGGAAATATATAAAGAACTGTTATTTAGTGTTATTAAGCTCTACTAATACTTTCATTATAATTGTAAAAAGTCAAACATATGTAATATGTCAAATAGTGAGAGAACTATTATTATGCTGATGCTCTTCATTTGCATTGTTAAAAAGCAATTGTTGTTGCCTGAGTAAGAACAGGAAAATTGTAGCTGGCAAAACATTTCCACTCTCACAACAGAGCAATGGATCATTTCCACCAATGTAAAACAAAGTTAGGTATTCCATCAGCATAGGCAAAGCAGCTCTGCATCATCACTTTGAGCTCATGGACAAAGGAAAAGCTTCCCTGGATGCAATTTAATGAGAAACATAATCTCATACATGACTTTATCTACTGCCTAATTTAGTTTTCTGAACAACTTCCTGATGGCTTCAACAAGGACAGAAAAGGAAAGTATTGTAAATGCTGAATTGTAAAAAGATAATAAGAAAGAAAATGCAGCAATTTAATGGAGAGCAAATATTATCTCCACAAAATCAGTAAAGCTGAGACATGGCAGCACTAAGCTAAATCAAAATTGTCCAAGTTGGAAATTATGTTCAATGCAGTATTGATGACATTCCTTAAGCTATCTTCATTTATTCATTTTCCCCAACAGATAACTCATTCTCATGGTACAATAATTGCTTAATAGTCAAGATTTTAAAACTTCAGGTTTGAAATCAAAATCTATAATTACTAAACAGAGTGACAAAAACAACTCATAGAGCAACTTCATATTTTCATGTTTTGACTGAGTGATTCTCCTCACTAACTGCATTTTCAGACGTAATATTTTACCTGAAAAATAAAAGTGAATAAGCAATGTTTTTTTCCTCAGTAAGTGCTCACGGTGGCATGTCCAGTTTAACCATCAGAGTTGAGAAAAGTAGGACTAGTGTTCAGTATGAAGCAATGTTTTGTTTGCAAAGCTTCCTCTTTTTCACCTAAAGCCACTGATGTGTCAGGAGCTGTACAGGGCACCACCCACAGTGGCTCCAAAACAGCTCATGAAGCTCAAGTAGCAAATATTACATTGTTCTATCCAAACAAAAAGCCAGTAACACAAACCCAGCAATAACATAACACACAGATACTATAAACTTAGCAGTGAAATTTTGTAATGATGCTAAATTGTTTTTCTGTCAGAGAGAAACGGAACATTGATTTTTACCCCTGATCCCAAGGAAATCCGGATTGTAACTTCACGCTGTTTATCTCCTCCAATAGCTTGGGAACACATTCCTCAATTTTAACAAAATTTGACAGAGGGATATGGCCTCAGAGATATTATGTTCCCACAAGTTCTGTGACACTAAACAGATGGGAAGAGGAGAGAGATCTTTATGTAATCACATTACATATTCCACTGAGAGAAAAGCTTTAGAATATACTCATGCTTTTTTCAGAGTATTTCCAGGAAAGAGAACTTATGTTCTAATGAGCATGTAAGCAGACATAAAACACACAGGCACAGGCAAAGAGCTTCCTAATTCTGGGATTTATGAAAGTAACTTGTTATGAAGGAGAGGAGTAATGGGGACATCATGTATGTTTGTTGTGTCCTACCGGGCTTTGGAGATTTCCACTTCTTACCAAGTCTGACAACTTCAGTGGCAGCGAGAACACTGGCAGGTTACAATTCATAGGTGCTACTCTGCAACATCACTGGGGTAAACAGAGATCAGAACAAGATTCTTTTTCATTTCAGATTAGTTTTCTTTTTTTTTTTCTAATAATTCTTGACTGTATACTGAAATTATTTCAAGTCTTTTTCCTTCACACAGTTAGACTTTAGCAGCAAATTACTATTTTCAGTGTTTACAACACGCTGTATGGAAGTGTCAACTTTGCATACTTTTGCCCTCCTTTTCCTGAGGTTACTGACTAATAGTCCAGTCACAATTTCTGTCAAGCTATTCTTATATATGCCATTTTTAAATAAACATGTGGGAGTCAATATGCCAGTGGAAAGCCTGAGGAGCAATGTATTCCAGATATATGTTGTTCCACTATAGAGAACTATCTCATTACTACATAGGGGGGTCATGGCTCTCATTAGCTGCCTACTGCAATTTATTAAAAAAAATCATCAAACATTTCACTTGTTAATCACCATTCAACTATGGAAGGTTGGACTATGTGTATGCCAAGGCCAGAACACAGCTGAGTCTCCTCAGGGTTACACAGTCAAAGTTGGAGAGAACAAACATTCCTAATCAACTTATTCTTTTCACTTCCAAGAAAACTGTGCCTGCTCCAATTTCTTTGACTTGCACCAAGTGTACAAAGACATAAAATCCCCTTCTCCTCCTTAACTGATCTTTGCTCCGTCTTTCTTGTCAATTGTAATTTCAAAACAGACTAACTAAAAGTAACCAAACACTTCTTTAACTAAAAATCTGCTTTTAAAAGAGAACTGAAAGCAGTATTTACAATAAATATTGATATTCTTAAATTCAAACATATTTAACTTCCAGGAAATAATTTTCATGCATATTCATATAGTATTAAGATATATGACTATCTGGATTTTTCTGTAGCTCCTCCAGTGAAACTTGAAGCTGCTACAACGATTTTAAAGGGACTATCTCTCAGTTTGCACATAAAGTGCAAAATATTGCTAGTAATTTGTTGATTATTAGTAGTTTATATGCTTTGTAAACTTTATCAAGCTCTTTGTATACAAGCTTTTATCATTTACCTTTATATAACTTCCTGCAATAGAAGTATTTTTCTCCAGTTTGGCTGAGACTTTTCCAAGCTAAACCATTACCAGCATTCCTGGTGGTGTCTGCTTTAAGAATAACAGTACAGTTACAGGACTCCAAATCCATACCACGATTTCCTCTGAAGGGCAGGTTGGAAGAGAGCAACACCCAGGATGATAGGAGACTTTATCTAAACAGACAAATGGGAATTTGTCCAAACAGACAAAAAAATATAAAATATTTTTGAGGAAATCAGGCACAGAAGTCTGTGTATAATTTGTTTCTACTGAGTTGGACTGAGAAATTTCAATATAGCCAATGACTTTCATATTGTATCCAGGGACGTTATTCTCATAACCTTCCGAGCACCTCCCTGTCTGAATATTAGGCCTCTTCAAATTCAGTCATTCCCTGTGTCCCCAAAACTCTGGAAAAAGTGCCAATGTTCTTCAAATCCGATTTCATTTCCTCTTAGATGTTGTGTTGAAGTGTTTTTCATCCTTGAATCATCTGTCAGGAAAAAAAACTTAAACTGTGTTTTCTTTCTAGTCTTTCCAGTCAAATGATAATTTGAAATGATTGATTCCAGAATAAAGATGGTATAAAAAAAAGTCTCACAGTCTAACGGTGTACAGCTAAGTTTGAGAGCTGCAATTAAAAGAGCTGGAAAACTGTAAACAAAAAGAATATTTTGAATACTGAAAAAAATCTGCATTTCTTAATGAATACCCTCAGGCAGCTCCTATGAATACGCCCATGCTGCATACAAGATGAATTACCAAAGGACAATGAGACATACAAGCACATTAATCTGGGTATCATCCATGATACAGCTCAGAGCTTAAGGTCAGTTTTCCCACCCAAAAGCACCTCGTTTGGCCCTTGGGGAAGGCACTTGCAACTCCGAGTGTGGGGTCTGTCTTATACTGTCTCCTACTGAGCACCTCCTGTCCCTTCTACTTATTGTGTATAATATCAATGGTGTTGAGAAAAGCTGTAGGACAGCAGTTCAGCACAATTCATAGTCTGATTTTGAAACACAGAATTCTGAGTGCTTAATATGTGGGAAGGTGAGTGAAGCAACCAGGCTTAATTCTTGCAGTTTGACAGCTAACCTCCTTTCAATTCTGTCTGGATATCTTGTTTCTATCAAGATTTAGGTGTTTCTCTTTTAACATTCAGACTCTTGCCTATCATCCCACCTGTTCTCATCTCAAGGCTTTGCATACCAAAGATTCAGCAAGTCTCAGGCTTCAACCTGTCTCATAACTGAAGGCAAGTACTTGAAAGATAGTTTCATAAATGTTCTCAGTTGGGTAGTCTCTGCTCAGGATTAACAGTGTTTCAAAAGCAAGTGCAGCACTTCTGCCAGCAGAAGACAAATCTGCTCTTTATTTTGAGCTTCAGATAAATCTTAAACACAGCTGAAGGCATTCAAGTCCTCAGATGGGAGAACATACAGCACTTGCATAGTATCTCTCAGCATATGGCTAGCAGAGCCTGCTCGGGTCACACGGGTGGATCCTCACAGAGAGAATGAGCACAGTCTGTTCAGGTTTTAAGGCTTATTGAAAAAGGTCTGTTTCAATTCCAGGACTAGTTATTTTCCTGTGTGAAGTCCTGGCAACATACCATTTTCTTAGAAGCTGTAATTTGGAACAGTGGTTTTCTTCCACTAATGGGAAGATCTCAAAGGCTTTGTAAAGATTATATATGCACTTAAAAATCCAGAGGATTGTTCCAACTGCCTGAGCTACCTGAGTTTGAAGCATTTGTTCCTAACTTTCAAAAAACCAACTTGTAGGAAATGTAAATTTTTTTTCTTTTTTAAAACAGGTATCTTATTTCTGGCAACTGTTTCTGAGCTTTTTTCCTTTTTTCCTGTTCTGTTGCAGGAAATAAATTTATAACTATTTTCACTATAAACTGATTTCTCTATAAACACTGTTACTGTTTGTCATGACACAGTAAGTGTGAAAAAGATGTTTAATTGCTTTGCCAGAAAATGTGTTTATTCCTAGATATTTTGGAAATATATATGTGCATAGTTTCGTGTTCCCCCTTAAAACCAGAATTTAGTTTCCAGCTGTCTAAGCAAAACAACCCCTAAAAGATTTGCTGGACCAGAGAGATCTTGAAGCCTATACAGAAACACATTAAGAAACAGGCCGCAACAGAGATAATCTATGGGTAGGCAAGCCAGGAAAATAATTAAGGCAGATCTGGCATTTGAAAGTATGCCAACTATGCAATTCAAAAATTTAAAGATTATTATTATTATTATAAGATAAAGCCTGTTTTGCATAGATTTGGAATAACATTTTGTATTTTTTTCCAATTGACTGTAAATATGTGACTGCAGGAAAGTGCTGCCTTCAAAAACATATCCACAAAACTGCAGTTATGAGTGTGTTCCATGCAAAGGATCTACGCTCCCGAGTTCTTTCAGCAGCTGTCAAACTCTCACTCAAAAATACTTTGATAACTATTGACTTCCCACCTTTCCTAGTTGTGGATACCTGTTTAGGATAATGGAGTAAATAAAATAATTCTATGTGTTTTTTTCTTATTTAAAGCACACATCTCCCCATAAATGCTTCGAATAGTTCCAGTTTACTGCAGAAACTTACCTTCTTACAGACATGGATACTCTCCCTCCAAAGTCCTCTTTTTATGTGTGTGCTCTACATGGTAATGCCCTACTGAGGTGTTTCAAGGAAGATGAAATTATACAGAAGAACTGAAAAGAACCTCCACTGTCATATCAAGCCAAGCAGACCTAAGAGCTTACAGAACTCAACTGCTGTCAGTACTCGGTCCGATCCTGTAAGGTAGGGGTACACACAGCAGATGATATACCCTCCTCCACACATGGAATTAAAAGCACTTTCCTGCACCATTTTCTGTTGTTTAATTTTAAAGCATCAAATTAAAGCTTAATAAAACTCTAATTGGGTTGCTTTATCATAAATTATTCAAAAGACATTTCACATATTCCACAGTAAACTGAATTCCTTCAATTCTTTGGCACACAAATATCTCATTTCAAATATTTATCGAGGAACATGCCAAAAACTCGGTTCAAAGGAGTTTTGACAAATCAAAAAAGTTTTAATAACATATAATCTCAAACATATTGTTTCTTTAGCTCATGCAATTTCTGAGCCCAGGCTGAAATTGATGGCTAATGAAGAATGAACAGAAAAAGTTTAATATGAAAATGAAATATTCTATTAAAAGATTATGTTTCATTTCCAATAAGGAAGAAATTTGTCTTTAGCTCCAGTGGAAGCAGGATTGGCTTCCAAATAGTGCCAGATTTCACTGATGCAGAGCTTGATATTAGAGACACAGTAAGGAAGATACAGCATGTCACAGAATGTAGGATTTTAAATGTGCTTTCTCTTTGCTATTCATTTTAAAGTCACCTTGGATCCCAAACTAAGATCCCTTAATGCTCATGAGCTAAAAGAAACAAAGCAATCTGTTGTATTAGGAAAAAAAGTCCAATAATATTTAAACTTATGGTTATTCTTTTCATTACCTCTTTTTTTGTTTTAGTCAGAGAAGTCAGGCCTCCTTAGTGTCAGCTGTTTTAGTAACACATTATTCAAAGACAAAGATTTCCTCATCACTCTGCCTTGCTGCTTTATGCCCAACAGCGCTCTCAACTCATCACTTAGTGTCAGAACACACAGCAACATGTGTAAAAACACATCTCCTGGAAAGAAATCCTCCTATTTTCTTGTAGCATCAATCATTTCATACTTCTTACAGTCAGGCTGGGAGGTGATAACTGCACTGGATTAAAAATGTGTTTCTATTACATGTTCCAAATGAAGGCTTCCTAGAAGCTTTATAGCCCATTACGAAGTAAAACTTTTTTCTGGTCCAAATTCAGCCAAGATCCAGACCTACACTAAAGAATCTTCCCCAAATTTTAGTGTTTCCCTTTATTCTATAAAAGCAAGGAACCTGATGGGTTTCCAGCAGCAGCAGAACTGCTTTATAAAAATAAATAGTACCTTTTTCCTTCATCCCATCCCCAACTGCACTCAGAGACATCTGCTTCTGGAGCTAGCTTGTTATTCCCACATTATTTATTTCATAACAGCAGGAGTCCTGTTTGATAATTTCTGTGAAGACTGAATGAAATCTCTGCCTAGCAATTGATATCTGCTGCTCCCCAGGCCAGCTTGGTAATGCAGCTACATTTGTGAGCTGTTTATTTGAGTCCTGAACCTGCACTGAAGATGATGAAGGCGTTTGCTAAAAGGAAATTTAAAGAGACCACACACACAACGTCTATTAAGAGGCCCAAATCAGTTCCTGGTTGCAAATAGCAACACTGGCAGCCATGTGCAGGTGAAAATATGTTATTAAAGTGTAAGTGGGTTTCTGAATAAACAGTATTCATGCCAGGTTCCTGCTATGTGTATTATACAAAGAAAGTTGCTATATTTATATCTTTTTAGCGTAACTTTCATTTTATAAAATGTCTTGACTATTAAAGTTGGCAGCCAGTTTTATAACTATACATTTTTTTAAAAGTGTCTGACCTTTCTGGATGACACTATAAACTTGTAAGTTCTGCTACATACAGCAGTAAGAAGTTCAGACTATCAACCTAAGTTCCATTTCTTCAATTTGTTACATCACTTCATAGGTATTTTTACGAAATTTGGGTATTTAAAGACTGCCAGTAGAAAACAGCATTCAACTGAGTCAGCTTCAACAGAAGAATAACATTGTTCACTTTAGGACTCTTTTGTATATTTTCAAGAAAGCAGTTAGAATAAACAAGCTTGGCAAAGACCTCTAAGATCAGCAAGTCCAAGCATGAACTCAGCACTGCCAAGACCACCACAAAACATTGTCCCCAGTCTTCACAGCCACAGCCTTTGTGGCTGTGACAGCCTTTGCCAGTGCTTGACAACCCTTTTTGTGTCGAAATTTTTCCTCACATCCATAAACCTCCCTCTAAACTGTCCCATGGATGCTCAGGTGTAAAAATAGATTAGGAAATCATTTATTACCTCTAATCATACTTGGTCCAGATGCAGAAAAGACACTTTATATTGCTGGTAAATGGGTTGCAGTCGCAGTAAGAAAACTTGGTTAGCAATCTCTTAATTTTAGGTGAAGATATAGAATACCTTAAAGATAAAACCCACATATTACTGAAGTTGCCTGAGCTGTAAGAGAAGCACTAATAATACAAGTTAGAGAATCTACTTACCATCCACTGCAGACCTGACACAGTACACTATTTAATGAGAGAGGCTGATGGGATGAGAGGGAACACTCTCAGCTCTGACAGATTCTCTCCTGTTATTAACAGGAAGTCTTTTCCCAGAGAGGAGCAGGCATAGCCTAATCCCTAAGAGTGTGCAGTACCCAGGCAGTGATTCTGGCAGATGCCTGCCAAAGCAGAGGGGTACAAAATGCAATTTATAGGCAATAAATGCAATTTATAGCTAAGGGGGCACTTGAACCACAACTGCTGGGGACAGAACAGGGAAGCCACAATCACATTGAGTTTTTCCTGCCTTTTCTCTTGAATAACTTCAGAAGAACTCGAGTCAAAGTCATATATCAGAACCCCAAACCAAGAAAGAAAGGGAACTGTTCCTGAAGGATCGCACTCCAGCTCAGCTGTGCAGATGAGAAGTTCAGACTGGTGTTCCCACAGCACTGGGGAGCAGGGTCTCTGAGGAACATCGCACTAAGACTGAAAAGTGTTCCTGATGTAAATGGTTCTGCTGTTAACAAGCAATTTAAATATATATAAATACATAGCATGCATTTAAAATATGTGATACATTCATCATTTTTAACATAGTTAACCTTTTCCAGAGGGTTTGGGCAGGTTTCAGAAGGGGAAACAAGCACAGATCCACTATTTGGCTGGATGCTTAAAACCCGTATTCTGTGTCTTGTTTGTAGTCCCTATGAAACCAAGACATACAAATGAAAAAGTCTCCAGTTTCTCTATAGCTCAGAAACGTTTTCCTCCCTGAATGCAAGATGGCTTTTCTTTCATAAAGCTGACTGCCAGAAAACAGAATTCTTGGGCTGTGCCTACTAACAAAACATTTATACTTTCACAAGTCCCATGGTCACAATAAGGGTCTATCTGAATGACAGTAAAATTCAGACACAGAAGAAATAACACAGGTTTGCAACAGATTTATCTGCTTAATAATCTAAACCTGTGTTGTTACAATATTAATATACACTATCAATAAAAATCTTCAAATAAAAAATTATAAACTAACAGTAACAGATGAAGGCACAAGTTTAAACACTTAGAAGTGAAGACATTTCTAAAGCATAAGACAGGCAGTTGATTATTAAGAACACATAGCACTATGCTGCCAAAAAAAGCCTTAAGAAGTCAGATGTTGTAATACGAGTATGAACTCTGGCTATACATTGCCTTCTGTACCCTCTTCTCCCACTTGGTTTCTCAGGTGTATCAGGAAATCAGGGCATTTTCACCAGAGTAACTTGCAACAGGCATTAAAGAATTTTCCAAAGAGACAAACTGAAATTATAATCTCAGGATGACAGAGGCAAGAAGTGATCTGAGATTCAATCCAGGTAAGTATTTGGCCTACATTTGTCTAACTATTTCTTTGCCTGTCCTGCTTGTTTTAATATGCTTAGAAAAGTTAAGATAAAGCATATTTTTTAAATTACTACTATTTTTCTACAGCTTTTAATCTATACATTGAAGATCTTTATGGAAATCTTAATATCTTGACTTAATAGTTTCTTGGCTTGATATTTCCCATTGGAATAACCCTCCTGAGAGAAAGCAGATTTGTCTTCTTGATTTCCTCACTTTATCTGCAAAGCTGAAGCTGTGTGGAAAAGGACATGTAAGAACAAAGCTACTGTAAAATTGCACAGTATAGCTCTGTAGGGACCAGAGAAAATACTTTTCTAATAGGCATTTGCTCTTGATGAGTTTTGTTGGTTTTTCTTCAGCCTGTCTCTTACTGCCTTTATATCTTTTCTGCTTCCTCTTTGCCTCTCACTTGATTGCCAGGATTGCACTACAAATTCTGCACTACTCAACTCAATGCTTCTTCAATTCCTCATTCTCAGGCTGAATCCCTGAATTCCTGACCTTACTACATCCACCTCCCACCCCCACCCAGTGATATTTATTTCCAGTGGTCTCCTTGCAGGTCACTGACACCTCTACCCACCAGCAGACACTCAGCAACACCAGAGAAGACCTCAAGGTCATGCACCTGTGACAGAGTTTTATTGATCCCAAACAGGTCCTGCTTAGAATATCACAACTCCCATCATCTCTGGGTGTGATTAACCAAAAGCAAACCAGTGAAATGCACATCCACAATTAAGCTAAATTGCTTCTGTTTACCTTGTCACATAAATCCCCCAGTTAGCAGGAAAACCCAAGATTGCACTACATGTGCAAAAGAAGGGCATGCTAGTCTACAGTAATAGGAGATAAACAGGAACAATTTCAGCATATAGGCAAGATGCATCTGAAAATTACAGCTGTTATTATGGCTACCAGTTCCTCCTTTGTCAGCCTCCTGGCAAGCAGACAGGTTCTGGCTTGGATCACATGATCACAAATGTAATTGAACTATGCTTTTTGCTTCCTGAAATACAACATCAAGCTCTGCATATTTAGAATAAACACAGAGATCACAGCTATAAGGAAACCAAAACTAGATACTGAACCTTTACAGTTTGGCAGAAACAAACTATTTTTGAGTCATCTCCATAAAAAAAAATACAGCAACTAGCTAAATTTAGCTTTAGCATGAGATGAATTACACCAATACTAAATTTAAACATATTCATTGTATTACTTTGCCTGCCAATGGTAGAAACTGCAGCGCATATGAGGTATGTTAGAGCACACCTCATTAAAACAAAATAGCTCCCAGCTACTGAAACATTTGCATTATTCCCCAAATTGCATTCTATCATGATGACATTTGAAGTGAATTCAGAAAGAATTGCTATTGTTTGAATGAATTGCTTTCTCTTATAAAGGAGAGATTGCCACAAGCATAATTAATCTCAAAGTACATCAGACAATATTTCCCATACTTACCGGGAGTATTAATGAGATTTGCTGTAGATTAAATTGGTAAAATTGGGAATAGCAGGTTCACAAAGCAATGTGTTCGTGTGTTCCAGGAGATTTCAACAGACTGAACAACAACAATCTCCAGAATACAATTATGCAAATACTTTATTCTCTTCAATTAGTTTAAGTTAACTCTATCTTAAGCATGCTCTCAATAGCAAGAATTTTGATGTGAAATGGGATTTTTGTTTTGATATCAAGATTGCTATCTTTGAATCTTCATTTAATGATAGGAGACAAAATTATTTTACACTTGTTTGCCATTTTTCAAATACATTTGCTTTTGTTTGAGGAAAAAAGCAAGCTGCCTCCTCATCTTAGCAACAAAAGACACAATATTGTTGCAGTTCTGAGGTCACTGTGAAGGAGTATTGGCTACAAAGGTTAACGATTTCTCTGTCATTCAGCAAACTGGAAGCACAGAAATGATGACTGAAGGGTTTCAGATCTATGGTGACAAAGGTAGTGACAGTACCAGAACACGGTGGAGCTTTTCCTGGTCAAGGCTTTCTGACTTGGCTGCTGCATTTCAGTGGAGCTCCCCCTGAGTTCCACAGTCAGAGAAAATGTGACTGAAACAGGGCTTGAGAATTTATTATTTCAGCCCCATTTCAAGGCAAATATGTGTCATATCCCTGTCCTTCCTAACTGGTATTTGTCTAACCCGACTTTAAAATCTCTAAGAAATAAGATTCAAAAATCTACTTACCATTAGGAAGTTGTTAATATTTACATGTATCTGTTTTGCTTAATTTAAGCTTAATAATTCTTAATCTGTAAGGCCCATGAGGAGCAAATTATGCCCTTCCTCTAAATAATTCCAGGTCATTAAGGCCTATGATGCCTTGTCTGGATTTCTAACTTTTTTTTTGTTCTCTTCAGATGGTTCTTTTTCCTTTTTTTTTTAATATACAGTAAGACAGACATAACCGTGGCCTTACTATTGCTCTGCAAAGTAGAGACATTATTTTACACATCATGAAGGCTACAGTCATTTTCAAATACAACCCAGCATGGCTCCTGTTCTTTCAATAATTTAAAACTGTACAGCCACATTCAATTTACAAACCACTGCAACACCAAAATCCTTTCCTGAAGAACTTCTACTAATCAGTTTATTTTCCCACTCTTGTTAGTGCTGTGGAACTGCCATTCACAGCATCTTGCACATTATTTTTGAAATTAGCACTAATTTAAAAATCATTACTTCAATTTTCAAAAATTATTTTTATATTCAAATGCTACTCTCCAGCACATCTGTACACCCTCTCAGCCTCCATAATTAGCAAATATTTTAAACAAGCTTTCCACTCTGCTGCAAGCAGAAGAAACCACATGAAATAGTGCAGATTTGGCTTTACAGATGAAGAGGTCTGGGAACAGGCCTGGGGTCAGGAATCTGATCTCAGTTTTTCCTCCCTCCAGCCCTGTCACATACTCAGCAAGCAATGATGAAGAACAGTCATTCTACTGATACTTGATGTCATCTGAAAAGATAGGGGTAAACAATTCATGTTTATTTTTGAGTATCTTTCTGATATAGATATAAAACTATACAGACAAAAGATACTTATAAATTATATGCCATGCAACTATCATGTTTATATAATAAAGCAAAAGATGACTGTAATGCCATCTGGACTGAGCAGGGGAAGAAACATTAAAGCCATGATGGAACTAGACTAAGATTTTTAAATATTTTTTTAAAAAATTCAGGTTACAGCCTCTGATTGCAGATTTGAATCAGAAAACCACATTGCTGCCAAATAGTCTCACTCTACATTTTGAGAGTGGTTTGAGCCTGTGTTCTGAGTCCAGGAAAACTGTGTCAGAGATTTAAATCCACCTCTGTAGAGCTGACTATACAATTCCAGGGTGACCCCTGGACTGAAGTATCTCCCAAATGAGTGTGATTTAAAGGGGTTTCCTTAGCAGAGTTCCATACAAATAAAAGGGAAAGGGAATCAAGATACAATGACTTTCCTGCTGTCATAAGAACCACAGAATTACAGAACAATTATCTGCCAAATGCTGAACATATGAAGCCAACTCATTTCCTAGTTTTCCTTCACAGTATGACACAGCCTAATGATCCTTCAGGGCTCTTTCTTTATACGGTGGTTTTTCCAATAAATAGCATGAACTTGTTTCTTCTCACCCCCTAAGTAATCATTTAGGACAATTTATTTGGAATGACAAGCTGGTGTTATTTCTCTAGTTCATCTATAAGAGATACACTGGAACATCTTTATCTCACTGACTCATATGGATATGTTCTGTCATGTCCAAAAAAGTACAAAATTGAAGAACCAGGGCGCAGGCATTTTCCAATTGTCTGAAGCATTTATTCTCTCAGGGAAGTTGTGGAAAGTCACACATTAAGTATGACAGCAAAGGCAAGATTTGTGGGTATTTGGAAACTTTTCACAAGGAAGGTTTTAAAGTTCAGGCATTTGCAGTGAGGCGGCTGTAACTGAAATATTGTTAAATATTAAAATGGTCAAAAAATACAAAGGCAATCTCAGGTTAAAGTAAAGGATCACTAGTCTTATATAAACCAATTTTCAAGCCTCACATCTAGGGAGGGGCTGGCACTGGCTGCCACACACCCACACAGTGCTCCCTTAGTGACCCTCCTCAACTGGTCAGGGAAAAATTAAGATGAGAAACCTTGTGGGTGAAGCCAGGGGTGGAGATATCCCTTAGAAATTACTGTCATGGGCAGAACTGGCTTGGGGGGAATTTAATGTACTGTCACTTGCACAAAGACAACATTAACATGAGACACCGCCAGTCAAATTTGCTATGGGATTCACTATGAGATGTTCTGACTTAAGTTAAAAGATGTCATCCATTCTGCCACAAAGAAAACCAGAAAGAACAGTCTCTCTTCCTGGTCTAACAGAGCAGCCATTGACTTAATGCTGCTCTGTTCAGGTGATACAGAATTAATTTTAAAGGTCCTGGGCTGCTCTTACATACAGTGCAGTGATTTCTGCCTCTGATTCTACACAAGCATTCACCCCCCTAAAGTCACTGCTGCACAATAAAAATGTCCACAAACAAAACAACTGTGAAGTAATATTGTCCCGGTTTAAAGGGAAACCAGTGGGACAAATGAACCCAACCCAACAAGTCAGAGTTACAATTTACTAGAAAGATTAGAAAACTGGTTTTAACCCAAAAAACCCAGATGTATAACCCAGCACCCTGGGCATGAACAGAGTGGTGTTTATTGGCCCCTCTACGAGCACCACGTGGTCCCCCTGAGGGCAGAGTGAAAGGAAAAACCTGTTGGTGAGGATGGTGGTCACAGTCTGGTTGAGAGTGGCAGTCACAGTCCTGTTGAGGTTCTGGTCCCCCACTGGATCTGACAAGTTTTTGACACAGTTTTGTTTATATCCACATAGTGATAAACTGGTCCCAGCCCCTGTAACTAGGACAAATATTAAAATCATTTTAGTGGCTGGAAGCTTAAAAACTGAACCTGTGTTCATTTCCCAGAAGTAATGGGGAAGATTGAAGGAGTCACATGTTGTATTAAAGACACTGTAAGACCTGCATATATTGCTGCTCTTCAGAGGATGCTTCCCCAAAGAATGCAGCAGTGGAGGAGACGTATCTCTCTCTTGTAAAGTCCTGTTGCTACAGAGGGCAGCCTATCTCACCCTGGAAAGAACAAGGGATGTGTCAGTGCATTCTGTATTAGGTTCATAACCACGGCACAGAGCCAGGAAATACACCTGTGAGATATATGACATCCTCTGTTCATACATCACTTGTTTTCCAGAGATTATGAAAATGAGGGGCAGAACTCAGAGCTCTGAATAACCACAGAAGACACTGCCCTTGGCAAATGAAACCTGTCAGTGATCAGTGGCTGGGCCAAGATTTGTTACTTGCATTGAATCATCAGTTCAGGTACATTTGAGCACCTGCCTCTCAGACAGAAATGTTCCTTTTCTGGAATACGGAACCATAAGACAAACTATTGAAATGGAACATGGCACAAAATAAAAAGAAAAATTAATTTTTACAGCAACTGACTAGGAAGTGTTCTTCACATAGAGTTGAAAAAGAGAACTGTATTTTAAAATTGTAGTTAAACAGAATTCTTTCCCATAAAATTATCCATTAATTTTATTATTGCACTTTATTGCATTATCTATAAAGTACTGTGCTTAGATAAAGAAAACAAAGATGCTGAGTATATATCAAAGCAGACAAAGATGCAGCAGCTACAGGAATTCTGTCTTACTAAGTTTTCTCCAAGGTATTACACTACTAACACTATTACACTACTAACAGGCCTCAGCTAAGAGTAAGAATTTAAAATACTGGGATTAGGCAAACAGTGATATCTTCAGGCTTCTGTAGTGTTGACTAAGAGAAGACCAATATTACTTTTATTCTTAAAAATTCAAACTTTGAGATTTTAAAATGTATTTACAAATTGGTCTACCAAGGACAAGAAAACATGTAGAAATCTCTAAAAAATCAACATCTAGAGGAACAATCCTTCATTTCTAATGGAAAAAAGTAAATAAGTATATCCTCTACGTTTTAGTCATCCTTTTCCAACTAAATAAAATTACTTAATCTTTACATAAGATTATATATAGCAGAGGCAGAACAAGATTTGCTTTGTGTTTCCTCCCTTTTTCCCCCCATAAAAACAGGACAAGCAAACAGAAATGATAATATTGATGTGTCAGGAATCCTGCTGTCTTTTCATTTTTGGATCTAACACAAAATACTTTATCTTATCTAGTGTTACATATTCTATGAAAAAGTAGAAAAAAAAATCAAATCTTTAACTAAATCTAGTCCACAGAGACTAGAAAAATTGAATTTAGCATATTGCAGGAAAGCAATAATTTTTTTTTAAGGTGGTGGCATCATATGATGCCCACAGGATACATGGGCTGAGATGATGCAGAGTTCTCTTAAGTAGCGCTCCAGAGCTCAGCTTTTCCCTAGCTGTGTTTCAGATGGATTTTGGTTTAGGGCAAGGGGTAAGTAGCCAATAAACAGTAATCAGAAAATACAGGAAAAATTGCATCCAGTTTTTTTACCAATATAAAAACAAAGGAGAGAAATTTGGCTGCTCAGGTGAGGAATGGATAACATACTGATAATATCAATTTTTAATGATTATATATCCATTAAAATATAAAAGAAAAGCTGTATTCAGAAAGGCTCTCTTTATTCCATGGCTGCTAGACCTAGGTCTGTGTTTCAGAGAGGAGAGATACATGACAGACATGAACTATTTGGAGAAACCTTTCTCCCTGACTGTAAAAGCTACTCACACAATCACCTTTGAACTGCTCATATGCACTCAAAGGAAGACAAAGGTTGCAAATGTCTCAGGGTTACCATGCTTGAAAAGGATTCAAGTTTAGCAGTTTGTCTATCCATATTAGGGAGGATGTATAGTATATATGCAGTAAGCTATTTGTAAGGTAAAGAAGAAACGTTATTCCAGTTATGTCAAAAGGGAATGTGGTCTAAAAACGCCTCTGGGCTAGCAAAAAATGTTATTTGTAGGAAAACACACAAGACATGCCCTAGAAATAAACAGCATATTTAGGCTGGTGGGGTGAACTGGATAAATCCAGTAAGAAGACGAAGGCAGAGAAGGCAAGAGACAAAACACCTGCCTTGAATGACATCCAGACAGCCCCACCTGCACCTCCTCTGCCTACACTCACACTCTGCTTCTTATTCCTGCTTCAGAAGTCTGAGCCTGAAAAGAGAAACCTCATGTCTTTAAGCCACCCTGCAGATCTCCTTTTATTAGTGGATTACTCTCGTTAATCAATTGACATTGTGCTATCTTGGGAGACATCAGTTTGGGAAAGTTCCTCTCCTTGGAGGCTAAGCTGGAAAATCAATTTCCCAGTGTTCTAAGTAGGACAGTAGGAGCTGGAAGAGAAATTAGATTCAGGATAATCTTTCCTTCCTGCAGTGACTGCTGCAGCCTGGCTTTTACATTATTTGTGGCACACAGTCTGACCAACAGGGATTTTATTCAGTTCAAGCCTGCTGAATGCTGAGGCTGAGATCCTCTACAAGAGTCTGAAACTCTACAGAGCTTGCTCTCCACTCCTCAGGATGCACATTGTTTCTACCAAAGTCTGTAGACATAACTCAAAGCTTTGAGAAAGGGGAAAAGCTTAGAATCTCATCACAGTAGATTCAGCAGCCTGTTCCAAAGGAAATAATCAGCAAAACTCATTCTGATTGTTTAGAGGTATTTCCAAAATATGACAGTATATCAGAAAATGAGATCTTACTGTGAAACAAGCAGGAACTCGTGACCATATTTACTGTAACCAAATTTATCTCAGTATTATTCCCCTGGATAGCTCAATTCATTTTTTTCTTTCTAAAAGCAGCAGCATTTAATGAACAGAGAGTGCTCACATGCACACACATACAAATGGAGGCAGGCAGCTTTATTTGGAGCCTTTTCAGACTAGATTGCATGCATTCTGCCTATTAACTTTGGCTATTTTGATTTTACTCACACAGCAGGGACATGGTCATTAATATTAACAACATGGGGCAAGCTGGGGCTCAGGTCCTATTCAGGAAAGAGTGACAAGGGGACACTAAAATATTATGTAAGCAAAAATCCCAGCACAGAGTACAGTCTCTACAAAAAATAACTACACTAAAAAAGCTCACAGTGTATTCTTTCTCTCCCCTCACTCCACCCCCAATGAAACAGCAGGTTTTTTGTGCCATAAAACAATATCACTTCTGCTGTCCTTAAAACTGCTTTACCACCAACTACATATGTGCCATTCTCACTGAGCAGAAATCCTGAATAATTCACTGTGCCTGTGGAGGGGAAGAAGAAAACCCCTTTCTTGCAATTGTACACAACCAAACTTAAAATGCTTTCTACCAGCTGTTGCAGCTACAGCAGCACCATTCAGTGGTTTCTGTCTGAGTGGGCTTGCCATTTCCCTGTGGGAAGAGCTGGATGTAACTTATTTGATTTACTTTGCACAGGCCACTTTTGAGCACTAGAACAGTGGGAAGTGTTTAAGTAACTGATCAGGCACTTTGTTTGTGCTTGGTGAAAGAAAAAAGCAGAGATTCCTTCCCACCATCAATTTTCCTGACAGCCCATCTTCTTTCTCTGTTATCTCTTTCAGCCTTTTATGAGGAAGGCTTCAGTGAAAGATGTGTTTCAGTTAAAGGTTTGCTGTCACTGCAAGACTATCTAAAAGAAAAGCATCACCTGGGACCAGTATAGAACCTAAAAATATTACTGGAGGCTTTTGGGTTGGTTGGGTTTTTTTTTTTTTCATGTGTGTGTGTGTATATGTGGATATAGGGGGAAAAGAGGTATATCTAGATCTTTTTTCCCTCTTTAGTAATTCCACCCAGTCTAACAAATATATTTTCATGCTGAATTGATATCAAAGGAATATGACTATGACTGTGGCAAGCAGGCTTGGCTTGCAGCAACAAGGATGGCTTTAATAGACTTCTGATAGAATTCCTATTAATTTCTTGGTATCCTATTTGTAATAAAACATTCAGCTCTCAGTCTCCATTAATCTGAAACTCGGTGCTATGTACACGAGCCAACATGCTCATGCTTGTAGCTGTTTCTGCTTTCAGAGCAGTGTGTGTAATTCAACAAAACACAGAATTGGGCCTCTACCTTTAAAGCTAAAGGTATTGTCTGAAGTTCAGTTGACATTTTGGCACACAACAGACTACACTAACATTACCAAGAACAGCAAATTGGCCCAAAAATTCCTTTCTGCATAATCGGATGTTGTGATGAATGGCAGGACCTGGGGGATATTTTTGTCATACTTGCTAGTAAGAAAATGGAAAAAATAAGTTCTTTTCTGTCTTGTTTATTCTGATACCTATTGAAGGCAACAGGGTTGGGAGTATTTAAGTGTTTTAATAGATTGCTTTTAAAAAATGTACATCTTTCTGAAGATGGTATTTTGTTTACTCCTTCTTCCACAATAAAAATTACTGAAGTACTCAGATTTGTGCCCTGAGTCGTTTGTGGGAGAGTAAAGACCTGGAACCTTTGTTAAAGGCTTCTGCTCCTCATTTCAGCAAACTGCCAGCCCAAAATAAACAATAATTCTTTGAAATTATGACTAAAAATCTTTTTGACTCATCAGATTTCAGTGAGAAGTTTCTCTGATAATTTCATTGCATCGCTTATTTTGACATCAAGGCTTCCAAAGAAAGGCCAAGTCAGCAGCACCTGGACTACTAACATTGAGTACCTTATGTTCTACACCTTGAGTTTTTCAGTCCTTTTGTGTATCAGGAAGGAACAAAAAGCACAACTCAAAATTAATACATTAAAAAACCCCAACCAAACAAAAGAAAAAAAAAAGAGAAAAAGGTATTTCTTCTTCCCTTTGTGGATCACTTTTGTAGGATGCTATATTTAAGATCACAGTGGATTGCAAGCAGATTTCTCCTATATTCAAAAGAGGACCACAGAACTTCTCAGTAGATCCTTAGTTCTTTAAGACACGTTCCATGATTCTCCATCTAAAACAATCTCCCTTCCCTTCACTCACAACAGACAGCTTCAATTATAAAACCTGCTGAGATAAGGTCTCTGCTTCATGAGACTAATGAACATTTGAAATTATGTACTGAACTAATGGATATTGAATACAGAATAGCATGATTTCTTCACCTCTTATCCCTTGGAAGTTGTTTTCAAAGTGCAGTAGTTTGTAATGGAAACATATTGATATGATAAAAATTTTAACTCTCTAAAACATAAGCTGAAGTATTCACTTAAATGCAGCCTTTGTTTTATAGTATTATATTTGAAGAAATTACTTTGAAATGTGGATTTGCAATTCAGATTACATTCATATAAAAATTGGTTGGGGAAAAAAAATAAAAAACGTTATTTTTGGTAATTTTTGCCAAAATAAAACTCTGCAGTAGGAGGATTTTACCTCAAAATAAATGGGTATAAATAACATTGACAGGAAATGACCTGTTTAATGTTCTAATGGCAAAAATAGCAAACTGTTATTCAGCATAAAGATAAAGCAAAAGGAAGCACTGGACATATAGGCCTACATAGACTGGAAGAATAATTTTAAGTAGTAATTTTGGAATTACATTTTTAAAATGCAATTTCTACATTTCCTTTAAATCTGCTGGAATGATAAATAATGTCTGATCCAGGATAACAGGAAAGAAGATTCAGATTCAACTACTGAAATTCTGCTTTCACCTTGGGCCAAACCACTTCATCTCCCTGGCTAACAACTTCAAAAGACACTGATAGAATTTTCTAATTAATTGTTTTTGCTGATGTAATCATGCGAGCCGAGTAGTAAGTCCCATAAACACCTTTTAAAACCTCTGCCCTCCACTCTTTAAGTGCTGTCATCTTCTGTCTCTGCCCACTTTGTGTCAATGCTCCTGGAAATAAAGAGAGGAACTTGGTACTTTCAGTTTACCTTCACTGATGCAATGGTAAGAAAACTGGGCAGAAGGAAAGTGCAGCTGGTCAGCTAGAAATGTGCTAAGCCATGGATGCCAACCAAGAACCCACTGTGAACTGATCATTTTGTGCTAATATCTTTGATATCTCCAGCAATTAACAATCACAGAATATGAAAAGAAAAACCTCTGAAACTGTGGAATAAACTGAAAAGATTTCATATATATTTTTTAAGTTCTAATTTCCAAGCTATTTTTGCTCATATCAAAGTTAGAAATTTTTCTTTAAAAAACAAAACCAGATGAAAGTTCAAGAGCTAACTTTTTTCCAAAATAAAATATAACTATCTGCTACACTGCAACATATAAAATATATATATAAATAAATATATATATAAAAAATATAACTATCTGCAACACTATCTGCTGTAACAAAATTATCACAACCAAAGGGATTTTGTGAGAACAGAGTTATTTCAGCCTTGTACCATCTTTTCTATACCCAGGTCTGATGTTCCTTCAGCAATCAGTAACCACTAGATAGGCAGTCAGGAGAAAATAGTGGCCATTTGAAAAACCCCACTAAAACCCTCCCATTTTGGTCTAAAAGGGGCTTTGCAGGGTTTATGTGCTGGTGTGTGCTCCTTTATAGCTGGCCAAAAACTGAGTCACCCTCAGCACCTGATGTTGTCTCTGCTCCTGATACAAATGGCAACAACAGGTCTGGTGAATTTAACCTGCAGCTGGAATAAATGGATTCATAAATTTTATATTTCAGCTTTTAATAACTCCCTCCCTAAAAAGTATTTGAATGTCCTGAGTAATTCTCTCTGAAATAGGAAGAAAACACTGGGGTGTTTTTTTTTTTTCCAAAGGTATCTTTGGAACTGGTAGAACTCTCAAATCATCTGTGAGGAATCTAATTTTAATGTTTGTTTTCAGTGATTTTTTTTTCTTTTGAAACTTGTAATAAACAACTGCTGCCAAGTACAAACTCTTGGTACTGGCTATGCAATATTTTTTTCTATTTACAGAACTCTGCTAGGGCAAGGCCCCTGGTGAGTGCACAAATAGAACCTGGTACAGCTGCCTGACAAGTGGAACCCAGTCCAAAGATTTTAGACCCTCAGCAATGAATGTCTAACCCTTCTAAGAATGGTCCATAGGTGAAATAGAGAACATGAGGCCACAGGCTCAGAAAGATGACACAGGGAGCAGGGCACCATTTAACCAAAATCCCACTGAGCGGGTAGAACAAGCCTGAAACACTAAAGCTCCCCAAAACATCCACTACAGCAGCACAAGATGATACTGAAACATCTTTTAAGAGTGGAAGACCAACACTGATAGGGCTGCAAATGGCACCTGCATTCCTCAGATTCAAGAGACATTTTAAAATGGATACATCCATGAATGAATTAAAAATATAAAGTACTTCATCATCTGTAGCTTTGGGTATTCCTTTTGTGTACATGGACAAAAATTCTTTGAAAGCAATGGGTATAACACCATCTGATGAAAGAACTCACAGAAACAGGCTCGTGAGAGGCTACCAAAATCTCAAGAGCAACAGGAGACTGGGTGTCCTAATTCAGAGCTCACTGTGATGATTAATTGAGCCAAAATTATTTTCCTCATGCCTAGGCAGACAAGATGAATCTGGATGCTTCCTTTCTTACCTTCTATAGCCCCCAGCGGGATTAGGAGAAAATACATGGAATCAGGAGCACACCTGAAAGAGGCTCCAGAAACTGCTGGCTCTGGAGCAACAGAGTCTGCTTTTCTCAAGTACAGAGCAAATGTTCTGGAGTCATCTCCAAACAAAACTGACAGTGATCTTTCACTGATGTCTCCTCTGTAAGGAAGGAAGTTCCCATGCTGTTAAACCACCCTCACACCAACCTACCTGCACAGCAGATGGGCACAGACTGGCTAAAATGTGTCAAATGGAACAGTTCAGTGATGAAATTAAATCAATCATTGCTCCAATCTGATTCCTTCCAGTGTAGGAGGGCATCTCCCACAGGTTTTATTGGCTGCTGGGTACTTAAAACAGTCCCATGGGAGCAAAACTGGAGGCTGTCTAAATACCTTGGGCAATAAACTCACTGAAACAAACCTCTTTTTGGTGTGTTTGCCATTGCAGTTCTGACAAGCTTGTATAACCAAAAAAGGGATGGCTCACACATGCTCATCAAGGCAATTCATTACTACAGTGAATGTCCCATTGTGGCTGGGAGAGACACATAATGTATCTCCTTAGTCTAAGAACACGCTTGTACATAAATTTAATCTGGTGTGACTGCATAGCCTGGGAAACTCAGATGAATGCAGGTGATGCCCTAGAACTGCTATGCAATTTTTTATTGCTATTGCAGGGCAGGAAAGGAGATTTATATATCTTTATATCATAAGTAAGTATACCCCCAACTGCTAAGTCAGAGCCTTTAAATACATGTTTATTTCAGTATTTTCTAAAGTCTCTTTTTAAATAGTTAGATTTCTCAGCTGCTTTTCTTCCTGGCTATTTGGAATTTAAGTAGATCTAACAGGCTGAGCAAATACCTGAGGTCTGCCTGCCCTTTCTCTGCAAAAAGGATTTTTCATTTTGTGTATCACTCACAAATCACTGCAGAGCTGCACAAAGTCAAAACACAGGCTTATCACAGGGAAGGTGAAGCAGATTTGGTTTTGATTAAAAGTTAGATACAGACCCACCTTCAGCGCCCTGGGTTAATACCAACAATGTCACCCACTCAAAAGTTAAGATATTATTGAGCACCTTCGACTTCTACTTGGAGCCGAAATAATTTAAAGGTATAAAGCAAATTGTTTGATTGGATCACACAGGGGAAATTAATAAAAAGCACAGTATCAGGAAACATTCCCTGATTTAAATTATTTGATTTCTCTGCAAGATGCTACATGCTCAGAAACCCTAATACCTTGGCTATCAGAGGTAGGGAAAAAAGTAAACATTTTAAAGCAGAAATTTCTATGAATTTATTCAGTTCCTGTCAAGGGAAGTCTCTTCCCAGTGTACATCTCCATGAGTAGAGAGTCACCATTGCAGGACCCAGCTGTACCAGGACATGCTCTCCAAGATTATTATTATTATAAGAGAAGAAAATAATAATTTTTAAAAGGAGTTTTATTAAATTTAAAGTGATCCTCTCAACATTGCAGATGCATCTATAAAACTATTCTATATTTTCCAAAATACTCTAAATCATTTTCATATACAAATAAGTTTTGACTTTTTTTAATAACACAGATATATCTAAAAATAGTTACTCAGTTTATACAACTTAGTATCATTCCACTGTGAAATAGCTTAGAAGGACCTGAAATATTTTTTCTTAAGAAAAAGAAATTGCTGAATTGCAGGACACCCTAATTTGCAAGCTAAGGAAAGCCAGAAGTGGCACAAGTGAAGGAAATGTAAGATAAAAAAGAAAAAAAAAAGAAAAAAGAAAACAATCCAGAACAAAATATCACCATTTTTTAGGAAGTATTTTCACATTTTTCCAAACCAGCACTTCAGTTATTCTAGTATATTGAACAAATACGTGTTATGATCTGTGGCAAAGAGCCAGAAAATTATGGTCCTATGGTACTCCTGATCCACAGTGATCATAGCAGAATGTTTTGCACCAAAATCAGAGGAATAACACAGCCACAAGATACTGCCAGAATAAAGGTAAAGGAAATGCAAAATAGCACATGAGAAACTAGAGAAACAAAAAATGGCTTCCAAATTGTTCTCATCTGCATGTTTACATGGACATGTGTGAAATGGCAATAAATGAATTATTTCAGAGAAACATATCTCAGCTACCAAGATGACAATTTCTGAGCAGGCTGTCTCACACATGGAAGGAATGGGCTTTGCACTCACCAATAAAGGCAAAATCCATAACTGAACTGCACTGCAGTACCCATCTTCTTAAGTGGAGTCTCTAAAACCTGCATTCTTAAATTAAAAAATGAAACTGTTGATTATAGAAATACTGTTGTACCATCATTGTAATAAAGCCATTTGTATTAGGAATACATTATTCATAATGAATCACAGGGTTAGGCAAGTAAGTAGCATTACACACACACACACATAAAAAAAACTTAAAAAATAAAAAAGTTACCGTATCAATTTGCTTATAATTAGACCTTATTATGCAGAAAAGTACTGAACTTCCAAAGGAAAGTTTTATGAAAATATCAATGAACAGCTTGGAAATTACTGACCTGCAAGGAAAGGTTTTCTTAAGTGTTCTTAATTTTCTTAAGGTTCAATCCCTGTATGGGCCATTCACTTATTAGGTCCCTTTTATCTCAGAATATTCTGTGAAATAGATAAAATAAAATTTAAAAACCCTTGTATCTCTTTAAATGAACAGCTCAGTGGGGTTGAGCCATTAACAAGCTGTCCTCTTTTTCTGAATGCTACATGGATGCATTCTTAATCTTAAACAACAAACAAACAACCCCCCCAGTATCCTACAGAAGAGATGGAAACTGAGGACAACACTTAATTCAGTGTATTCCCAGAATTTTATCTGTATGATCCCACTACACATGCAGAGAGGATCACGAGAGCCATTGGCACCTTTTCCCAGCTAATTTACGCTCCACACTTAGATCTTTTCCCATTCATCTTTACTTCTGTCACATTAAACATTTAGATTGCAATTATGAGAAACTGCTCCATGAGACAGAGCTGGTAAGAAATAACATATGGTGGCTGGAAGGGACGGGTATAAGTGTGATGATAGTGGGCATTCCCTCACAACTACAGTATAAAACTTTCATATCAAAGGAGAGAACTGCAAATATCGAGATCTAGATAAATATTAAAGAGAATAAATTTCAGCTGAATGTGTTTTTAGCTATATTGGGGCATTTAAAGGCATCATATATATTTAATGGTTAGTGAGCAGGAGTCATGGAGTGTGGAGTCCTTACAGGCAGGCAGTTTGACTTGGGCATTAATTTATCATGGGAACTTTGCCATCCTTTGCAATGGTTCATTGTGCCTTCCCATCTATTTTATGGACAGGTTTAATTCTAGCAGCACAAGAAGGATGAATGTCACCATGACCACACTTCCCTTGAGATATGCCTGCAAAGGAAAAATTAGGAGATTATAAATATACTGGCCAAAAGGTTTTTATTTGCATCACTTCGCACCTACCCCAAAATAACTGGGTCTACAGAAATTTTAGTAGGACTATACTGATGCAGAGGTTGTACAGTTTGGTTCTAGAAACACTAAAAGGATGCACAATTTTTATCCTATGATTTAATAGTTTTTCACTCCTAAAAAAAAATCAAATGGATCCATTAAAAATACACAGGGAAAAGTTTTCAAGCACATCTCATTATTTTTTATTTTTTGTTCATTATGTGCTTTGTTTCAGTGCAAATACTTCCATTTGTTCAAGGTCCAGAAATATTATTTAAAAATAGAATTTCAAATTATTTGGTCATATTTCCTTATTCTTTAACAAAAACATGATATTTGTTTAAGATAATTCACTGCTTTTCCCTTAATTTTCTTTTTCATTTTTCACTGTAATTTTTCAAAACCTTCCAAACCAAAGAGCAGTCTAAAAGCATCAACCTTTCACATCTAATCACTAACATTCCTGAACTGTTGATCCTCAGAAAACTTAAAATGAAAAAGAAGAAAAAAGGGAACCCCTCAGATACTCAATTTATTGTCTTCCTAAGAAAAACAAAGGAGAGAAGAAAACAGGAGAAAATGAAAGATGAGTTTCTCTAAGGGAAGAAATCAAAACTCTCAGAAAATACAATTTCTGTTTCATCGATTCTAATCTAAAATTTATCTCAAAATTGCTTTTCCATTTATGACTTGTCCTATTATCTTTCTTATTCTGATTTTTTTTTTTTTTACTAGAAACAAAAGCAATTTCCAAGGTTCTGGCAAGTTAATAAACACACAGAGGTGCTGACTCGAACAGCAGTGATATTTTTATGAAGGGGAGGCCAGGGACATTCTAGCAGATGGGGGTTCCAAGATTGCTGCAATAATTTTGCCACATCACCTGCTCTGAAAATAGTACATATGTATGGGCTCCATAAAAGTGCTGAGAGGGTAATAAGAAGCTGTTCAAATGAGTTCTCCACCCACGGAGGAACCAACACGCAAAGGACGTTTTCAGCAGGACAGATCTGCTTTAGGCCACCAAGAGAGCTCAAAACATGCTCACAGTTCCTCATCATCTGCCCACTGCATTCACTAAGGCAGGAATTAAAAAGGCCTCCAAAAAGCATCTTCATTCTTTGGGATATGTTTAAGGCAAGACTGAGAACTGAAGGCAAGAGTCATTAGCACTGTCTAAAAAGCCTGAGTGGAAACACAAGTTCAGAATGGTAAGAGGCTTAATCATTAATTTCTTGACTACAAATAATATTTGACCCTAAAAATATTCCTAAGAGATGAAATTAGAGTAGATTACTTTTTAAAAAATTGCTTGTGGACGACGCCTTTCAAGCCATTTATATACATAAGTCTCCTCAAGTGAATAATCAAATTTACAAACATGCAAGCATATCTTCATAAATATGCAAGAACAAGTCCTTGCACAGAATCAAAGTCCTGCTTTGATAGTTATTAAATCATCACCCAGAAAAAGAATGCTAGAAGAATAATGAAGTGGCAAATGTCAATCATGTAAAAGCCATCAAGCCCCAGCATAAAACCTGTGTTTATGTGCTGTAATATTGTTATGGTCACGTTTCCCCACTGAATCATTGGCTAATTCCATTTACAGATGGATTGTTCTCATTAAGCTAGAAGCCATTAAGTATTTTCAGTATTTTTTTTTTACTAGCAAACACCTCCATAATCTACTTACTAAATACTATTCAAACTTTGATGATAAAATTATTCATTTGCTCATGAGATTTTAGAAGATCCTTTTCACAAACCCTAACGTAGTTGCACAGCCACCAGGAGGTGAGGGGATAGTAGAGCCACTTTGCCAATGGGGAGCTGCCACCTGCAGAAGTTGAGATCAGAAGTGCCTTTTCATTTGTGCATCCAATTTAAAGGTTCTCATTGGATTTTGGACAGCAACTCTTACCCTATAAAACACTATACTGGAGCATTTCCGTGGCTTCTGTTGCCACTAGGAATGTGCAGCATTTTGCAAATCAGGTCACTAAAACACCAAGATCACAATTAGAAAGTTCTAATGTCACAAAGTTGTCATTTCTTTGTTAATAGCATTTTGTGAGCTATCAGAAATATCCTATAGAATGAATTTTCAACTTTTTTTGGTTGGCTTAATTTTGTAAGCTTTGGCAGGCATGTACTTTAGGCTAGAACTTGCCAAACTTGATAGTCCCAAGTCATGCACTTCAAGTCAGTCAGTGTCCTGGCATCCCTGTTATGCCAAGGCACTTGTACCAGGAATGTGGACAGGAAACTTCTCCCTCTCCATTCCCCCCATCTGGGACTGATTGAGGGGAACTCTTGCTCAGGTTCTGCAACTACAGCCTCAAACATGCCTAGTTCAGATGAAAAGATTTAAAAGATTTAAGCTGCCCAGCTAACACACCTTCACTACACATGTGCAAACTGCAGTTGTTTGAAGCTTTGTAAGTTGGTTAAATTCAGGTTATTTTCAGCAGGTGTCACATTCCTGATTCCCTGCCAGATTTCAAACCCTGCTCCAAATTATTAACATACCAAATTTCTCAGCAAGTTGTAACCAATGATTTTTTAAAACATCTACAAAAGGGCGGGTTCAACCAAACTGATTGTCAAAAATAAGAGTCATTTTCTAAGAAAACACCTTAGGAAAGGGGGGGAAAGTATCTGTCCAAAAAATTACTGTCTGATAAGGCTTTGAGCATAACTCTGTCTTGGCCATAAGCATCACCAGCAGTTCCAACTATAATATATAGATGAACTATGTTGGGAAAAACTTAAATAGAGTCTTGAGTAAGCAATCCAAATGAGCCAAGACAGTGTTGTATGGATTGTAGAATTATTATTGTAGAGTTACTGTGGGTCGCTCATCTGTTTCCACTTTCTTTTGATGAAGCTAATTTTATAGGCTTTTGGTCCAATTTCCTCTTTTCCAGGCCATCTAATTAAGTACAAAAGAATTCCAGTTTTATGACAGGGCTTAAAGTGGTTCATTAGTTTTTATACGTTGACAGTAAATCTGCTAACACGCCACGATCCTGAAGGTGACCAGAAACACTGAGGCTGCTCCAAATTTACTCCCCTTTCCATCTGAGGAACCTTCAAAGAACTTTACCAACCAAATACAATAGGAGATAAGCACTGCCACAAATATTAGCTGATCTGCAAGTATCATTATTGAAGTTATATCTCTTTTTTTTCAGTCCAGGATTTAATGCAACCTCTAGCCAAGTGATGGAGCTGACCCCTGAATGCCACAGAAGGTATAGCACAATGACCAAGAGAGATGAGGAGGTGGGACAGCATCTATTGGTCTCATTTCTTTTCCCAACATATTCATACCCACCATTGGTGGATAAAGCACTGCCTTAATCCTATTTTATGTTCTTTAGCTTAAAGTATCTGTAGCGTGCCTCAACTTTAAAAAAACCCCCAAACATCCACAAAGTATGAAGGGAAGTGGGCAAAATTTAATATTAACCATCTTCCCATCTGAGACATCCAAAAAGGAAAGCATACTCCTAACACAAGGTGACTGACATATAAACCTAAAACTCTTTCTTTCTCAGTAGTTCACACGTGACAAATGACAACTCCTCATTCTGAGTGATACACAAGAGTTGAAAATTTTTCTTTGTGTTTACTATCACCACATTCACATGATATTTTATAAGGAAACATTATGAAAGTATAATTTTATATACCAAAAAATAAAGTCAACAGGCATTTTTATTTTGAAAATAATATTAATTTAAATAGCTAACTACAGCTTCACAAAATAGTAAAATTAATGGGAAATTCTGGAAGAGATTTCTATTTAAACATAATTGTGCATTTTCTAATTGAGACCCTCTAATATAAATTTCTTCCCTCCCACCTCTTGAAAAATTAGGACACAGGGTTATTTTGGGAAACTCTGGAATACATGACTGGTAGGTCTCCTTGCAGCATCAGGGCTCTTGCAAATACAGGATGCAGCATCCCACACAGCCAATAATCCAAAAAGCATCTTTTCAGAGACCATAAATATGAACTCCGAACTTTATCTTACATTTATCTAACAATAGCAGGTCTGAATTGTTTCATCCTGCCATAACATTGCACTTTTTGAAGGCTTTCATTTCCCCACATAGCTCCTGATGACTGTGATGCCATTTGTGGATCACCACCTGTCACTGTCATATGGTGACGTGATGCTAATAATAAACATTATGCCTTCTGTGCTGTTTGTTGAACTCACTTATGTTATGTGACTTCCTGTTCTGCGACATTAAATGCAGCACTTTAAAGAAAAAGTTATTAATGTTTCAGTTGGAAGATTGCTATTATTTTAATTGCAATTTGATGTTCCTTCTACTTAGCAGACATGTTTAATTCTACTCAGGAGAAATGCAGACTCTTCACAAAAAAAGTAGTTCATGCAATAATGGTAAAGAACCAATTTATTCTCCTAAGTGAGGACAGAAGTAGGAGAAAAAGAATAACCTGTTTTCACTTGCACATTCTTTAACTCTGCTTCAATATTTCTATGTAGAAATGTCTCTGCTTTCTACCAAGTAGCATTAAAAAACACAAAACCATAAGTAAACCTCAAAGCAAAGAAATCCAGTTGGTTCATAATTAGTTATTTACAGTGGATACCACCAGGACGGTCCCAGTCAAAGTCACAGATATGGAATTCTGCTATACTACTAAACATAACTGATAGATATTATTGCTTCAGGCATGGCTATTCAGACTTTGAAAATGAGTATTGAAATCTGCTGATCTTTCACAATGTTATTACCTCATGTGCAATTTAAATATGAAATATAACTATTCATGAATAGGAGAAGGAGAAGCAATTCATTACACTCCCAATCCACACAGACATGTAAAAGACAATCTCCTTGGGGAAACAGAATTATCTAGGATAGCTGAGACTTAAATACAGAATTGATCACAAATAGGGTAAACATAATGATCCAATATGTTTAAGAATCTATCCTTACTTTAAAAAGACAAATTTAGGTATGCAATCAATTCAAAGTTAAACAGACCTCTAAGTTTAACAGAGATGTCCAGAAGATGAAATAGCACAAAATGTCAACACTTTTCTCTTGTCAGTTCACAAGCAGAGAAAATTAAAACTCAGCTCTTTAAATTGTGGAAATATTCTAAATCATATTTCTGTGGTATTGCACACTTCCAAGAGTTTACAGTTCCTTCTTATTAATAAACCAATTTAAAAAATAAATGTAGACATTAAATTGCTCTATCCAAGGGGAATTAGAAGTCTAAACTTTCTAAATTGCTTTTGCAACAGTTTAAGCATCATTGCTTCTTTTCTGGTCATTATTATTCTGATAAGACATATTCACTATTTCTTTTGCATTCACTTAAAACTTAACTGAAGCCTTCTCTATCACTTCCCACCCTTAATATGGTGTTAAAAGCACCCAGAAGCTCCACTGATCTGCTTGAAGTTCTGTGTCTCAGCTTACTCTGTGATCACTTCAGGAGAAAGAGGCCCAAATGCAATATAGCTCAGAGCTATGAATTTAAAAATCAACAGTCAGCTTTAAAATATGTCCTGACAGGACCCCAAGTCAGGCAGCTTTGTGGGGATCTACCCAGAGCTCTTCACACAGCCAGACACACAACAAAGACTCACATGCACCAGGTGTGGTTGGAATAAACCCCTGGAGAATAATTTGAAACAGAGAAAGCTCAGAGAGGCTGAGGAATGCACAGAAGAGAGAGAGTTTATTCACAGCTATCACCTGCCTACTGTATCCTGGTCCTTGCACCTGACAAGCCCAAGCACTGTCGCAGGAACACAGAACTCCACTGAGTGGCCTCCATTTCCCAGGACTTTCTTTCCTCCAAGAGGTGCCCAGACAGACACAGTTTCCCTGTCTCTCCAGAAGGACCTGCCTTAGCCAGGAACACAGACTTTTTGCAAAATATTTTGCTCAGTGCACTACAGCTCCTGTGGAAAGTGATGAGCACAGGAATTCCCCACTGGAACTCTCCCTGAAGTTGCTAAAACCATTAGCCCTCACTCATCAGATTTTTCATACATATTTACATATGTTTACTGCAATACTAATTCAGTGTACACAGGTAAGAACAAAAAGAGTTGAGAAAAAAGAAAATCTCTTCTTCTGGCAGCTCCAGCAATCTTGAGACATCCGCCAGCTGCTTGTAGAATAATTAATCTCCATCATCCTGGTTGGGCAGTCTGTAACAGATACCCACAAGGGTGTCAGCCTTGTTGGCCTTCCCCCTGATTCTGGTCCACAGGCACTCAACCTTGTCACTGCTGACCT
>JAWWEV010000167.1:5888601-5908176 GCA_035583235.1 Hafferia zeledoni | reverse complement strand
CCTGCTAACGAGCAAGCCACACCTCCAACTCACCTCTGAGTCACCTGCTGACAGCTGAAGGAGCAGCAAACAAAGCCTGGCAGAAAATGCTAAATCTGTTGCTTCAGAGGTTCTGAAAAGTCCTGCCAGCCTTTATTTACTAGAGTAAGGAACACAGAGGACAAATTCTAATTGGATGTAAATGGACCTTAGTTCATGCCCAGAGGCAGCCATGCAAAGGTCTCCGTAAGACAGATTCCTACTATCAAAAAAGACAGAAGTCTGGAACCATTAAATTACATCCAAAGATCCTTTGGGAAACACAAGGCATCACTAGAACTGCTTTATTTTCAAAGCACATTCTACAGTCTATATTTATACAGATGTTTCCATATCCATAGGACTCTTCAGAACACTTTATATACAAATCAAATTTCCATTCACATGTGTAATTAAGAATTAGTAGATCTAAGTTAATGATGTATGTCATTCTGAGAAAGTGCTTTGAAAATGTGAAATGATAGACATGCTAAATTATAATTATGGGAAGTTACACAAAAAAAAAAAAAAAAAAAAAAGAAAAGAAAAGAAAAACCAGAACACTTTTCATGTATTTGCTTACAAGTAACGTCTTGCCTCTTTAATACACATTGCTTATGAACCCCTCTGGGTTTGGATACATGCTCCATATCTGCATTCCACTGCCGTCCTTTGTGCTCCAGCAGTTTTACAAACTGAACCTGTAGCTCACCCTGTGGTTGAGCACCATGGAAAGTTTCAGCATTCACATTTTCTTATTGCTATTTTGATGGTTACTACTAAGTTTTTCAAAGCTGTGCTCTGAATGACTTGCTCCTTTCTCCCTAGAAACAAATATAATTATTTACATTCCCAATTGCCATTAATGTATTTCAACTTATGTTTATATTTTGTAAAACATAAATCCAATTCACCTCAGGTTTGGACTGCAATCCATACAAGCAGAACAGCCTTACTACAGTATCAGCACTTTGACACACAAGAAACTGTGTTCCATGTTTACTGTTGAAAAGCAGATGTTGGGTCAGCAACAGTCCTTTCTAAACTGCCCTTCCCACATAACATTTTTAATCAGATTATTACCAAACCACGTGGCTCAGAGCTGTGCATTGCACAGATAGGTATGTGCTACATATCAATCAGTTTGTTTTCCTTCTGTGTCAGAAGAACCAGCATTTATATCACTGGGCATGTTACTGAGCATGTATGTTCACAGACCAATGCTTAAAAATTTCCTAATTGTGGCAATATTGTGGGTAAGGATCTGTTAAATTCAAGAGTTCCATATTGTTGGCCTGGCTGTTTTAACAGATCAGTTCCAAAATCCAAGGCATTTCTAGTGCCTAAATTAATGTATCACTTATAGAAAGATACTGAGAGATACTGTCAGCACTAAATGGTCTATACTTTGTGTAAAAATGTAGTTGTGGAATATCAACAGGAAATTCTCCAATACCTTACTCAGTGGTGACAGAGAACTTATCCACTGAATGAATAATTCAACAGATATTAAGACTATCAAACAGTTGGATTAATATGTGATGTCATTACTGAAGGCTAAAATTTCCAATCAAAAAATTTTTTAAAAAATGAAAAAAGAATATAGTGCTGTTGCCTTGCACTTTGAGATTCATCTCGCCAAATGTGGACATCTAAACTGTAAAAATGGTTCTATATTAAAAAAAAGGCCTCTCTTTCAGCTATTCATCTTGAATTCCATTTACAGGCAGCAGAAAGAAAGGAACACTTAAATTAACCATAACTTAAGAATGCTTTTTCTTTTCCTTATCTTTGAAGGGAGCTCGAGGCGAGTGGCTCAGACACAGATATCAGACACAGACACTGCAGAGCAGACATCAAAAGTGAGGTGAGAGAAAATATAGTCAGAGATCCTGTTCCAAAATTTGTCTTGGCAAGGTGAAGGGGGATTTTCACATCACAAAAGTCTTCAAAAAGAACAGTTATATATCTACATTGTGGTACAGAACTGAAATATTGTATGGACTAGGTCTGGCAAAAGATCCCTTGCCATGAGCTCCCACCACCGTGGTGTAAGTGAACCACCAAAGTGGGCAAAACAGACAAGACACCACTCTGACCTTTACACATTTTTCCCACTAAAATAACAAACGTTGAAAATCTAGATGTCATTTAAATCTGAAATGCTCGTGCTGCAGCCAATACAACTGAATAACCCCCACCTACAGAACATCACTTCCTTAGCTCTCCTGCACTCCAGACGCTTCGGGGCTTCTGCAAATGCAGCTCCTCAGCATGGCACAGCCATGCTGTGTCCCAGGAAAGTTCTTGTGCTATTTAGAGCCAAGACATACATAAAACATGTACCCAGGAGTCATCTGAACTGTCAGACAGAACAGCAGTCTGGCTCCTACTGCTACAGCTCTTTGTCCCATCCCCTTCAGACTCTCATTAGCAGGTTGAGCTATTTAGTGCCGCGTTCACGGCGTTACCTGAGAAAATGTTCTTTGCAGCAGAAGTGGAGCACTATCAGCCATTTCTCCCAAGGCTCAGTTGGATATGCACTCTTTCTTCGTCTTTTTTGCTGGTGTTGTCCAACAGCATTACCACACAGAGCTACCTGAACAAAGGAAATAATTACTGTTTGTTCTTGTTTTCATCTGTTCTATTCTTACTTCGAGTCTTGTAAGTGGAACAAAAGAGGCAGTAGAGAAAAGCTTAGTGAGACCATAGATTTCCTTAAACAGGAAAGATAAAAATATCAGGCTGGCCTGAAATCACTGCAGGAAGTAACAACATACTGATTATTTTTTAAATCTATTGTTTTCACTTTCACTCTGTTAATTACCATCCTATTTTAACTATTTTAACTAGTAATGTAGCAGTGCTTGTCACAAATGTGAGTTAAACCTATTCTTGGCACTGCAGGGAAAAGGGGCAGTGCCCTCTCCAAAAATGAACATTGTATTTCATGTTTATATTCTGCCTGAATGTTGTCAGATATATTAAATTGTGTCCAGTAAGTACTTTATAAACGTGGTTGTATTTTAACAGGAGCAATCTTTTCCTGTGTGTCTGCATAAGGTGAGACATCTCAGCAAATAAAATTTCTGATTGAAAGATTACCTCCATATCTGCTTTGTTTTCCTTATGATATTAGTTCTTGAAATATTGAATTTCTTACTTCATGCCTTGCCACTGCTTCAACCCTACTGATAGCACAGAGCAAATTTGACTCAAACGTTTTACTCGCATCTTGAAATTAACTTTCTCGAGGCAATTTCAGCCTTTTTTCATTTGAATACATCGAGGCAATTTTACTCTTCATCTGGATAAGATGAAAGGAGGATTCTTGTATCATTGCTGAGCTGAAGCCTATAACACAAATTGTCATAAATTCATGTCATAAAGATAGCAGATATGTAGCTTCTGTTTCAAGCTGCCAGTCAAAAAATTTCCCCCAGTTCTGATTTATACAGGTAGCATTAAAACACAGCATGTTTCCCCCAAATTAGGATTTAAAGCATAGAATTTCCACTAAGATAACTCCTTACTCACCACCTGATACAAATTCACATAAATGATGAAAGAAATTTGTGACATGCCACGCACATTTTTAGGGTTTTTTTAAGAACCTTGGCTTATGCTCTGGGCTAACAGAGGAATTAAAAAACTTGTCAATTTTGTAATTTAAATAAATATTTTTACTGGTATACTGACACTTTTCAGCATTTTATTTCTCACGTGGAAGCTACTGAATAGCACTTCCTATTTTATTTTATTTTATTTGAATCAAGTACACCCAATTTAATACAAGCCACTACTGAAGGAGTGGTTATGTTAACAATACCTAGAAACAAAGTTGGCAAACATGCTGTCCCTTGAGGTTCCTTTATGTGGCACTGCAAATGAGACTTGAGGCTTTACTTTGAATCCTCCCTCACTTGGAGAATTTCTTTAAAGAATTTCCAGTGCTCAATTTTCTGCACAGACTACAAAATGAAATCTCGAATTCCATTCAGTATCTGCAGTCAGTAAATATTGCATTTAACTGCAATGAATCAATTTCTATTTTAAAGAAAAATCTGGCTTTGGATACCTTTTTTTCTTTGCCCTTTAAATTTGAGAAAAATACGATAACAAAATTTACAATAAAATTCATCAAACACACATCTGAAATTTTAATTTCTCATTTTGAAAAGGATGTGGGCTTTAAGCACCCCATCTGTAGCACCCAGCTAATTAGGACCTTGCATTCCAATTAATCAGGAACTACCTTATACAGAGACAGTTTTGGACTGAACATGGAAATTTCTAGCTATTTTGGCATAAGTGTTTATTTTTAAAATATTCACTGGCTTTTTATTTCTTTAAAATTCATTGCTGAAGGCAAGATAATTTGATACCAGTTGTCAAAAATCCTTTCATCCAGGAAGTAAAGAAGTATGACTACCAATGGACCATACTAAAATAACACATAATGGGAATGTTTTATGCTTATTTATGTCAGAAGATGTAGTTAAAATTGATTCATAATCTGACAACAGCTCAAAAAATCACAGCTCAAACTAGGAGTATAAATACTACTCTGAGATCCCAGTTGTGTGAGTAGCAAGTACAAACCTGGCTCTCTTATGTCACAGGCAACTTTCCCAATGTCAGACACAATGATATATATCTTTGGTCTCATTTTTGTAAATGGTACCTCAATTTCAAACTGACATGTTTCAGTTGCCTCAAAACTTCATTTCTCATGGACAAGTAGTTTCTCAGAAGGTTTATGCTTTGTTGTCAAACTTTGCTAGCACACTGAGTCCATGCTGCTAAAAATTAGTAGTCTGCAGCATGTCAGAACACGTATATTGAACCGTCAGTTTGAATCATTAACAGATAATTGGACTAATTTCACAGGGACAAGAGAAAAACCATAAATGAGTTTGGGGAAGAGGAGTGGGGGAAGGGAAACAAAGGGAAGATAATAGAATTAATATCTGTTTGCATAGCTGTTTCTCTAAAGACAACAAGATTTCTTTGTTTCTTTGCAGCACACCTACGCTCTAGTGAATAAACCATAAATATGGTGATTCCTCAGTGTTTTAACTAATTTATGCCCAAACTGCATAAACTCACAACTGGTTGAACTCACTTATGCACACACACAAAATAAAAGCCAATGGAAAACAAAGGCAACAAATAAAAACAAACATGTTCAAGCATTTGAGATACCAGTTCCAGACAGTGCTGGGCATTCTGCACTCCTGACACTGTAACAGACTGCACAGGGAAAACAGTGGGAGACACCACATTACTGCAGTGCCACTACTGAAGAGGGCTCAAAAAGGGATTAGTTAAATGTATGGAAATGAGGTGTCAACCCCTTTTGGCTACCAAGCATGATGAGCCACTAAACTGATGTATTATTCAGAAGAAAACACAGCACTTTACATTTGCTGTCTTTCTTACGCTCCTTATCTGCCTGGTTTTTTTGCAACAGTTTGACATAGGACACACCAAGTGTCCTTTGGGGTCAGTCTTGTTCAGATTTAGACCTGCTCCAAAGGACATGATTCATCTACAACTGCCAGCCTAGAAGTGTATCTTCAAAATGTAATACATTGCATTGTGCTTTATCTTAATTTTCCATATCAGCTCCACAAGTAAACAATTGTTACTGTCACGACTATGACTTCTTAAAAGTACTTAGGGGCATATCTGCATAGATAGTAAGTGTTTCAAAAGGAGTGAACTCATTAAATTCTGGAATATCTATTGAATTTTAGTTGCTGTCAGGCACACAGCTTTTACTTAAATGCCTCTACATGATAATTTCAAATGCCAATTCAATTGTTAATGTATCTATGTAGCTCTGTAAATCTGGTCCACAGCCTCAGCCAGTACATACAGCTATCCTCAGTAGTCCTACCTGCAGAGTCTCACATATGTTACTTGGTTCACAACACTTTGGAGTTGTATCCTAGAAAGAATGCCTTCAAATCTCAAAGCAATGAAGTACATCACATACACGTACTAGGGGCTGTCAAACTCTCCTTGATTCAACACATACCATAGCAGGTTTGCATGGCAAGGTTGTGGTAGCAGGGGGGGCTACAGGGGTGGCTTCTCTGAGAAGCTGCCAGAAGATTCCCACATGTCCAGCAGAGCCAGTGCCAGATGGCTCCAGGATGGACCTGCTGCTGGCCAAGGCCGAGCCCATTAGAGATTGTAGTAAAGCCTTTGGAATAACAGATTTAAGAGACAAAAAGGTATTGTGCAATTGTGGCCAGAGAAGAGAGGACTGAGCGTGAGATAAACAGCCCTGCAGACACCCAGGTCAGTGCAGGAGGAGGGGCAGGAGGTGCTCCAGGTGCCAGAGCTCAGACTCCTCTGCAGCCCATGGTGCAGCCCACAGGGAGGCAGCTGTGCCCCTGCAGCACAGGGAGGTAGAAGGGGGAAAAGAGAGATCCACCTGCAGCCTGTGGAGGGGCACACACTAAAGCAGGTGGATGCCTAAAGGAAGCTGTGATCCCACAGAGAGCCCACACTGGAGCAGCATCCTGGCAGACCTGTGGACTGTGGTGAGAGGAGCCCACGCTGGAGCAGGTTTGTTGTCAGGATTTGTGACTTTGTGGAGGACACACACTGGAGCCCCTTGCTCCTGAAGGACTGCATCCTGTGGAAGGGACACATGCTGGACCAGTTTGGGTAGAACTGCAGCCTGTGGGGTGGACTCAAGCTGGAGAAGTTCATGAAGGACTGTGTCCTGTGGGAGGGACTCCACACTGGAGCAGGGGAAGGACTCCTTTCCCTGAGGATGAAGCAGTGGCAGAAACAACACGTGATGAATTGACCGTAACCCCCATTCCCTGTCTCTGCAGGGAAGAAGGTAGAGAACCAAGAATAAAGCTGAGGTCAGGAAGAAGAGATGTTTTTAGTATTTGTTTTACTTCTCCTTATCCTGCTCTGATTTCAATTAATATCCCCAAGTCAAGTCTATTTTGCCCACGACAGTGTTTGGTGAGTGATCTCTCCCTGTCCTATCTCGATTCATGAACTTTTTGGTTTATCCTCTCGCCCATCCAGCTGAGGAGGGGAGTGGTAGGGCAGCTTCTGTGGGCACCTGGCAGCCAGCCAAGGTCAAGCCACCACACATACTAAGCCTCCAATGGCAACAGCACAAACCATGCACTAAACATTAATAATTGTCATTATAAACCAGATTTAGTACAAAAATGCCATTTCCTCAAACACTGCTACATAAAGAAATTGTATTTGTTTCTATATGCCACTTCCATTACAGCTAAATTCAGCAAATTAGTTGAATTCTGTAGCAATGTGTTCTTACTGATGATTTCTGTAAAGATATTTAGAAAACAGATAGATAATACTTAAATAACAGACAATTTCTTAGCCAGTACTTAGGAGGACTGTTCATATTTGCACACAAACAACTGGGCCTCTGCAACAACCTACTTAGGAACTGTGATGTGATTCAGACCATCTTTCTGCAATCTGATTCACAGCACAGAATTTTTCTGAGGATTCAAAAGTTCTTTGTTTAGCCAGGATTTTTCTTAACTCTTGATACTATGTGCAAATTAGCATCCATTTTACAACCTCTCTGCTAATTGTTATTTGCAGAAGGATTAGCACTCAATGCCAGTAGTCACTTTAGTTATTATATGAATATTCATTAGGATTTCAGACATAACACCTAGCTATTTACAGCTTAATTTCTTTATTTCATGGCACTGCTCTCCTGCTTTACCCATCTGCACAAGCAACTGCCATTATCATGATCATGTAAACTATCCATGTTTGAATCAGAAGATCTGTTTTGTCACTACCCCTACATGATCTTCTGCAGGTGCCAATACAAATTAGCCTTCCCAGCTTCTTATATATTTTATCCAGAGACACAAGGGTACTTCTGGTGGTCTCAGTAATGCATAAGTAATTTCACAACAATGGGGAGAAGTGTTTACATGTAATTTTGATGTAACTCTCAGCAGCACTCCCAATACAAACAGATTGGCTTGTTTAAACCAGGCATGTCAAAAATGCCCATGCCAGGCTGCACCAGGCAGGCAGGCAGTCCTATCAGACTGTACCTGTTCCAGGCATGATCAGGTTCTCAAATCCTGGGGTGATTCTTTATGAAACACAAAAGCAAGTATAAATTTGGAGTATTTCCAACATTGTTTTGTAACAGTAGAAGTGTATTTGCATACATGTGTGTTTTACTGTCACCAGTTAAACCTGGAGAGCAATAGAAACCCAAACCTTCATGCCATTGGGATCCTTGATTTGGTGCATATATTATTAACAGACTCCTCGAATAGCAGTAATTTCAAATTTCATCTCAATTCACTACTCATTTTCAACTATAGTTTCATGGAACTGTTCATCTTTTATTAAATGTTTATTTTCTAAGATTTAGGTTTATGCTTTTGTGTATTTTCCTTAGCCATTCCATTTTCCTTTTTTCCATATTAATAAATTTTCCTATTAACAATGGCTGCTCTTCTTTAGTAGCTTCAGGCATTTAGAGTTTCTTAGTCATCTGGTTTTCTTTTACAGATATTCTTTTAGTACTTTTAATTGTTTTCTCCTATCTCTATTTCAAAAAACTCTCTAAAACCCTGATTTATTGATACAAATATAATCATTTCATACTGTTATCCTTCTTACTATGAATAAACAACGAATAATGCAATTGGGGATACATGAGCACATCTGATAAGAGAACAGCTTGATATAGCAGAAATGTTCCTGATATAGAAATCAACAGATCTGTAGTATATACTATTCCACATAGACAGAGAAGTCAGCTATTCAGGAATAAATTTATCCAAACCTGTCTGGGTTTGGATAAACAAAGTATTTGACTACTACAATTCATAGCTGCACAATGCATTAATTCTACTCTACCATCAAAGCCACAGTAAGGACTCTTTTTAGCCATATCTTTACAGAAAACAGTTATGTTTTTACATAAGATCCTGCAATAATTTTAACTAGCAAAAAGTAATCTTAGCTGATGGAGCACACAGCTGATTTTGACAGGCTACCACGAATAAAAGCCTTCTCTACCTTGATGCCTACAGAATCTTAAATCATGATAACCAATCCAAGACAATGAAGTATAATAAAGAGGTTTTGATGTCAAGGTCTCTCAGTAGTTTTCCCTTCTATTCCTTTAGTACCCCGCAATGTCTGTGCTCAGAGCTCAGGCACCTGCTCTGTGCCTGTGAAACATCACGAGCCCACAACCTTTTCATGTGAAGCTGCAGCTGTTGGGGGGTTTGAGCAGCTCTGATCAAATGTGAGGCAAATAAAACTGATTTCTGTGGGCCCTGCTACAGCCTGCAGACGATACAATGAATCTCCTCAAAACTTCTGAAGTTACTTTCAAAGCTATATAAGCAACATTGCCAACACCTTAAATTCATATGCCACTCTTGATGTGTGGTTTCCTGTGCCTTTTGAACTGGATCATGACTGTAACAACTTGTCTTTTTTGCTGTGTCCAGCTGACAGTCCCATTGCTTCAGGAGTGCAAGGGGACAGCCCTAAGTATGGTTTGTGCTCTGAGTATTCAGTGACCTGGTAATCACAGACAGAGAGAATTATCTCTACCAAGACGTGTTGTCCTTTAAAAACTGTCACTGCAGAAAATCCGTAAAGTAGCTGAGAAAATTGCAATACATAATACAAGCTGCTGTAAGAAGTTCTTAAGTTATTTTCTCTATAAATACAACACAGGTTTTTCCTAATGCAACAAGTATGTCAGCTAGTTAGTACTGCATACAAATACAAGTTACAGTTTGTGTGTAAAATACACAATAGTGTGTAAAGGAACATGTACTTTATAGGCTCATTATGTGCTGTAATCTCATTTTATGACAGTGCAAACTGTTTTATTTCCATTTACCACTCAGGATAAAACATCTTCTAAAAAGAGAGTGCATATTCCAATGTGTTATATAAAGATGAAAAGACATACTTTTCTAGCCTACTAAATTGTTTAGTTATTCACCTAATCTCAATGCCAGAGAAAATTGCCATGGTAGGAGAAGATTCATCCCAGAGGTAAAGCAGAGGAAGGGAACCAAGTCAACAAATAAAAATATGTGAGACTCTTTCTTGGGACAGGAGGGATAGAGTGGATCAGCTACAAAACACACTGAAGCACAAACCTTCCTAAAACACTGCTATCATCCCATTGTGGTGACCATTTTAGAAACTTTCTGTATCTATCCAACTTAAGAAGAGAAAGTACTGAGAAATAACAGGAAGATGCAATGAAGGAGCCTGAGGAGTTTGAGTAACGACAGGGAACGAATCCTGCTGCCAATGATGTCTTAAAGAGTTAGGAAGTTGTGTTGCTCTCAGTTTAAGAATTTGGTCATTATTTGTGACTAAAGAGGGTCACGCCATACAAGGATATGGACCCAACTACCTATTTTTAAGGCAAGACAGAGGAGGACCATAAACACTCATGTAGTTATGAAGTCAGATGGAAGAATTTAGGTCAATCTAAATTATTTGAAACTTGCTTAACTAGCAATAAATTAAGAGGGAAAGAAGATTTCATTTCCTCTTATCTGCATTTTTATTTCTGCCTTTGGAAACCCCTGAGTCATATTTTCAGCTTTCCTCGGCAGTCAATTAAGCCTGAGAGGGAAATTTTTTTAAAAATGAAAACTGAGATTCTTACATCATCAAGTGCCTCCAGCAAGTGAAGAAATATTGCAAGACTCACAAAAGAAATTCCTAAAGAGTCATTTTATATGAAATTACAAGGGATGTGAGACTTCTATAAATTCCATTCACAGATTCAATTGTATTCCTGTTCTTCCAAAAGTCACAATTTTCTAGAAGGGAATTATTTTGAAAGATAAAAAAGTATCAGTCTCACTGATATTTTCAAGACAGCTTTCATTTCCATGCAGTACTTATTTTATCTGTCTAGTGGCACATCAAAATAGGACTTTTTTATTTACTATCTCAACTGAAGTGAGAATCCTAAACAGTATTTTAGCAGTACTGAAGATCAGTAAAGTAACAAATGTTAGTTTATTCCTCCATGTTACAGCAAGACATCAGAAAAAAATTGAAAGGGACAAAATTCAACAAACACTCGTTCATTTAATTGTGTGTACTTCCTGAATTTTCCTAATAAAAAAAAAAAATCCAGAACTGCAATAGCAAAGAGATACTTGGAAAGCAGTAAGCCTGAGAAAAAGAAACTTAGAAGGAGGGTGTATCTGCAGTTCAGCCTAAATGGTGATGTGGCAGGGCAACCAAAGTAGAACTGGTGCACCATGGGCAGCTCTGTGAGGGGAGGGAGAGCACCAGTCTAAAAGGTTCTGTAACACGCTCCAGATGCTGCTGCTGCTCAGGAGCTGTCAAAAATGGGCTGTTCACAAACAAGGGTGCTGGGGGTGGTGGGGAAAGAGATTAAAAAAAAAATATTATGAAAAAAGATCAACCACAGAAAGCTTAAGGGGACCGAGCATAAATCTTTACAGAAATGTTAAGATTAGATACTAACCAAGCAACAACTGAACTAAGTAGGAATGTAGTCATCCAGAAATATTTGACAAGCTGACTGCTTAGGAAGAAGGGGAATTCTTTAGTCCAACACCTAGGGCTATAACAGCAAAAAATGGGATGAAATTAAGAGGGAAGATTTAGGCCAGATATCAGCAAAACGTTGCAGCAGAGTTATTGTACTGTGAAATAATCTCCCAAGGGATGCAGCTGAAACCCCATTGTATGGGAAATTGAAAACTAGCTCCAATTAGAGCAAAAAACTTCAATGCAGCAAACAATACTGCCTCTGTAGAATGATGGAATGCACAATGCAAGATAGTTCTAGAAGAATGTTTTCCTTAACAAAAGATACCATTTTAGCTTAAGTGTGCTGAAGTTTAAACATTTACTGCTCCACAATCGTTACTACAGTGTCTGAATACACCATATGGACAAGAACATTTTTTACAAAGTGATCCTGGCCTTCAAAATTCTGTTTGATCTCCCATTTTAATAGCTGAAGCAGATCAAGCTGAAACTCATCTGAAGAGATTATTGGGAACATTCATAACACACAGCAGCATATCAAAACCAGAACAATATTGCTGCCAGTTGAAAAAGATGGATGCCAAGTTTATATCACAAAAGCTAAAAACCCTTTAAAAATATGTTGCATTGCAGCAGTTCCATAAGTTTACAAACCTGCTTGTGTACAAACGGTTTGCACAGAACAGCTTGTACTTTGTTTGCATTTTCATTTCCATCCTGTACTTACTTTTTCTGCAATCCTTGCTTTGTGTCTGTGCAGGGCTCTCTGACAGACCATACAAGTGATAAATCCACACAGGACACATATTTAGGGGCACAATCCTTCTGTGTGTCATGCACAAGTCATGCTGGATGCAGTTTTTCCTCAACCAGCTAAAACATTTCACAAAGCACGAAATGAGAGGCAGCAATAAGACTTAGTACCTGCAGAATTTTCAGATGTACATATGTCTCTGATAATACAATTTTCTACTACTCCTCACATATGCCTTGTCTTCAGGATTTTCCACAGTGCTGCCTGAGGTCAAACTCTGATGTGACTGCAACATGAGGTACAGGCAAATTTCAGAAATTACTATTTTACACTAGGCATGAGCAACTGAAAAAATAAGAAAACACAGCAACTTCATCAAAATTGTAAGAAATGTTTCACTTGTATTTACTTATGAGTCAAGAGATCTTTGGTATTGACTGACTTTGAGCCCTGATAATAGCTGCAATATGAAGGAACTAAACTACATCTCCCTGAGAACAGAACACAGTCTCATACCTTGACACTGACCATATACAGTAACAGGGAAGATTTTAAGCAGTATGATAGAAAAACTGGGCTGGATTAAAATTTTTCATAATAGACACGATCTAGAGAAACATCCTCTCTTTTGACAGTACAGAAGGCTGTACATAAGTACATGGGGCGCATATTTGAAACGAGAACTGAGTGGGGAAAAAGAAACCCAAAACTGTAATATTTTCCTTTAATTTTAGTTGATTTTCATCTGCTTATATCACAAATATGTTGTATTACAAACAGCACTAAATTACATCAAGAGACCAATCCATCTGATATTCTGAATATATTTCATGCCTGTTCCAGCCACAGCTGCAGGAGGCTGTTGATGTGCATAAATTGGTTTACTGAAGCAACACAGTATTTACCTGTTTCTGAACAAATTCAGACGCCTCCAGGCTGCATTAACAGCTGGCCACACATTGCCCAGATTTCAAAACCTTTCAAGAGATACACTAAGTTGCAAATTTGACACCAAAGATATGTTTTAATAGTTCCCTAACAACATACAGGCAGGTGTTAGTGTGCCAGGGACAAAACACTGAGCACATTTTCTGAGCAACCAGGGAATATTGTAACAATATCAAGACCTCAGTTCACATTAACTACTTCTTGAAAAGCCACAAAAGCAGCGTAGACCTGCACCCTCAGTTTCCTAGGAAACTTTTCTCTGTCGCCCTGGCTGTTCCAAGGGGCCTTGGAAGTATTCAGCTGCAGAGAGCATTTCTGAGCTGATGAGCTCTGGCCGGGACTGTGGGTCTCCCCAGAACCTTCTCCATGTCTGGAAACATGAGAGATTTCATGGGGCATGTTCATGGCACTCATCCCAAGTAGTTACTGCTGTCTACCAAATGCATTTAAATTACCTGTTGGAAATACGAGACATAAGGGATGCTATAAGGTTAGTATCAATTTCTTGAAATCACTCACTCAGGAAAATCTTGCAGCTCTCTCGTGCTAAAGGTGAGTTCTCATTGCCCCCAGTAGATACAGCTTGAACCCTGGTAGCAGCCTTGGGATACAGGAAAATGATTACATTCTCTTTGGCTTCTGGGAAGTGAATCCCATCCTCTTCTCAGGAAGTGAGAAAAGTTAAATGCATGGAAACTGCTGACACTTGCAAGAATTTGCAGAACAGTTGCTTTCTGTTTTAAATAGAAAAACCCACAGGAAGTCTGAATCCAGCAGGTAAACAACCAATTTTCAGAGCAATTATGCTTTTGCATATATAGAGCAGCTTTCACCCAGAGCTCATATTAACAACATGGTAGCATAGATTTCCCACCGTTCCAATTCCGGGTGTTTCAAACCAGGAATCCAGGACTAGACTTCTAGTTGAATGAGGAAATTTCTAAGAAATTTTTGATGGACACAAGCAGGAAAAATATTGGGTTTGTGGAACATCCAAAGCACAGGAACTGCCACATTAGGGTCCTCTCCCACTATGTGCAAAAGGGTGAGTGCCCCTCAGATCAGGCTTCTTGTGGTGGATAGTTCTCAACTATTATTTTCACTTAATTATTATTCTGGCCTACCCTTCTCCTTAGCAGAATTTGCAAAGAAAGAGGACTAATTATTGTCATTTAAAAGTATGCAATTTAGTAGGATTTGAGCAAGTAGTAACACAGACCAGTTTTGATATTCATACATATATAAAAATGTGCAGCTGTATGTTGCTAATACTGCATATTTATCACATTTATTTCCAGTAAAACCTCTGGGTTCCCATAGTAACAACAGGATACTACCTTAGCACTCCTAAAGATAATGAGCTACCTTGCTAGAAGGAAACCTCACACAACTTTTTCTGTCCTTAAAAAGTGTGGCTCCTTCAACACAGGGTCTGCATATATTTATTCACAGATTCACAGGATGGCTGAGGTTGGAGGAGGGCACCTTGTCCTACTCCCTGTTCCATAGGGACACCTACAGCCAGCTGCCCAGGACCATGCCCAGATGGCTTTTGGATATCATCAAGGATGGAGACTCCACACCCTCTAGACACCCTGAGCCAGTTTCTGACCACCCTCACAGGAAAATAAGGACATTGGGTTTTTCTCTTTTGTGCCCATTGCTTCTCATCCTGTCACCAGGCACTGCTGAGAAAGTCTGTGTTAATAATAATTGGGTTTTCATGGTTTGGTTGGTATCTATGAAGCTTTCCTTTTCCTACAACTCAGGGGCTAAAGCCATTCCTATTTGTTTTGTGTCTGCTTTTCCCAGCTACAGCTCTGAAAGCTCAGCCTGACCTGAGTCTTTCCTACAGTTTCCCTCTCCGAATCCAATGCAATGCCTCAAAGAGAAGCTATGGAAGTGTGGAGGAAGTACAGAGCAAGAAAAAGGAGATCCCTTTTCCCACTCAGAGTAAGCTGTCTAATGTTAGTTTGATTAGACTTAAATTCAGGGATTGTGACAAATCAATCAATCACCAAACTTGACTAAAGCAGTTGTCTGTAAGAAGCTGTGTCCTTAAAAAAAAAAATCATCTTTAATCCTTTTACTCCTTTTTTTCTGCCTTTAAAATGAAGACACCACCACTCGCCCCTATCTGGCAAGTGCATTATGAAAAAATTATGTGATCAAACTCTAATTTAGTACAGACCAGACACACACCTCAGAAAGACAATGTGGCAATTTACCCAAATTGAACAAAACTTTCACTGCTTCCTTAGGAGAGCTGCTCAAAACATGGCAGAAGTAATAATGCTGTAATTCTTTAAGTACACAGGAATCTGAATTCCACCAGGCTGTGGAATCTATGCCAGCAAACCTGCCCTTACCACGGAAGCACCTACTGGCACTGGCAGCATCTGATGTATCTGGTATCAAAGATATTTGATATTTAGAAAAGAAAGAAGCCTGTCGCACAATAGCACCACAATGTGATGGAGGAAAAGTGTTATCCCCAGGTTTGCTCTAACTATATTTCCATCCCAATTAAACTTCCCTAAATACACAGGGGGATTTCAAAGCAGTTTGCACTGATTTAGCTGTGTAGCTCACACTGCCATTTCTGAGAGTCAGGATGATAAATCCCTGCACATTGCTCTGAAAGTTCCCCAGCATGTTGGAGGCATGTTTCAAAGTCAGGAGAGCTCTCCTAATGAGACCTGTTCCCTTTGATGTTTTCACTGGATGGTGGTTCTGGCACCGACTGAATATTTCAGATGTCTTATGCAAAAAAAGTCCAACACTTTTCACCTTTGATAACCATACATTAAAGGCCTTCACTTCTAAATATTGGGGATGAAAAGTGATTCTTTTATGTCCTCTTTGCCATTGAGAAGTAATGTTTTTGTTATTAAAAATGAACAATGTTTCACATTTTGTAACCTTCGTATACTCAGTCAACCAATGACATTGAGGTTAGAAATCAATATTTATAGTTAAGCAGTGTTAATGTAGTGAGTGGATAGCTCATTTCTCAATTAAAAGTATGTTAATAATGAACACATTCATTTTCATGCAGCCATTTGAGAAAGCCTATGGAGAAAACATCTGGAGTCTTAAGGAGATTAACCAGAGATTCTGCTGAGCCAGATTTCTGAATGCAAAGTTCAATTGACATGTCTGATCTTACCATCCTTAAGCACAGTGTTTGCAGTTCACAGTAAACACTAAAATATATAGAGGACATCAGACATTGCTTTTCAATAACACTAATTGACTTCCTCAGGATGCTCTTGCAAAGGTTAGAACAGAAAATATTCTGCCTCTTTTATGCAATTAGGGAGATATCAGAAATCTATAGCAAGGGAAAAAAGGTTGAATATGCATACATTAAAAAGCCCCAAAAAGTAGGAAAATAATCTCCTCTATTTCTGTTTTTGCCCCAGATTTCCAAACCTTCCCTTAGTTTTACAAAAGAATGAGAGGCCCCAAGATTTTTAAATTGTCCTATAAGATTTCTTTGCTAGTTTAAAAGGGTCTGTGCCTTTACTCATTCAAGAAAGTTCAGAACTCAAAGAACTTACCAGGTCACAGTCAGCTCAGAAAAATCCTAAGCAGGTTATGGGTATGTCACAATGGAAAGCAAAATCTCAAAGTTCAGAAATCATATGATAGAGTTCACCTGAGGAAGATTTTCAGACAGGTTTTCAAAGCACAAAAAGATGATTTATACTCTGATCCCTCAGCTCTAAGGGCAAGTCATTCCCAGCTCCAGAACCAGAGCCTCTGGAGGCACAGCCGTGCTATCACCAAATGGCACAACAGGGTAACAGCACTGGGAGTTTCTGACTTCTGCCCCAGTGGTTACATCAGTAAAGCACATCCTAATTCTGGGTTCCATTCAAGAACTACAACCACTGATTGACAGCTGATTTTATTAAATAGCACATTCAGGATATGACCTGATGCTTTACAGCAAGATCTCCAGGAGACTGTACACCAAAATCCCTGTAGCTGCAAGAGAAGCTGCCTAAGGAAATTGAGACCCTTTACCACGATTTCTTTGCATTTCTTGTAATGCTCCTGTGTAGGGCAGAGGTCTCAAAGAAGGTTTCTTTGCTCACTTTTCCTGGGCAAATGTAAGGACTGTCTCACTATAATACATACAAGAGAGGTCTTCCAGTCCCATAGATATGTCCCATGAGAAGGCTTCCCCAGCTACAGATAGCACAAGAAAAACTGGGAATAAGAGCTGGACTCGTGGTTTGCCATTTCCAGCCCTGCATTACCAGTCTCATCCCACCAGCTCATTAAATCCAGGGCATGATTCTGCCACTGCTGCCCAGCCACAGCTTCATTTCAAGCTACTGAGACTCATTCATTCTTGCTGATTTTATTTTACATTCACCATTACACCAAAGACAGGACTTCACTGAGACTCTTCATCAAGTTTGGAGAGCACAGTAAGTTGTATAGAAGGTAATGATTTTGATTTTCAATAATAAGGCAAATTTTTGGATGTCTAACTATCCAGCACTGATGAAATAGAGAAGATAGATTTTCATGAGTGGTGTATTCTCTGAGCACGTTTTAGGTCATACGTGACAGAGTAGCAAAGGAGAAAATGGTTCTTCTGCCTCACTCTAACAGTGTTCTGAGCACCACCTGAATTAAGTGCCATTACCTATATAAGGAAACTTCTGTGTTCCCTTCTCCATCCCTAAGCTCACATTTCAGTGTCCCACTGCACCTGCCTACTTAACGAGCAGAGGGAAATGATCCAGAATGCATTTAATGTCTTCCTCTCCTGCAGAACCAAGAGTGCTCACAAAACCTACTGTAAAATGCTTTTACACTTGGCAAATTGACAGCAATGCAGTGTTGCCAACAAACAAAAAGCAAAAAAGCTTGGAATACTCAGCAGAAACTACAAGAGAAGGTTAATGTAAAAAGCAACTTGATACTATTATCCAACCTGGAGTTTGACAAGAACACAGGAGTTCCAAATTAAACAGAATTAAAAAAAAAAAAGTCTGTGTCATCTGACATCTGGAAAAAGAAGCTTAAGCATTGCAGCACCAGTGCAGTGCAATCAAAAGATTAAGGCACTGAGTAATCATGAGTTTTAGTACACTTGAACAGCAGGAAACAAACATAAGAATGGAAGATATTACCTGAAAAGTATCAGAACTCCTGTCTTGGATTCTTACACATTTCAAGACATTATAAACTGAAATTAAATTTTAAAAAACATCTTTCACAGGGCACCATGCAGAGCCAAATTTTGGCACAGATGTCCTGCCTAGAGCCAGGAGTTGGACTCCATGATTCTAATGGGTCCCTTCCAACTCAGCATATTCTATAATTCCATGATTTACAATAAATTAGCTTTGAATGAGAGTAATTGGGAATTCTTTGACTCATCATATCTATACTGGGAATATCCCCTTACCCTGGTTGACCCTTCAGTATTGTATCAAAAGCCCTGGCTTTTCTCACTATGTTTTAGGCATAATATAAACTAAACTGTAAGACATAAAGCTGGCAGAGCTAAACTCAAGAGCCACACAATGAAAACACGATGATTTGCAGCACACATGAAGTGAAAGAAACCCTATGATTGTCAGTATACATTTTATTTGCCACTTGGTCCCTCCATTCAGCCATCCATTCTGTTGCAGACTATAAATACACGATCTGTTATTTTTTTCACCCAAGATTTTGATTCACTCAGTACACAAACACCTGCTGAAGAAAAATTCAGCACTAACTGTTAACATTTGGCAACAACTTACACTTCTGACAATGGGGTTAAGCTCAAAATAGAGCAACAGCTCAACCTGAAATCCATTAGAATTATTGTATTGTGATTAGCATCAAGAAGACAGTAAGCTTTAAAAGATGTCTGAGACAGAGCTGCACTCACAGCAGATAATATGCATGAAGTAGTACTGCTTATCAGAATGAAGACTTTTTCTACTGAAACCAGTAACATTCATTACTATTAATATCATCATGGAAGAAAAAGTGCAAGGTTAGGAAATCAAGAAACTACAGTAAACAAAAGTTAAACTGCTCTTAACTGCAACCTCTAATTATGTCAATCTATGGACATACAGGTGAGTGAAGAACACTCACTTAAATTTGAGATATCTCTCCGTAAGTATCGATACTTTCTTTTGTCAACCTTTGCCTTATTTGGTTAATTAGACCTAAATGATTTTATGCATCTGTCGTGGTTTGTGCTGGTTTCAAGGTAAACCAGCAGGAGAAATGAACTCAACACGAGAGAGATTATAAATCAGAGCCACAAT
>JAWWEV010000167.1:5846156-5869020 GCA_035583235.1 Hafferia zeledoni | reverse complement strand
TGGCACTGAGTGCCATGATCTGGTAAAAGGACTGGAGTTGGCCCAAGGGTTGGACTTGATGATCTCGGAGGTCTTTTCCAACCCAATCGGTTCTAGGATTCTATGAGTGCAAGGTCTAAACCTCTCTCAATGAAAAACGGAGAAACACATTCCAGGCACAAACTGGCACTCAGACCAGAGCCAGCCTGAAGTGAAACCACCAAGAAGATACACAGGGTGGATGCTGGATTTCACTCTGCATGATGGGTCTGACTGCCTTTAGTTTCACACAGGACCAGAGCCAGTGCTGAGACAGAGCTCAGCCTCCCTCAGTCACTGAGCATCCATGGGACGATCCCAAGTTCACAGTGTTAGTTTTCAATAGGCATAGCCAGTGACAATTAACTCCTCAACCACAAAGGTGACCTCAGAAGGCCAAACAGCCCTCTCCTCAGTATGGAAAGGAATGCTGTACTGCAGTACTGAGATTTTCACCATCACAAATCCCAGCTTGGCAACTTTCACAAGAACAACCTTCAAAGATCCAGAGAAATAGAGAACCAGAGTAATGACATATTTTTCAAGCCTTCCATATTAAGGGTTGTGCTATGTGTTTGTTGCTTTTTGCAGGTTTTCATTTAAGTAAACTCAGAAATACTAAAAATCTGCTGTGAAGGAATCATGTAACACATTCATTTGAACAAAGGTCCTGTTCAGGTCAGTATTACAATAAATTTTATTTTATTTTAGACCCTCTTTACAATGGCACTCAAAGCACACTGGTGGGCAGAAAACCAAACAATGAAGAAACAGATTCTGCAGAATTAATTCTTTTATAATCTTGGAACAGCAGGTCATAATAACATTTTAAGCAGATTACAATGAATATTCTTGTTACACATTTAGAAGGCTTATTTATTGAGGCAAGCAGCTATTTCAGCCAAAATTTTGTAGAATTCTTATCAATAAATTGTCATACAGAGTTTCTAAAAAGAAAAACACTCCAAGGATGACCATTTTCAGCATTTAAATAATCCCTGCAGGAGATGGCTGGATCTAGAAGACATGGACTTTTTGTCTTCTGGAAGAGGAGAAAGGTGGTAAGAAGAGAGACCCAAAAATGCAGTCAGGACAGAGGCAGATTATCAGTAGCAAGCGATGGAGGCAGAGGGGAGAACTCAGAAACTGACAGAAAGATGAGATAAAGCACTAGAGGTTTTGAACAAGGACAGAAGAATGCAAACATGCTTTGCAGGGCAGAAAGGGTCTGTTTTCAGCCTGCTTTTGCCATGCTGGAAGATTCCATGATGGAAAAGAAAATAGCACTGTACAGAAAATGATCATGACCTCCACAATGAACCTGACCTCTGCTAGAGAATGTGCCAGTGTGATGAGGGAAATGAAGAATCTTAATGAGGAAAGGGGAAAGCCAGTCATCCTAATGCAACGGGCTCCTCCCAGGAGATCAGCCAGAAAGCAACATTCACTGTATTTTGCAACTTCATTAGAACTCATCCTCGTTTATCTTTTAAAGAAAAAGCAAGACTATTCATATAGTAGCAAGATCTATTTGTGAACTTTTTTTTTCCCCTCACATTTTCCTCTGAAGAATTAAAAAAGTACGAGTAAATCCTGGCAGCCACAGTACAGTCCTGGGGTAGAGGGGTCTGAGCAGCTCGTACAAAAGGCTGGGGACAGGGAGGTGGCCATCAGTTCTGGCTTACAGGAGGGAGACAGGTTAACAGAGGGCTAAGAAAAGAATCCTTGACAGCCCAAAACACAATTATGTCCCTCAGATCCATTTCTGGGCTACACATAACTCCTGGCAATCTCACAACTCCGTTTTCTAATAACCTGGAAAATTAGGTCAGACTGTGCTATAACAGGATCTTCTTCTTTTGTAACTCATCTCCCCAGCACAGATCCCAACGTAAAAGTCATGTGTACAGCACTACATCAAACAGGCCTGTTCTCTGCTGGAGGGCTCAGGGCTCAGCACAGTTCTCATCCATCCTGCTATCGGGAGCTGTCCCTCGGCATCCACCAAATTCCCCAAATCACCCGTTTACATCAACTGGGAGTTGGTTGGCCCCAACCCTGCCATGCAGCATACAAAGCATTTCAGTATTAGAGCTGATCATGTGCCAGTTCCCAAATCTCTTTTCTAGCCCTGTTTAATTTATTGATATGGACATGGCAATAGAAACCACACAGCACAGACCTAAGTCCCTTCCCCTCAGAAAAATAACCAAAAAATTCCCACATGGATGGATTATGCCATAAATGTCTTGAAGATGAATACAACACATTATTGTCAACATTACCATTCTTCTCACTTTTATCTATTGTTTCCTTTTTCTATGTCTCTTTCAGAGGCAGGGAAGCAATTCTAAAAATAAAGCCCCTTTTTGCTTGAAAAAAGTTACTCACTGGTAGCCCCTTCTCATCTTTTTCCTTTGTTCCCAGTCAGCTGCTCTTCTAACACAACCTGGATTTGATAAAAGAAAGCTAAAAATGGAGGATAAAACTTTTTTGTTCTGAAAAAGCATCTTTCATAGAAAAGCTACAAAATTTATTAGATTTCAGATGCTCCACCCCGTTGAAAGCTGGAGATGATTGTCCTGAGCAATTGCTGCTTTTTAGGCTCCTGAACTTGCTGGGGTTTTGGTTTGGGTTTTTTGGTAGTGTGGGGATTTTCATGTAATTTCCAACTTGATCAGCTGCAAAATAGTAACCCATCATTTTGCCTTCCTAGGCCTCACTTTCCAGCTTAGGCATTTCTTTTTAATACTCTGATCATTTTCATATTTATTAATAGGATCTTTTTATAGAATCATGGAATCATTTATGTTGGAAAAGACCTTTAAGATGATCAAGCCCAGCCATTTTTGTTTCTCCTTATTCTATGAAACAAACAGATAACTCAAAAAATGCCCAAATCATGTTGTGTTTGCTGAGAGCACAAAGGACTGACAGTTCAGCTGCACTAAGTTGATACTTCTGAGCCCCAAAGCTGATCCAACATGCCCTGCAGTGCAGGGGTAACAACCCAGCAGAGGACAGCTCTGCCCACGGCATTGTTCCACCCCCTCTGCTCTGCCCCAGCTCTGGGGGGGAACCCAACGAGCTTCATCAAGCACTTCTGGTTCTCACACACCATAATATTCAGTAGGACATCTTTGTATGAGAGCTCTGCAGCAATTCATCCTCATTAGTCACTTTTTGCACATTGAATCTTCTCTGAAGTACAGAAAGTAGCACATGAACCTTAACTTCATCTTTGTAATATTACAAAGTAAAAGATATTACAGTACAAGATGGCACACACAGAAGTGCTGCAGCCAGGCATGAACTGGAGTAGTCTGGATTCCCTTCCAAATTGCAAAGAGGTTAACATAAGTCCAGCAGCTCAGCGGGAGAGAGACACTTGATCCTGCTTAGCCACCTCTTACAGCTTCATCAGTGGCAGAAGGAACAATTCAACCTTTTCATTTTATATTTGAACTTCTCTCTGTAGCTTCAACAAATTTAGTGGTATGCTCTGGTGCCAGTTATTTTCACTTCAAGAAATGACAGTTAATAGAATCAAATGCTCTTTTCACAAAACATGGTTCTAATTTGAAAACTTCCAGCGTTATCTATCACTCAAACAGCATATTCACTTCATTCAGTGCCATATGTCCTGATAATCAAGACAGGGGAGTAATTTAGACAAAAAGATACAAGAAAGGGCTCTAGTGGTGGTGAATATTAGTAAATTACTGTCTGAAAAGGTTCTTTTCTGTGCAATTTAGTCTCCACCTTTACTTGGATCCTTGTGGTGGGTGCTGCAGGAAGCCCTGAATGTTTCCCTATTTGGTGGACCCAGGGTGGACTCAGCAGCAGGTGACTCAGGCACACTGAACACCGTGCAGTAGATCACACCTTTTCGAGTCAATAGGTGCAAAAAGTTTCAGCTTGGTGCCTTTTATGCCTGTTGAAAAGTGAACAGGCATAGCCAGTGAGTACTGTAAGGCTTCCAGAGCCTTAAAATGACCAAAAGAAGGACAATAAGGTCTGTACCTCCTGAGTTCTCCCAGTCTGAGGCCAACATGACCCCCAGGATAAACAATATGTAGTTATTACACAATACTATACAGTCCCATGGTACAAAGTGCCTACAATAGATTGGCACAGACAGGGCACAGCAACCTTGAGAATCAGAGATTCAGAAGTTTTAAGCAGATACATAAATTTCTCAGGAGCTCAGGGCCAGTCAGACTTTTTCTCCCTGACAGAAGAAAATGCTTTTCTCTCACCCACAGTCCCAGCATGGCATTATTAGTGGACTTGAAGTAATGAAAATAGCATTTTTCATAAATTTTCCTGTTCTTGGCACTGTAGAGGCACAAACAGCTCTGGGAAACAGCAAAGGAGCATAAACAGAATTTTTAACCAAGTTCCAATTACAGAACCAAAACCTACCCACTTATCTGTACCTGTCATCATGTGAAACCTGATGATAATTGAGTTGAACAGATGTGTAAATCAAGGCAGATTCTAACCTGCCAGATGTCTGTTATTAGGCATGTTATTCATTGCACAAAACTCAACCTGACTTTCAGACCCTGGCTGAAATCTGCATTTCTACCCATTAAAGAAAGAGTCTTTTTCCTTTAAGGCTGTCCAAATTTTGAATTGGAATAAATAGGGAAAAAATATATAGGACCTAAAGTCTTACTTTGTGCCACCAAATACAAGTACAGATACAGCAAATCTTGGAAGAGAGGAAAAATATCAACTAAACCTGGGTATACAGTGTGAACAAACACTGTTAGGGAAAAGATTTTCACCAGTCCTTATGAGCCATTATTCAATGATGGCATTAGCACACAAAAGCAGAAGCATATCCTGGGTGTATTTACAATTAATGACGTTTTCTCATCTAGAGAGAAAATGTTTAAATCACATGTTTGGTGCTAGGAAGAAAACATTATTCTTTTCAGAAACAGCAATTTAAACAATTTCTATCATTTCAGAAATGTCACACGATGCCCATGCCCTTCAAATTATCTGTTTTGCTCAAAACTTGTGAATCAATTTCTGATAAACAGTCAGGAAGGATGCAGGGGCACACCTGCTCTGGCTGTTCCTCACTGCAGGAGGACAATGTGCCTGTGCTGCCAAGCGACCGTGGTAGGACTGGTCCCTCTGGGACACAGAGCTATCTCACACTTCATTTTTTCTCACTCAACAGACAAAACGTGTATGGTTCCTATTTATAGAGAAGACAAGTAATGCATTATCAAATCTCTCTCCACAGCAAAAGCCAAAATATATTCTTATTGTTGAAAAATGGAATGCCTTTTTTCCCCACCCGTGCTGCTACCTCAGCTGGAGTTGCCCAGGTAAAGCTCCTACACAGCCCTGCAGCACCTAACCTAGAAAGCAACTTTATCTCTCAGCAAGGAAACCCAAAATCAAGAATAACACTAACGTGCCTTTCCTGAATGCTGTAAACCCATTTCTGCCTTCCACCATTCCTTTGCCTTCTTCACCTCCTGACTATCAGAACACGTGTAGCAAACCACTCAGTTTAGAAATGGCAACGTCACACACACACACAAACAAGACTCTGAATGCAACTAATCCCAAACCAGAAGGATTTGCCTCCAAACTTATCAGAGGGCCAAGGACATCCCTGCCTGAACCCAGCAGTCTCTTGTGAAACATTCTGTCCTCATTGTTACTCCCCTTTTCTCCAGTCCCCATGTATGATTGCCAAGGAACTGGCACCCCATGTGAACACATCTCCCACTGCAGCTGCTGCAGAGCCATCAGCTGGTGACACCACTGCCTGCCAGCCATGGTGAGTGCCAGGCAGAACTGCCTCAGGCCAGCACAAGGGCTGTTTGGTGGAGAGGAAAGGAGGGTTTGCTTGAGGAACCAGGACTCAGGTGTGTGCAGAGTTGCCAGGGGACAGGTGCAGCATGCTGGCAGTGACTAGTGGTGCCTAGTTTGTGACAGATTGAGTCCATTGTGGCTCTGGGCTTCACGGTATCTGCTACTCAAGGGTGCTCTGAGCCGTTGCCAGTGCATCCTGCTCCAGGCAGGCATCCTGCTGCTGGGTGTCACCAGCTCAGCCACACAGGTTTTAGAAGGATGTTACACACAGGGCTCCAGAGACGTGGAGGAGGGGAGAGAAGGTGGTGCAGGCCATACTGCAGGGTCCTGTGCACCCTACAGTCACCTCAAGCAGCTACAGGTACCCATGCAACTCAAAACCTAAAGGCAGGAACAGAATGACTCCAAAGCATCTTTAACACAACAGCAGGGTGTCCTCAGTACCTCTTATCCATTACACCTTCCTGCCTGTGCTCCAAGGCCAACAGAGCATGGACAGTCAGCTAATCCCATCACTCCAGTACCACTTTCAGTGCTGCAACAGGATGGAGTAAATCCAACCAACCTACATGAGTCTTGTGCAATTGCCATTAATGTCAGTCACAGCTACAGCAGTTATTTGCATAATTGAAACTACACCAGGGACTGGAATCCCAAAGGAGGCATGATCTGTGTCTCCCATCTATAAACTGAAAATTACACCATTCTATTTTAATTCCATGTATTTAAGTCTCACATGGGACCTAGAGCAATCAACTTAAAGACTGAGAAAGCGGTTGGTAAATAACCACAGGCTACAAAATTTGAAAAAAAAAACCTGCAAAAGGAGAATTTGCAAATGTTAATCCAACTCACTTGTTGAACATCCCTAAATTCGGGTTTTCTGGCAATGCACAGACAGGAAAATCAAAATCATTAACCACAGAGAATAGGTCTTCAGTACAAAAGTCTTCAGTCTGGCTGAATGACTGATTTTTATCTGAAGAGTTCCTACATGAAATATCTCTGTATGATTAATAAGTAATTACCATGCATTGTTATCAATCTAGAATGTCTTATGATGTAGGGCATAGATCTATTAAACTCTCAGACAATGGACTAAACCATGAAGTCCTTCCTTATAATCATTTTATGGTCATTCCTAAAATTGTGTTTCTTTTTCTTCCTTTAAATGTCTTAATTGGAGAAAACAGGCAGAAGAGAAGCCATCTAAAAGACTAAAAATAAAATTCAGATTAATTCATCGCTTTGTTGTTTTCTTCCAACACATTAGTCACAATGAAACTACGGTGTCAGGGACATCTGAATTGAAATAGAGCTAATAAATTTTCTACTATTCTCTCTAGTCGCCTAATTGTCAAAAAAAACAGCTGTACCTTTCCCTGTTGGTTTATTTGGGCGTTTTAATAATTTTTCTTCTCATATTGCACATTTTATGAAATACCCATCTTCTTCCAGGTCTTCAAACACAGGTTTTTTAGCACTGAATAGGAATGCCAGGAGTTCTGCTCAACATGTCACTTCCTGCAGTCCAGAAACTGTATTCTGCTGCCAAAGTGCTTACTCCTATTTTTTCACTTTTAAGCAAAAACTATTTAAATTGTTAATGGTATTTTTCTCTAGTACTTCAACTATTTTTATTCTCCGGTGCTTAAATATAACTACTTTTGTTCTTGAGAATGATGGAATTAGAAATGGGTGGATTCACTTAGTAAAAATCTTACCTTTTATAGTTCCTAAAAGCTCAATAATTCCAGAGCTGAATTACAAAGCATCATTTTAATAGACCCTCTTAGTCATTTAACCTAGACATAGAGATTACTTCAGCCACTGTGGCAAGGTAAGACCAGAAAATCAGTTCTTCAGTCTCTGTAAGGGAGGTAATTTTTTTTTTAATTTGAGCTGCCACACTTGTGAATTTGCTTACCTGAGTTTTAGTGGCTAGGATTTCCTTCCTTTTGTTTTCTTTCAATAATTTATGTATTCCTGAGAGCACTAAAATATCAGGGCCTGTGATCAAGTCAAATCATGTCACACTCAATAAAATACAATTCAGGATTCTTGCCAATTCCTGAAATATCTTTAATTTTCAATTTAAGATCAACATCCAAAAAAGAAGCCATTGAAAAGGAGCACTGCTAAGAAAATATCAACCACCTGAAGACAGAGATTTAATGATGTTGCACACAACTTCTAAAGAAAGTCTTCAAACTTAGATATGTAAGACACAGAAATGCTCAGTTCTGAAAAAGAGGAAAAGTAACTTGCAAAGCAAACAGAGATAAAGAAGTGTTGATGTAATGCAGACATCTGCCTGTGCAACAGCAGTGTATTACCTTGAAATAATATATTGACACTGTATAAATGCACTTTAGTTATTACCATTTTACAGGAGACTTTTTTCCTATGGTTAAAATTGGTTGTCATTATGTGTTAACAAAGTATTTTACAGAATTCTTTTAATGGATGTTTAAATGTGGGCATACAATGGGTTTTGTCATACACAAGTAAACTAAAGAAAAATATTACTGTTTTTATTACATCCTAAGTAATAAATGTAAAGCCAGAAAAACAGCATGTTCTTTCTTGGCTTCTCCCAAAATCTGCTGTAACCATTTCTACTTCATTTACATAAACACAATCAGCTTCCTCTTTGCAGGCAGACATATGAAAAAATCCATCAAATTTTAAAATTCAGGAACAAATTACACCACACTCATACAGTATGGTAGTTTACTATTTTGTTTCTTGCCTTGAAGGAAATTAATTACTTGGCACTAGACAGCACAGTTAGGCCTTTTATTTATTCTGAGAACACCCCCAAATGGTCAAAGTCCCAGCTCACTGTAGGTACTGCCCTGTTGAGTTAGTGCTCTGCTGTTAATTAGAAATGCTCCTAGTTAAAACAAAGCAATTAGAAAGGCATAAGGATGGACTAAGTGAAATCCTATGGAGCCATCATCTCCAAACCTTGCCATCCTGTCAAACTGAGAAAGAAATTATGCCAAAAATACATTTTTTCATGAGAAATTTGCTCCTTTCTGCTTGCCAGAGGCACTGCTTTTAGACCTTTTTTCTGTTATTTCCTACTTGTTTAAGACATGAATGTAAATGTTGAGCTAAGTGAGCTCAAGAAGCAACTCAGATCATAAAAAAAGCATCATTTGGTTCACTCCAGATCACAGACCCCAGACTGTGGCATTTCCACATCAGTACACACACACCTCGACATTTTGCCCAAGGCTGGAGAGCACAGTTGATCACATCACACTCCCTTCTTGGGAGGTGTTAGGTGGGGTCACCAGTGGGAGCCAAAGGGGGGACAGTTTTGCACTCAACTTCTTGTTTCAACAAATAATCACATCATTATTCCATATACAGCTATGAAGAAATTCCAGCACCTGTTACCTCATGTGTGTATTAACTTCGTGCAATCCCCTCTAGCACTGCGGGGACACAAAGCAGAAACAGAGCCCAGCACATCCCACCTCACAGGATACAGCTCCTGAGGAAGATTCCCTCCCTGCTTAAAATTACACATTTGAAGGGGAGCTCCTTTAATCAGTGCTCAAATTAGAATATTTTTCCTTAACAACAGCATGGGAAAAACTTATTGCTGCCCCCCCCAGCATGAAGCAACTCGAACACACAGTGTGCCCATAGCACAAATGACAGGCAGTGCAAACCACCAACCCAGAGCCAGAGTCACTGCCACAAATACTAGCTGGAAAAATAATTCCCTGGACAGAAGAAGGAGGAATGTTTGCTGTCTTTGACAAGGTAGGAGAGTAGTGCTGACCAGCTTATGGTGTAGATGGTTCAGAAAGGAAGGGGGAGGGGAAAAAAGTAATATGCAAACAATTAATGCATCTGTGGCAGTCTCGAGGAACTGGGTTCATCTGCCTTCTGGTACTTAATTAGAACACTGTGTTCAGTACATACTGTGTCCCCAGTAAGCAATGCCTCCAAAGCAAATTAAAAGGAGCATAATAAATCATGCTTTTTTTTTTCTCCAGACATACAAATCTCTTTCTACACCAAATATATACATATGCAGGGCAATGTATATGCATAAATGTAATATATACATATGTAGGCAAAGAGAGAAGGTAAAAAAATAAAGTTGGAGGAAAACAGAGCAACAGTGATCATGTTCATTTTTTATCTCTCTGAGAAATTAGCTTAGAAGGGCTGTAGAGCTGATGGCAGCCTGCACAAGGACAGAGTTCGGTGAATAATTCAAGCACAGTAATTTTTAGATATATCTCACAACTTCAGCATTTTGCAGATCAGTTCACTGTACTTGTCTGTCTGAAGAAAAAACGTAAACCAATTTGTGTAAAAGTCTGAACTCACATCCATAAAAACAATGTATGTGGTGATACATCTATTTTCTCATGTCAATAATTTTATAACAATTATAATACATTTCACCACTAAAGATAAACCTTCTACCTACTAGTGTCTCACAGGGGGTTTTTTCTGCATTTGACTCCAGTAGGAACCAGCTGTAACACCTGAGTGTTTTTCTTACAAGTCATCAATGCAACAATGAGAGGTTTGGGCTTCTCAGCATTAGTACCCTTGTGCTTTTCAAAATGGCCACACTGTAAAAGATGGTGCTCACCCAGCAAGGGAGGAAAAATTACACTGTACTAAGGCAGAATAGTTTACAAAAGCAGTGAGAGGCTTAAAGTGATACACAGCTTGTGTTTATAAAAATTCATAAGCGTTTCAAGTGTACTCCTAAAGGAATCATGTAGATGCTGCAACAAATTATTATATAATATAATTAAACACAAAAACCTGGAATAGCAAAATAGCATTAAGGGACAAATTTTCATTGCTGTAGCAGTGGCAGATTGCAAGCAAAGATGGCATTAGAGGTAATGGGAACTGAAGTTATAATCCACTGTGCAGTGTCAAAAATAATATCCCTGTGGCTTTGGCTTAAACTGGCAGAGTTAAGGCAGCAATCTGATTTCTAAATCTCCCCATTGTGTGCAGACAGGAACCCTCACAATGTCCCTCTTCCCTTCTTCCCCTCAAACACATTCTTAAAAAAAAACACACATTTGAGCACATGGGAGGGAGGATCAGGCACATTATATATGATTGTGCATTTCCTTTGCTTTTGCTGGTTCAAATCAAACTTTTCCTTTATTTTAGCATGCCTAACAGCAAAGTGCTACCACTGAGAGTTCTGATGCTTTTCACTCTGTAACCCTGGATAAATCACCTTTGGACTGGTGTAGACAGGCTGTTAGCAAGGTGTAGCAAGCTGCTCTCCCTCTCTAAAATCACCCTTCCTCTCTTGCAGACACAAACTGCATCAGCCTGTGGCCAGTGCAAACCATCAGGCTTTCCACAGTGCTGGCAGCTGTACCTCTTACATGAAATATGTCCTGTGGCATCATTTCATATCCCTCAAGCTCTTGTTACCTGCTGTCACAGGGTTTACTGTCACTTAAGCTCTTTCAGAATATTGTCAGCTTTAAACAGCCTAGATGCCCACATGGAAAGGCTACAGCCCAGCTCCAATCCAACCTGTGGTCTTGGGCTGTCTCCCATCCTTCAGTCAGACCTGCCAGCTCCAAAATGCTGGAATAAAAACAATGCACATGTGGAGTCTGTACAAAGGTGTGTAGGGTTTTACTGGTTTTCACAAGTTTTCAGTGTTTGGAGTAACCTGTTTTCATAACTGCTGGCAAAGAGCCTTCCCCACACTGACAGGAGCTGGGCTTTCGCAGGTGGTCAGTGGGACAGACTGTGCCCTCTACAAGCTCACAAATGACACCAAAGAGTGGGGAGTTGGAAGGCAGGGCAAACATTCAGAGGGAACTCAACAAGCTGGAGGTAAAACCACCAAAAACTTCACAAAGTCCAAAACAGACAGATGCAAAGCCCTGAATGTGGGCAGGACCAACCCTGAGAATCCCTTCAGGGTGGGGACTGACTAGCTGGGCAGCAGCTTTGCAGAAAACAACCTCAAGGTCCTGATGGATGAGTCGGTGACCCCTCACTTAAACCCCCAGACTAAATTCCTTTATCATTCTCCTTTATACAAGCTCACAGCAAAGCTATCTTATACATATAATGCATTGTCTGCTCCTCTTCTCCATCCAAACATGGCAGGGAATTAATCCCATTTTATGTCAAGGAAAACAGACACGTACAGACATCTGCAAACTTGTGTCTGGCTCAGCAGTAGCTCTGCTGGCACCAGCCACACAGTGAATCAGTGGCGGAAGCAGAATTAGAAATTACAAGAATTACTGGCTCCCAGTTCTACCTATTATCCATTCAACCATGATCATTTTACACGAAAACCTTGTCTTGCCTGGGACTGCTTTCATGATGTGTTTTAACAGCAGCGAGCACAACAGCTTTCTGGCTCACAACTGATAATTCTTGGCATTGCTGTAATGCAGATTTATGATAATTATTATATGTGCTGGGGTAGGAATAAATTATGTGAAATACATAAAATTATTCTGGTGCAGAGCAATGAGCTCTAACACAACAGAAAAAACAACTCATGAAAGAGTATGTGTAATAAAGTAGTTATTGTCATACCAGTGATAATCACTAGGACAAAGGAGTTTTTAGGAAAGAACTGGCTTTTTTTATGTTTGGACAGGATTTAGCACTATCCATATTGGGCCTGCTACATACTCTTATGGTCCAAATAAATTAAAAAAAAAAAAAATAGAAGACATTAGTACTAAAGTTGAGGCATATAGAGACCTTGTCTCTAATATAGAAAGAGAAAAAAGGTGAGCAGCACTCACTCCTACAGTAGGGGGAAAGGTTTGCTACACTTACACCTCTTCTTTTTTGACCAACTTGGCTGAAAAATTTTATAACTGAATAATCAGAATTAAAATTTCTGAATCAATATTCAATAAAATTAATTAACCCTGTTTTCAGTGCAACACATTTTTAGATTTGGCACACTGTTCGAGCTACTTTTATGCTCCCCTATCATTGCAAACATCAGGATGAACGTAACTAGGACAAAAAAAGGTTTTGAAGGCATTGTCCTGTCATTTCTCAGCCATTCTGTCATTACTAAAATTTCATGGACCTTCAGACTCAAAAGCTCACTCAAAAAACAGCTATATGTGACCCAGGCTTATTTCCCAGGGAGAGTACTAGGAATCCACCAGCCTGTTAATTCTCTATAGTGAAAGGGTCAAGTACAAGGTCATGTTTCACTTGAACTGAAAAAAGACAAACCCCACAGTAACCTGGGTACTAAGTCAAGAGGCAACGTCTATAAATATCAGGCTGAAAGGATGAGAGAATTCTCTGATCTTTTCAAAGATACCTGGGATGACTATTCCACTTTCTGGGTTGCTTCTGCCACCAGCTGTCTGCTAATTGTTTGATTGTCCTCTGCTGTTGCCTTTTGAAATGTCTTTTAACACTTTCTGTGCTTAATATTAAAAGACACAAATATGAATTACAAATGAAACAGTACAAAGAGGAGTTCATGGCAGAAGCTGAACAAAACCAATGCTGATATAAATAATCCAAGGTTCGAATCCTGCCTCCAGTAAAGCAAATGGCAAAATAAGGCATTTCACCCCACTTTTTGGTACAACTCTATCAGTGTGCTTCCGAAATGAGTGAAAAATCTAGGTAATAAAACAGTATAAATCGCATTATCCTTGGGTTTCTAGATGGCGCCTGCTAGAAGAGGTGCAATAATTACTAATTACTGGAGCCTAAGTGACTGATTGCATGACAGCAAGGATGACTCACAAGTCATTTCATATAGACAACTGGAAAGAAAATAATTTTCAGCTCTTGACTCTATTTTAAGCATTTCTAAAGCATTATTCACCATAGTATCAGTGAAGAGGCTGGATTTGAAAATGGAAAGGCTTCATAACAACCATTATTCCCCTGGATCATTTATACACAGGGCAACATTTATCATATATCCTTTAGAGTATGCAAACAATATGGGCTCCAATCTCCATATTCAAAAGTAGCTCTTAATATGTATGACTGCAGTACATGCCCAGAAAGACCATTAATACCTTGGGTCTTCAAAAATGAAGAGCACTTTTCTAGCAATGGCTTCAAACAGCTAAAGTCATGGAAACATGTTCATAACTGGTTTAAGTAACTAATTTTGTCTCCAAATAAATTGCTGTTTCATCTTTTAATTCATCTGAGATCTGCTTCAAAATTAGTAATTTTTTATCTCTACTAAACAGAAAGAACCCATAAAAATTGTACATTTTGTTAATGTTCTAACAACTGTACATCTAGAGCTACACCATTAGAATTGCAACAGTCCATTCTTTACTAAATTTGTTTCAACAAATATCCATTTCTTTTTTTTTTAAAGAATTCACTTATTTTTAGATAAATCTAGAGTGGATGACGGTAACTCTGTTCCCTGGAATTTTTAATAATACATAATAATAAATACCTTGAAATGTTTGCATACCTGAGAGGAAATAAAACAGGATCTTTAAATAGAAGTTAAAAATTTTTTTGATTCTTATATATTATATTCTTCAACGTGGTGTCATAGCTACCAATAATAAATACTATGGTATCAAAGTCAAGGTGTGATAGAGAGTGCACAAACACACATACTACAAGAATTGCCAGTGTGAACAGACAAAATAGCAAACAGAGAAGGAAAGGTGTATGGCAACTTCTTCTTCTCTATCATTAGCAAAGCCTGTAGCAAAACTGCATCTCCAGACTCCACTCCATGTAATACACCGACTCTTAAAGGAGACTGGGCATCATCACACATCACACTCAGCACCACGATGCAAATAAACTGTGGCACTGGCACTGGGCCATAAAACAAATACAGAGTACACCCTTAGTTCAGGGTCCTAAATGGAAGGAACTTGCACAAAATAAGTATCTGTTACAGCAGCGACTGTGAACAGTGCAAGAAAAGCCACCTGTTTGCTAAACCTCCACAAAGAAAGGCTCACACTCACCCCAAGAATTTTGTGTTCTAGTTGTTCTAGTGGAAATGATAAACTGTAAATGCCATTCTTCACTCTATGTCACTTGTGCTTATGCTAATGAAAATAAACAAGCAACACATCTGTAACACGAGCCAGTGCCCAACCTCCTATATTTTGCTATTTTAAAAGCATCAAGAAGCAGAGGAAAATGCAAGAATATCAGTAAACCTCACTGTTCTTGGTATCACTAAAGCAAAGAGACACAGGCAGTCAGACAATAAATATTAAATTAAACAGCAGAGATTCGTTCTCTACACTGAAAGAGTTCCTTCTAAAAATGAAACTGTCAGATTTGACTATAAATGTTTGTTTATTATTAATCTGTTGGGACCCACAGTTGTTATGAAGAACTAGAGATTGTAAACTCCCTGTGTTTTGGAAATCAGGCGTTGAGCATTTTGATAGCAGAAGACACGGGAAATAATTCCTCTCTATAAAAAAATTCCTTATTTTATAGCTCTCCTTTCATCAGAGCTTAATTTAAAGTTTTTAGTCTCTCTTCCTTGTATTAAATAAAGAGTTCTGATTCTGCAGGAAACACTCTCAGTAGGAGATATCTTATAAATTAATACAGAAACTTGAGGAAACCTCTTACAGTACAGAGTATAATCTAGAAATAATTTATGGAAATCTAGATTAATGAAAAAACACAGTTCTCAAAAGCAGAGAATAAGTTAAACACTAGAACAGGAGATGCTGGTCAAAAGGACTATAACCATGCAAACCTCTGGTTACAGCCTCAAGCCTAGACAGAAGACATCCAAGTTGTCTGGGGAACCTTTCACTGAAGAAAATATCTTCTTTAGTGTTTACACAATAAAACCTTCCAAAATGCTTTTCCAAGCTTTTGTTGTAAAATTTCATCCAACTGCATTAAATAAATGAGCTGGTAAAGGCAGGCATGCACCCTCCCTAAGCCAAGGTGATCCTCACAAAATTGAAATGGAGTGGCCTTGCATCCCAGGGAGTCTAGAAATGCTGTTTGGGCAGGAAGTCAGACCAAGAAAGGTTGTGGTTATTCCCAACCCTTGGATTCAGCCCCCAGACGAACCTACTACCAGACACACAAGGACCTTGTGACCCTGGAGGTCACAGCCCAGGAAATCTCACAAAAGGCATCTGTGGTCCGCAGGGCAGTGGGTACAATACTCCTCAGGATGTCAATTGGACCTCAGTTCTCCACAGGAAGAAATGAGCTATGCTTGAAGGAAAGGAGCATCTGGGATGACAATGGCTGTATTCTGTATTTTGACATACATTATTTCCATTCAGCTGCAACAAAAGCCTGTGCAAAGGCTTGAGTAGAGTGACAGGGAGAATATGTAGCACAGGGCAGGGATTTTGTCTCTTTCTTATTTGTTATCTTTTTATGCAGATGTGCAGATAGTGCTTTTCAGATATGAACTGCTGGCTGATGCCATCTCATCCTTTGCTTTTGATTCCTGTAAATTACTATTAGGTTACATTCTGATTTAGTAACTTGGCATACTGTAAAATGACTATAGATTCCAGCTCCAGCCAGGCAAGAAGCCAAGAAAACTGCATTGTGAGAGGGATGGGCCTTGGCTCTGCTGTTGAAAATTTAACACATTTGAACAATTGATTTTCAAATGAAATATGCCCATGTCGCATCAACACAGAGCAGTATTGGGTTTCCTCCATGCTTTGTGCTGCTGAATTCAATTGCCTCATTTGATCCTAATTGCAGGGAAAAAAAAAAAAACAAACCGACAAAAAGCCCCACAAATGGCTCCTCATATTAAAAACACTCAAAAAAATGCATCTAGCAACAACCTTGGAGTCAGCACAAGTCCTACAAACTAACTGTGCAATGTGTGTGATGGAAGAGACAGAAACTCTTAGTAGTTGTATGTGAAGATTCAAAGTGATCTCTGAGCACAGTATTCCCAAACACAACAGAAGTCAAATTTTGCTGTGACAAAGTGTAACTGCAGTAGAACTGTGCCAAGAAGCCTCAAAGAGCCCAGCAGTGGTTTATGAGAAAAAAGAGCCCCTGTGCATCTCGAGATGTCCAGGAGCATCTTACAATAAAGCTGAACAATTTGCTCCAAATCTGAATGGAAATTCCCAGCCTGCAAGGCTATTCCTACCATGCCTTACTGCTTCTTTCTAATCTTGGGCAGCTCCTTCTCATTCAGCCTCTGTCTGAAGGAACAAATCAAGTAACCAGAGAGGGCCTTCTCCCATCCACGGCCAAATCCCACAGCTCCCACTGCTTCTTCAGCTTCCCTTTCGTGTTTTCAAATATGCATTGACTTGCTGTGCACTGGCTATTTCCAGAAAGGAAAACACAGCATTAGCTATGCAGATTTCATTTTTCCTGGAAAGACTTCATTACAAGTGCTGTGTTCTTTCATACGAGAAGCAAAAACCTTAAAATGTATTTCCCTGTAGTAATCTCATTATAACTACAAAAATAACCAGCCTGTTTGCTTTGATCTTTATAATGTCTGTAAATTCTAAGTATTGCATTAATTGCATATTCAGACACCACGTGCAATTGGGCTTATTTCAATCCTGTTTTCAATTCCCAAATCAATTTTCATCGTCACTTTAAAAAAATCTTTATAACAAGAAGCTTTGGTTATTTTAGCCTAAAATGACACAGAAAGTTCAGTTGAATAATTGCAAGCCACAATAAACTCTGACTCTGGTGTATACTTATTAAATTTTGCAGAATTAGAAAGGCAATAGTTACTGGAATTTTGTATCACGTGAAGTTCTGATATAAAAAATCATATTAAAATTATTTATTAGCAATAGAAGCCAGAATTATGAAGGTCAAAGACATAATATTCACTTTGATACATCTTAATGTGAATGAAACTTTGAATAATGGCACATTTAGTTTAGAATTTCTTGGGTCTTGTTTTGTATTATGCTTCTAGTATCCTTTAGGAACCATATTATTAAATAATGCAAAAGTAAATTTTAGATACTACATAAAAGATTTGAAAAAACATTACAAAACTACCCCTATCTTTCTATTGACATTATATAAATAATACTAACAGGCTTTCTAAATGAGGCTCAATTTCATTTTATATTTTTCTGCAATGCTGAAACCAAAAAATGTAGTGGTCTCAAAAATAATATAAAATAAAGTGTCCAAACCCAGATGCATATGTACTTTAACTTCATAAATTAAATATAAATCAAAATCAAAACATCATATGATGAAAAACATAATAATTTCTAATATCAAGCAGCATAAATTACTTAAATCATTTCAGTAGCTATTTATTAGGCATTTCACATTAAATGTGTTCTTACACTATCTTTTCCCCCTAGAAAGAGGTAATTTTAGAAAAATACATATTTTTAAAGAGTGCAATTATATAAAAATTAAGGGAATTTTACCCTGATTCAGTAAGTGAAAATTTGTATGTAGAAGGTCTGACCTAAACCTTTTTACTGTCAGTAAAAATACTCCCATTCACTTCAAATGCAACAGAACATTTGGATTGATTAACTAAGTTGGCTTTTAAGTTTAATTTGTTAACAAAAGAAGCAGCAAAGGACCTCTAATGTGTTTCCATAGGTGTCATCACTAGAAATGGTAGAGAAAGTTGTTTCTTATCATAAGAAATACAGAAGGATTTAGGTGGGATGAGGCCACCAGAGGCCACCTCATCCTGTTGCACAGAGCAACAAGGGCATGAATCACATCAAAACTCTCCTCCACTCAATACCAAATGCATCGCAAGATGAAACAGAAGATTTATGTGCTTTACCTGTTGTGCAGCACTGGAGAAACGCAAAAAACATTCTTTTTGCCAATTAGATGTAACCAGAAGAGATTCTGAGCATTATTTGATTTATATTTTCTCCATCTTTGCAAGCTGCAGTGCTGTTAACAACCATAAATTAATCAATCATCCAACTTTTAAAGCCCAAACATCACTTCCCATGTCTTAAAATCCACAGGAGTAACGAACACGTGCTGATCTATGTTGCTTCTATTCAGAAAGGGAAAAACAGTATGAGATTGGGGCAAGGTGGACAAAACAGGGATATTACAACTGAAGCATTCCTATTCCCTTACCCTAATTCCAGAGATTAATACTTAGAGTCAAATGCTTGTAATTCCACAGTACATGGTGAAAGCAAGAAGTTCCCCCTGCAGCACTTTCCAATCCCTTTCCAGCAAAGCATGGTAATTCAGTAAATCAATGTTAATGTCATGATCAGCAATTTGACCAAATTATTTATCAGCAACTATTTATCCTTTCCTATCAACAAAACCCACAGTCATTATTTTACGCAATATTCACTATATATAGATATATACACAAGTGGAACAAAGTCTGACCAGCTGTGCAGAAGTAGCTTCCAACAAATTAATGTTCCACTATTTCCAGGCATATGCAGAGCAACAAGACACAGCAGGGCAGCAGCTTTAAGGTTAGATTTGTAAGGAAAACTCCATGAGTGACATTTTCAAAGCCAGCTCGGAAAACGGACACCCATTTTGCATTCATTTTAAAGGTAATTTGCCATCCAGGATTTTCCTTCCTTCTGATTATCTAGAATTCTACACTCATAAAAATGCTGCTCACAGGCTTGGAAATAAGACTCTCTTCCCTTTCTTTTTTTTTTTCTTTTTTTTTTTTTTTGTTGCAAAGTTATCAAGGGCCTCTTTGTTCTTACATTGTGTGGTTCATTAAAAAAAGGAGAACTCTCATTTTCCTCATAATGGAAGTTGTGCCCTCAGAAACTACACATATCCCTGAAACAACCCCTACACAGAATCTGTTGATATTGGAAACGTATTTCCCTCAGAAACACTCTCACTGTGAAAGAGAAATGTCTTTTCATAAAAGAAACTAAAAGAACTTGAAAAGTAATACAAAACACAATAAAAGAATTTATTTCTAGCAGTGCACTTCTGAAGTATCTATCCTTTTGGAGATGAGTCACAGTTTCCTAAAGGGTTTGCATTAAAAAAACACTTTAAAAATACACAGCAGGTTCCTTTAGGGATTCTATCAGACTTCATTTCTAACTGATTTTCCGTAAGTGTATATTTTAAAAGAAAAAATCCTGCTACACTAAACATTGATGTCAGGTAGGAGATGAGATGCTCCAGCACTCCACTCATGTTGCACCTGAAGAGTATTCACTGGGGAAAATTACTTGGCTCAACTGTTAGACAAATTAATCTCTGCCCTCACCGCACCCCATCTCGATCATTATTGAGTGAGCTGTGTGTAAAATGCATTTGCATTGCAGTGACATGTATTTTAGGAGCCTGCTAATGCTGCTCACGCTTCCTTGGACACACCACCCCCATTTACATTTGACATGTTCAAACTGGAATCTTTCCACTACTCTGTTTTCACTACTCAATAATCCCTTCTATTTCCAAAGTTTCTCCTCCTTCTTGTGAACCTTTATCTCAGCAGCAGGCTGAAGCACCAGGCTCTGCTAATCAGGAGAAAGTCCCTAGCGAACCCTTGTCTGTTCTAATCTTTGTTTTCAGACCACTTCTTCTGCAACATATACTAATTAATTAATTTCCACATTTACTTGCCAAACTCTATTCCACATTGAGTGAGCCTCCACTGTGACTTCTCCCTCTGTCTCTAGTATGTACCCACTCCTTTTCAGCATGTCAAAATTTCTACCACCCAACCCAGCAGCTGCAACTTCAACCACAGTACACCTCTGACCTGTCCTCTGCTGATAAAAGACGACTTAAGCCTTGCTTTCACCTTTTTAGCATCTCAGCAACATTCAGTTTCCTGTCCCAAAAATTCCGCCAGCGAGTTCTTTACAGCAGCAGCCACCCTGTAAGGCTTTCCCATACTGTATACCAGACTTCCTCAATTTCCCAGACTGTATACCAAACTTCCTCAATTTCCCAGACTGTATACCAAACTTCCTCAATTTCCCAGACTGTATACCAAACTTCCTCAAATTATCATTCAAAAAACATAGTTCAGTATTAGCTAAGGTCAAAATTACAGAAGATTATAATATCTACTTGCCACTCCTACTTACATTACTTTCTTATTTCAGCTCAGAATATGAATTGGGGAATAGGATCTCAAATGGCATTTGAGTAATGTCATGATCATACCAAAAATGTTTCTTCTAAGTTTAAGGTAAAAGATTTTCTTTCTGCTATATTATTCAAGCTTTGTCTGAGCCCTCACGCGTTTTTGTTATAATCTTCACCAGAAAAAATCATATTAGGTATTTCTCAGATTGTCTTTCCTGGAGTGCATCATTCCATTATTATTTTTGATGGAACTGACACATGTTTGGATGACACTTGTGCATATTCATTTTTGGGTATCATTAACCTGATATATTTCCAGCTGTCTGTGTGCAAAGCCCCATTGCTGCACAGAGCAGAATTTCAGTTACTTTGGAAGCAGCCAGAATGAGGCACTTCCCAGCTGCACACCCCGAGCACGGACCATAAATCAGAGCTAAGGCCTCCCTTGCAGTGCTATGCAATAATCAAGAGAGACATCTGCTGGCAATAAAAGCAAAGAGCACCGATCATGAACTGTCATGAAAACACTGCACATTTAATTATGTGGATATATACTTATCCATGAAAATGAACTATTCAGGGCTAATTAGAAATAGCCAATCTGCTGAAATCATACATTTACTTTCATTACAACATTTCCCAGATGCATCCCGTTTCATTTATGATGCATTTCATCTGTTTATCTTGGATATGATTTGCTACATTACACAGCTCCACAAATGTCAGCGGGATGGATGCAGCTTAATACAAGAGGCATTTATTTATTATGCAGTTCACACATCTGGTTTGAAGTTGGACTATGTGCTCTGAGTGCAAGGTGTTTTACAGATATGAGTCCTGTAATTTCAACAAATGAATGACAGGATGCCATCCATTAACAAATTCATATATAGCAATTAATTGTAAATGATCAAGCTTTAGGGATACTTCAACATCTTCAGCAATGGCATTGGCACCAAAGGAAGTCACTGACACTGCACCAGGGGGATGAGAATCCTGCCAGGGCTGAAGCTATTTCTCTATAATCAGGCCAGAGATTATTTTTAGACAACTTTCATGTGGGCTATAAAGGAAAACAAAAGTCCTTAGCCAATGCTTTAAAATTACACTTATCCTTGTTAGCTTGGTTTGGTTTAGCTTGTGGTTTTGTATTCATATTTTGAACTTTGACAAGAGCCAAGGAGCAAAATGTGCTGCAGGTGTCAGCACAGTGATGACTGTCCAGCAGGGCATTTCAAATAAACAGAATTACCCACTGCTACTGCAGTATTGCTGATGCAGCTGCCTCGTATTTGATTCCATCTACTTCTTAAATTTTCCAGCCTTCTTTTCCCAGCAATGTCTTTCAGCCCTGCTCAGGAAGGAGCCCATTGTTCCACCACCTGCTGCAAAGTGGGAGAAGGTATCCATAGGGAACAGCTGCAGTCCCCTCTCCAGGACTTTATCCTTGGGTCTTCAGAAAACCATTGTGACCAGACTTTCCATTTTCTTTTGGAATACATCAGACTGCACAGAAACCCTAATTTTTAGAAGCAACATTCTGGAGGAGTACCTTACTACAATACACCTATTCACAAGGTCCTCCTCCTTGTTCCCTCACCCTTCTTATTTCTTTCTCTTTGTCCCTTGCACAAATACTTGTCCCCTCGAACATTTTTGTGCCCAGGTGGCAATAGCCAGCAAGTCTTCACTGTATTTTCCCTCTCTCTACCCCCAAAACTGTGCTTAAATTAGATGACCTCTTTGTACTTTTGTTACAATTTAGTCCATAAAGTAAGAAAGCAGAGGGGCCCCAGAATTAACTGAAAGCTCATCTTTCATTGTATCAAGGCATTGTTCAAATTAGTCAATTGAACTGATAGGAAAACAATTTTCCAAGAGGCAGAAGAAAATGAACCTGAAGGGAAGTTCTGGCCAGGTGGGGGTTGGTCTCTTCTCCCAGGCACTCAGCAATAGGACAAGGGGGCAC
>JAWWEV010000167.1:5785479-5821942 GCA_035583235.1 Hafferia zeledoni | reverse complement strand
GTGGTACTTTAGCTCCTCACTGCGTGTCCTCCTTGCACAGATGACATTAAGAACAACAGGATGGCATCTGTTCCCATTCAGGTTGTGGATGGTGACAGCTGCTCATCCTCACTGTGCTTTTTGTGAAAGTAACTTTTAACTCCACAGTTACAGCCATGTTGGTGTGATCCAGGCTCTGCAGGCAGTTTGTGGGCTCTGGCAGGCAGTGCTGGTGTGATCCAGGCTCTGGGCAGGCAGTGCTGGTGTGATCCAGGCTCTGGGCAGGCAATGTCTGGGCTCTGGCAGGCGGTGCTGGTGTGATCCAGGCTCTGGGCAGGCAGTGTCTGGGCTCTGGCAGGCAGTGCTGGTGTGATCCAGGCTCTGGGCAGGCAGTGTCTGGGCTCTGGCAGGCAGTGCTGGTGCTGACTGTGCTGTGCTCTCTCTCTCAGGTTACCCCACATACAAGGAGAAGGTGAAGAAGCGGCCGGGCGGGAGGCCGGAGGTGATCTACAACTACGTCCAGAGGCCGTTTATTCGGATGTCGTGGGAGAAGGAGGAAGGGAAGAGCCGGCACGTCGACTTCCAGTGTGTGAAAAGCAAATCCATTACCAATTTAGCGGCGGCAGCAGCAGATATACCCCAGGACCAACTTGTGGTCATGCACCCCACCCCCCAGGTAGATGAGCTGGATATTCTGCCCATTCATCCTCCACCCAATAACAGTGAGATGGATCCCGAGGGGCAGAACCCACCGCTCTGATCTGGATTCTTACTAAAACAAAAGCATGCTCCGTAAAGTGACTCTGTACTCAACTCATACTACACTGCAATTCCAGTTTTTTCCATTGTGTAACAGTGTCTAGGATATTGCAGTACGGACCTTTGAAAAGACCAGAGGGTTGTTTTTGGAAGAGTACAGATCAAACACATGGGTTCCAGTTACATATGTGTACGTGTTTACCGGTAGGTTTGTGATGTTGGTGATTTGTCTGCTGGACTGTCCTCGCTCTGAAGCCCACCCAGGCCCAGGGGACGCGTCAGTGTTGTGATACAGGGGTTGGAATGCAGAGGTGGAATTGATAGTAGCACTTTACAAATGGTTGAGAAATGGAATTTGAAGCCATTTTTTATAAATGTATTGCACAATGCTAACAAAGTGCTTCTATCAAAACTGTACATAGTTTTTTGCTCTGAATAGATTGACCCTTTTAAAGTTACTGTATATGGTTGAGCACAAAACTACTATTGGGTTTTTGGATTGAGGATGTGATTCAATGACCCATGTAACATCTTGTTAAACTCAAAGTTCTTTAGTGAATTTTTTCACTTGTTTGCAGCGTGAGCCATGTTCAAAAATTGTGAACAACTGACAGGGGCTTTATCTTAAATTTTGCCTTACCTTAAGCTGTTCACAAATATTTATTTAATACATTTTTCATAAGTGTCATGAATTAGGAAAATGCAAATGGTTCATTCTTCATTTATTAATGATTGTAAACAAGTTTTTCATGCAAATAAAGTTTCCATTATTTTAATGGGCTTGAATTATCTGTGAGTTATGTATATTGAGAGTAGTTGCTTTTCTTTCCTTAGGGAAGGATCGTTAAGGATGATGAAAACCAAGTATTTCTTAAAGAGAATCTGGTAACATCAGCCTCTCTCAACCTACCCTCTTGTACTTTTCTTAGTAAAAGCTCCAAGACAGCAGCAAATAATAATAATAGCTTCTCTAGAAGCATATTGTCGTGACAAAGCTGTGTAAGTGTAGGTAAGGCATTGTTTTTCTTCCCTTTTCCCCCAAGGCTAAAGAAATGATAAATACCAAGTGCTTCTAGCATGCACCTTCAGCAGGGTTTTATCAAATTTATTTATCAAAGTAAATGCTTCATATCTTAGAACAAGGGAAACATTTATTTTAAAAATATTTAACTGTCTAATACATTACACTTTAACAATATTTATAGTAAAGGATTCTTACAAGAAAGAATAAACAGCTTTATGGTACAATTAGTATAAGAAATATCCACATGGGGACTGTTTTGCAGTGTAAAAACACACCATACATCTGAAATGGTCATTTGCATAAAAAAGCTACCACTGATGCCAGTGAGTTGCACAGTGATTTAAAAAAAATTTCAAACAACAGAATCCAAAATATACAAGTATTGCAAGCTATACACAGCTAACCAAATCAACACAGAACACTGTAGCAGGTTATTCCACTTTGTCTGAAGTTACATATGGTAGGATGAGTTGCATTCTGATACAGCTTTTATGAAATCTGAACATAAAAGCTCCTCAGTCCAACAAGTTTCACAGACTGTAGAACTCCACCAGTAAATGCACTTTGCTGTTTGGGTGTCTGGGTGCATCATTTACAAGGGCCAGGGCAGGTCGCTGAAGTCCACGGGGCCGCCCAGCCCTGCGTCCGCCTCCAGCAGGCTCATGATCACGGCCATGGCGGCCTCGTCGTTGCTGGGGCTGCTCGAGCCCTGGTCGTTGTCGATCATGTCGATGCCGATGTGGGAGTTCTCCCCTGGGGGTGGGAACACAGGCATGAGTCAGGAGGGCTTTGGTTTGTTCACTTCACTTCACTGCTATGGGCACTTGCCATATGACTTGGGGTAGAACTGCTTGGGAATATTACTTGTGTGATACCCAGGGTGCCACAGTGTCACCTGGGTGGTAGAGGATGGAGGTCACTGCTCAGAAATGACCAATATGCCTAATAGGGACAACCCTCCGTGCAAAACTTCAAATACAAGACTAGATCAACCTCTGTCATCCCTGCCTTCCCTCTTGTCTTCAGTTGTTTGAAAGCATTCACAAAAAGCAGGTGAGGAGTTGGGCTAAGGGAAAAGAGGTCTCCAATTATTATCAAAAAAAATTACAACATGAAGTTAGGCTGCCAGGAGCCTCTTTAGGCAGACAAAGGGGTTGGTTATGGGGTTTATGCCTCAGCTGTAGCCTGTAGATAAGAGCAAGTTACTGCCAAAACCAACCATGTTGTCACAGTGTCTGTGTGTGTTTAGTTGGTATTGCTGAGTGTTACGATGGGACTTCACTTACCGAGAATGGAGGAGTTGTCAGAATATGGGTAACCAGAATTATCCTGGATTTGCCCAGACAGCAACCCAGCTGAAGAAATGTCTGGAGTGCCACCATTCAAGATCTTGAAAGGAAAAAAACAGAAGCTATAAACAGACATGAAATGTTGCAGTAAGTCTTAAAAATTGTCCTATATTGGGATTTTTTAATACAGGGTGGATGACTTCCCAAAAAACCCCCAAACATCACCACCTAAAGGCTACTTAATCAGACTAGTTGTAAACTAAGAGCTACTTCCTCTGTACCAGGTCCATGGAGGAGATGTCAGATGGATAGTGAGTGTATCACCACCAGAACAGAACTTCTGAAAAGCTACTAGAACAAGTCCTCAGGGGTTTCTGTGGGTCATCTTTGTAAGAATCCCATCTGCAAGTGATAGTAACTACAGCTAACTACAAATGCTTTTGAACTTATAAACAGGTACAGGTGAAGTACTGTCAGCTGAGAATTTCAGGAGTACAGTCCTCCACCAGAGACAGACTGCACGAGCTGAGAGCATTGCTCCTGGATTGTAAGTGTAACCATTTTTTCTAAGGGAGCAGGGCTGTGTACACCAGAGCTCACCAGAAATGCAGGGACCTTCTTCAGGAATCTTAACTAGTGAGGGAAGAGCTGAACTGGAGCCACAGTTTTGAAGTGCTCAGGCGTGTGTGCAGTGGAAGGTAAGCACTGGTGGGCTCCCTTCCAAGGGCAATGGCAGCTTAGAACTCGTGTTGTTTCTATCCAAGGGGAAATCCTGAGGAAGTTACCATACTACAAACACTGAACCTGTATTTTCCTTTATTCCATTCTATCAGCCCCTACTGTATGTACATGTTGATTATAGGGCAGAAGGAGCAGGAATAACTGTTACTGAAATTACAACTGTTCATCACAACTTCCAATTTTATTTCAAGAACAGAGACAGGAATAGACAAAAATATTTACTGTCAGGTGTATGCTCCAGTACAAGCAATTCTCATGTATAGTCACCAGAATTTCTGGAGAAAGCAGGTTCAGTAAGTCTGATGCAGTGTAAGGATTTAGATAATGCTTTTCTTGGATATATCCACCATAAACAGCAATTTAAGATGACTGAAAGCAGCCAGGACAAGTGTTCAGGTGGTTAAGTGTTGGCAATGGTATCTGAGTGCTACTCAAGCAATCTTAGAGCAAGGCAGGGTGCACGGTGTTGGTTTAAAAATAAACTCTCAGGGCACAGTAAAGCATCTCATTGTCATGTTTTGTGCTGCTGCAGGACAGCAGCACCAGTGTGATTCCTTCGAGCACAGCCAGTGCTCCAGTGATAGCACTTCCCGTGTTCACCAGCACGGGGTGTTCAAGAGTTTTTGGAGGCTGAGAGAAGAGCAGAGCTGTTCCTCGCAGCTGTGCTAAAACAATCTCAAGAGCAGGCGGATTTCAAAACCTGCTGATGTTTGGGAACGACTGGTCTCTGCAAAGGGGTTTTGGCCACCTTGGACTGGGTCAGACTTTTCCAGCAGCCAGGAATTGTTCAAATCAGGTGTTCAACACCAGCACAACCCCACAGGACTTGCCCCGGCTTGTTCTTACCTTCTTGCCTCCCGGGGAGGATGTGTCGGGCGGGGGGGTGCTGGTGATGTTCAGGGGACTTGAGCCACAGCTGGAAGGTGATGATCCTCTTATCCTAAAATGTGGATGAAATAGGGCACAGATTTACCAGCCACATAGAGACTCAGATGCCAGAGGCTCAGAGTTTCAAATGCTGACAGTGACAAAAGGTGCTAAAAGTGTGAAGTTCATTTTTGTAATTTCCTCCCTTTTCTCATGTTGCTCAAACCAGCTGCAGCAATGTTTTTATTTGCAGCCAGAAAAACAGTCCTGTGTAAATCCAGCTTGCTTGCTCTGCAAGCTTTACCTCCTCTCCTCTGTTTTCGTTCCTAGACAGCCTTCACGGAGAGTCAAAAGGAAAAGGTCCTGGGTGCTGAGGAAAGCCTAATTTTTTTTTATATTTTACTTCAATTTACACCAGCTAAGAATCTCAGCTGCCTCAGTCACAGTAACCCAGTCTCCTTGAGTGAGCTACTGCTACAAAAGTACACTGGAAACCTGATACACTTTTTTTAACTGCTCAAAGCAGCATTTTTTCACTACAATTTTCCATAGCTTGATCAAACATCTTTAATAATGAATAATGTATTGACTATAGACTCAACAAATCTCTAGACTAAAGGGAGGAGGAGTAGTTACAGAGAAAAGCAATGGAAATGGGAATCTTATCCTTGGCAGAGTTCCCCTGGGAAAGCTGAACAGAAGGCAGCTTTGGAAAATAGTAACAGCTGCTGAAAAAGGACTGGAACTAACCCAGTGTCTGAACTGAAATGCAAACACGGCAGTAAACTGCACTACTCCACTCACTGGGGCTAATTAAGTGTTTTACAGCTACTCTAAGGGATGGTTACGCTTCCAATTATTGATTCAGCCCTAGTGTGGCTTTTTCCTTTTTTTTTTGCCTTTCTTCTTCCTATTCTTACAGACAGGAAGGGAGCCGTATGGATAGGTCTGCTGTTCCCTTGGAGTAAGGGTGGAGGTAGTCTCCTGTGTGCAGCAGGAACAGAACTACAGGAGACAGACTGAATGTCTTCCTGAATTGCAGCTCTAAACATCTGCTGGGTGAGACCACTTTTATAGGAAAGGGAACAATTCCCAAAAGGAAATTTGTCAAGAACAGGGATTGCTAGCCAACAGAAATTAAGTGGTACCCATTGGAAGTAGCTGCTCACACAGGTGAGAGACAGGAGAAAGAGCTGTGGATTCCCACAGTCCCTTTCTGAATTAAACCAGCCTCACACCAGAAAGCCCAGCCCTGGGAAGGCCAGGCTGGCTCTAGCACTGTGTCCTTGCTCCAGGAGTTCCAAGGGAACTGTGTAAGTGAACGTGCACATCCAACAACTCCAGAGGCATCTCAGCAAATGGATCACACAAAAACAAACATGGCTTTTTTGGCACATCATCAACAGCTTTGGCATTTGGAAGTTGTGCCACTCACAGGCTTGCATTCCTGGAAGAACAGTCTGGAAAGGATTTATTTCTAGTTAGCTGTTCTTTTTAACTACTGTTTCTGGTAAACAGATAATCGTCACCATTACGGAAAAGTTCCAATATTACTCTTTTGCAGTAGAAAGTTGGAAGGCTGTAACTTTTTCATGCTTTCACTGTGGGCTTTGACTGCCTCAGATCATGCTGAATAAGTTTATCTGTAGCTGTCTGTGAAATACAACTGTATCATTCCTTACTCAGCTTGAAGAAAGACTTTCTTAATTTCCTCTTAAAAAACAATAAATCTTCTTAAAGAGCAATAATTAAACAAACAATTAGATTTTCCTCTAACTTCACACCATCTTCTCTCACCTGTGAATCTCCATGATTTCTTCAGCAATCATCCTCCCTATTTTACCTGCCCCTGCTCTTGTTCCACCTGGAATTCCAGGCACAGTAGGATGGGTCCTTTTTGGGCCACCTGAAATGAGTAGATATTTTAAGGTCAGATAAAAGCCTGAAAACCTTCTCCAAAAAGCATTTATATTTAGGCTTTGACTGGCTGCAGGACCTTCTGAATTGTATTATTTATTATTCCACCAACTGGTGTGTACCTTCAAAGGTCTGAAAAACTCTGGCACTGAACTGTGTCTCTCAGACATCCCTCTGTGCCAGAAGGGACATGACATACCCTGACTCTTTCAGAATGTGGCTGTTTCAAGCATCTGGTGGCACTTCTGGTCCCGAGCTGGTACAGAATGGCTTGTCAGACCTGCTCTGTTCTGTGCCCAAACACGCTCCTCTCCAAACATATTTGTTCTTTGCTTTGTGTGAACTTGGTGGTGCATATTCCATTCAGTAGGGGACAAGCCCAAGGCACCTGATGGCCATAAATAAACCCCCTGCAGGTAATTGCAAGAATCTAGAGAAAATCACTGCAAGAATGGAGAGAAAAGTGAAGTCTGAACAGTTTGAAGCTGACTGTTCCTTTAATGTGATCAGACACTTGCACAGCACTTGAGAGGTTGTCAGGAAGTGCCTGATACACTCCAAGGTGATGAAAAGATCACACTGAAAGGGCAGAAAAGGCCCCAGAATTGCTCATGGAAAATGGATAATTGCTAGCTTTTAGAAATGCATATTTAACAACAGCAACCCTAAGTATCTATGGCTCTGACCCAGCAGGAAGTGGGAAGGTTCACCTGAAAGGTCACAAACCCTTAGCAGAGCCAGAACCACTTGAAAATAAACTTCACTCAACCTTCTTTTCTGGGGACAAGAACTGTCGGTATGACAATATTATACATGTGGTTTCTTTTCAGAGGGTGTGCTGTGACAAGAATAAGCTTATCCTACTACAGAACAGTTTGCTCTGCATTGTGTTCCATCCTCAGAAGGCCCAGACCCCACATTGCTGCTGTTACTGTACCTTCAGTTACCGACCACCAGGCCTACATGGCACCTTCTCTTCCTGCCTCTGCCACTGCCCCGGGCTCTGCTGCCCGTCCTCCTCCAGAGTCACCCACTGAGCCCCACTGTTCAGAGCAGAGACCACTGGAAAGCACAGCTTTGCTATAAGTGTGCTGTGTGCAACTTAGGGAACAATTCCACGCAAGTGTAACACCTGCAGCTGTAAAGACACAGCTGATAAAAGCAGTGTCTAGAGAACAGGGCCTCCAAAAGCAGCAGTTCCCTGCTCTTGGGAAAGAATCCAAGTATTATCACCATGCTTCATGGGGATCCATGGGCTGTCACTGCATCCTTCTATCCTACCTCACTTTCACCCTACTCCAGTGGCACTGCATTAAATCAAGCTCTGCTCTGCACTGGACTACAATGCACCCCCCCATCATGAGAAGTTTGGTGACCTGAATCGTGGGAAACCAGCCCATGATGATTACCAGAGGCCAGTGATCATGTTGTGACAAAAAGTCAAATTGAGGGCAGGTGAGGGGCAACCAGCCACATAGCCAGACTGTGTTTGAGATCCAGACTGTGTTTATGGTCCATTTCACCACTGAGGAGTTGTCTGCACTGACCACAGAACTTGAGGTCACTCCTGGACAATGTGCAGAAGGTACCACCCACAAAGGCAAAGCTTTTCTCCTCCAACTCTGTACTTCTTTCTTTCACCTGGCTCATTCCCTTCCCTTTGACCAGCTCATATCCAAAGCTGATATTTGTGTGCAACAGGGCAGAACTGCAATACCACTTTTCTGCCCTAAAACTTATTTCCCTTTAGGATATTACCAAATTTTCAGCACAGAGGCACAGCAAATTTGTGCATGCAGGATGAGCTGCTTCCGAAGCACAGCTGCCAACAATCCCCTCAGCACAGAGTTACCTTCTCCAGCCTGGAGCACACTGTCCATGCTGTGTGGAGACGCTGCAAGCTGTGGAAAGGCTGCATCTCCGCTCTCCAGTACAGTGGTGCTGTGGATTCTAAGAGTTAGAAGAATCAGTGATAGAAAACTCAACAGAGGTAGAAAACCCTGTAAGTGATAGAAAACCCCAGTCACACTGCCAAGAGTTTCAGAATGGAACGCTTCCGTTTGTAGCTGTCTGTGAGTCAGTGTCACCTCAGTGAAGGCAGCACTGTGACTGGCATCAGGGCCACATAAACAACAGAATAAACCTTGAAGTGTTTAATGCACGACCCCAACAACTTCTCTCATGGAGACTCCCTCTACAGCAGTTATTCTGCTGCCAAGTCCCTGCTCTGTACAGAATCCTTACGGAAAACAGAAGGTGGGGGACATTCCTACAACAACAAAGAAATGCATGTCCCATAAGTCCCTACAAAGACTGAATCCCAGGTTTTCTCAAAGAAAGAAAACATCTGTATTTTCCGCAGGCTCTAACAAAGACATATTAAATTCCTGCAATTGTTAAACTAATTCCCCTCTCCCCGGGGTGTTATCTGGAGAAGACACTTGTCGTATGGAAGATGAACATATTTAGGTCAAACCTCACCTGAGGAAGGGGCAAAGCAATTGGCATTTAGAAGCATTTGAGAGAAAAATACTTACGAAACGACTGTGTTTGTTGAGACAATGTATTCTACTTCTTTGGTCCAAGGGTTCATGAAACTGAACCAGCGACTCCGCAATGTAATAAAAGAGCCATCTTTTATTTTAAACTTGTAGCAGTTAGTTGTAATTTTTTCTCTGGTCTGCAAAACTGAAGATAAGCGGAAAGCAAGTAACTTTGTGTCAAACAGGCACCAAGACTACACAGCAGAGTCCTTTGCAGGGAAAACTCGTTAATTCCTCCCTTCTCCCCCAAAGAAAAACGCTGTTCCTCCAATCATCCTCCCTCACCCATCCTGAACCTCAAATACCCCCATGCAAGTCTAGGATAACCATAGTGTGTAGCACATACAGCACAGTGTTCCGACTAAGGCATTTGCAAAAATTGAAATCTTTGCAAGTTTGTTTGGTTTTCTTAATACACACCATAATACACACAATATGCTCCAATATTTTCAACATGATTTCTTTACTGAATTATTAAGAATCATACCTTGTCTATGACATTCTGCAAGATGTGCTATATCATCTTGATGAAAATATTCATAACACGAAGTACCTAGAAGTTCCTGGGGTAGGTATGCCAGAATGGCTGTTGCCCTGGGGAAGGGAGGGAGAGGAAGAAAATAAGAGAGAGAGAAAAAAAAGTGGTTTCAAGTTGAAGTATTAGTCACAGATTACTAAATTTCACATTGGAGCTGGGTAAGGCTCAAGCAATGCGGAAAGGAATTTTCAGCTTAGAAGGCTCAAAAATTCCTTAAGAACACTATTTTTAATTCTCAGGTAATTAAGAAAGTACATAACACCAGCAGCCCTCAGGTATTATATCTGACCTACCGCCACCGGAGGGCATGTAAGGCTTTCTAAACAGCTTTGAAGAGACACTGTAATTCTGAGAATTTATACCTGAAAAAAGCTGCCTTGTAGCAGTCACAAGATAATATGAAGCTTTCTGCATAAAATGTCATTGAAAAACAGACATCAAAAGTTTGAAGAACTGCTGTGTTCCTTTGCAGACCTGTGGTGCTGCTGTGGAGAGCCCAAAGTATTGCACAACACGTGTTTCAGGAGCATTTTCTTCCTTAGTCACAAGCCTTAAAGGTGGGACAAAGGCCCCACCAAACCCTGCACCCACACCCACAAACCAGAAAGGCTGACAAATGCATAAGCATTAAGAGACCTACTGGGTGTCTCTGAAATAAAAGAGCAACACGAAGAAAATAAACCAACTTTTTGTTTCATGAGAACCAGCCCCAAAGACAACTCATTTTCTTCCTCATCAAAAAAAGCTTCAGAATGAAATATACCCATGATCCACAGCACAGAAAACACCTGGATTCTTGGTCTGACTCTCAATTAATGCTCAAGGAGCTGCTGGCAAGGCTGGAGGACACCTCAAGAAACTAGGAAGAGGAGAGTTTAGCATCAACTTTGTAACCCAAGCTTGAAACTAAGTTCAAGAGAACAGGCAAAGCAGCAGTGCAGGTGAGTGGCAATGAACTGAACCACAGCCCAACACAGGGTGAAAAGGTCATTCCAGCAAGGAAATAGCTGTAGTGTATGTTGAACACCCCAGAGATCTGTGCATTCCTTGAGTTGGCAGAAGCTGTAACAGCTTCTCCAGGACAAGTCACCTAGCCCAGAACACCACTAGAAAAAATAACACCTGGAGGTGCAGAGGGAATTGCTGTCCCCCTTTACATTAGGGACGTGCACCCCTGTCCCCAGCAGTTTACAACAGCAAACTGTGACAGGCTGAAAGGATTTTGAGGGCATCTGGAGAGAGACAGGACACTGCTGCCACCATGGTGGCACCACGCACAGAACTCAGCAACCAACCGGGGAAATCAGTCTAAAGCTTCCTGGTGCAGGAAAAAACAGCTGAGAAGGGAACAAAGCACGACAAGCCAACCCAGGCAGACCCCAATGTAGAAGGCAGAGAACACAGTGAGAATCGAATCTGCAGGAGCCCCAGTGAAAGTGCTCAAGAACATCAGAACAGAAAGTAGCATAGCTGAATGATTCCAGAGTGAGATCCTCACTAGAAGAACAGAGCAAGTGGTCATGAATTTTGTACCTGTGGTAGTTTTACCTTTAGTTTCAGCCAGGCCTCAATTCAGCAGGCCCAGAGGATGGGACATAGATCAGAAGGGACAAGCATCACCTGACTTAAGCAACCAAAGAGGTATTTCATATCATCTGACATTATCAAGAAGTATAAAAAGAGAGGGAGGTGGAGCTTCTGTCTCTTTTGGTTTTTGCCTCAGCCTCGTGAGGATGCCCTGCCTGCCCTGCTGAGATTGGGCCTTGCCGCCATCCCCGCTGGGTTATCCAGAGAGGGGAACATTGTCTTGTTAATTTTTCTCCTCTCTTGCTGGGAGTTTTCTCTGGAAGAGTTTTTGGGAGGGGTTTGGGTAGTTGGAATCTGCATTATTTGGTTGGGTGACTTGGTAGTTACTGTTGTTAGTTTGTTTTTTCTCACATTTGTATATATGTATTATATCATATTCTGTTTTTAATTGTCTTTCTTTTGTATACTATAAGAAGCTTGCTACTTCGGGTCTTGGTTTGGGGTTTTTTTCCCTCTCTCCTCTTCCCTTGGTTGTGGGGGGAACCCTTTCTCTGTATTGGGCAGTGGGCATTTTGCCAGCTCAAACTAACACAGTACCTTTCTTAAAATAAAATCAGTGAAAGAGAAATGACAGTTCCCAGAAAAAACTAGAATACAAGTCACAATTCAACACAAATTAAATGGGAAGAGCAATAAGGAACTAACCTAGACAGATCACCACCTCTTCTGCAATCTCAAAAAAGTCCAAATTAAATATTATATAATGTAGAAATTAGTGTATATTAATAACTATGAATAAGAACAGAAGGAAAAAAATCCAAAGCACAAAATCCATAGTATTTAAATGTGAGGCATTTTTGTCTGTTCCCCAGACACACCAAGAGCATTCAGCACCAATCAGGGGCCTTACACTTCAAGTCCTCCTTGACAGGGAGCTCTGAGACCTCAGCCTTGGAGAAGGAAACATTACCAGTATTCAAACTGGCTTTTGCCTGGTGAGCCTTATTCCAGGACACTTAAACTGCTGACAGCTCCAAAACCATTTTAATGAATCATCTCTGAGAGCAGGTGGAGAACCACCAAGCAGCAAAACATGAGGCTTTCTTTGAAATGGAAGAGCTAGGAACCAAGTCAACCTCATTCCAGTATTTTTCCAGGAACTTCAGTAACCAGGCCTTTTAACAGCACTGCTGTGTTGGGATGCCTGACATAGATGGGAAACAACCAATATGGGCATCAGCAACCAACTTATCAAACCTCTTCATTTCATAGCAGGATAAACAATGTTTTGTAAAAGGGAAGATGCACCAAATTACAGCAGATCTCAACAGACTTAGTGAATTCAGTATCTGACCACGTCCTATTCTGCAAGGAAGCAAATTGCTCATGTCCTTCTTGAATTTCATCCTCTATTTACGTTTTTTCCTGAGCTCGCTTCCCCAACTTAACAAGGCAGCTCTGAATTGTGAAGCTGTATGTGATGCCATCTGCACAGATAATAGATTTAATTTTACTCCCAAATTCACACCATCCAGATAAATTAAAAGTACTGAGTAAATAAGAAGTGAGATGATTCTCTTTAAAACTCTAGTGTAGCTGCCACTGAATTGTTAAGCAGTTCCCTGGCTGTGGTAGCTCCTCCAGTTGGTACCTAAACCATGGCAGTGCTTCTCCAGGGACCAAGAAATCCATAAGGACAAAAGGTTAGGGTCACAGGTTGTTTAGGAAGTGCTTCTTTCCTGAATTCCTTTGGACAAATGAACAGAGTAAGTCTATATGGATAAAAAAAACTGACATGGAAATAAATTGTTTTAAACTTTTAAAGATGCCAAAATATTCTCCAGTGGAAGCATGGATCATAGGACGCCAACTTTAGGCCTACAGATGAGGCCTTCTTCTAAAAAGATTCCCTTTCAAAAAGCCCTTTGAAGTAGCAAACACATTCCAGGGACTGTAAAACAACAGCTGGAAAAGAAATAAGAGCACATGTATTTAAATACAAAGAGCTGACATTTTCTGAGTCTCATTATTTTAGAAATACTTCGAAACTATCCATCAGGAGAAATGTACCTGATCTTTTGAAAATAAAACTCGTTCACAAACTACCATCCTTTGGCATGACAGAAAGGTTACAAATGCTCCCAAAGCTCTAAGAGTGAGCACCAGACCTGGTATCTTAAAAAACTTTCTATTAAATTAAAAACAGAAAGACCTAAACAACCCAACCAAACCCCACAAAATCTAACCAACCCCAGCCCAGAGAGATAGTATAAAAAAAAACATTCTCCTTGCTGCACTTCCTCTCATGACTACCAGCTCTATTTCCTCTCAAAGTCCTCTCAAAATCAGCTGATGCTCCCCTGAAACCAATTCCATCAGGCAGAGTTTGGAGTCTGGGCTTTTCTACATTACAAGCAACTGAGTCAAAGCCATAGGCAATCTGAAACAGCCTCATGTGGACAGTCTCGATCCCTCTTGACAAGGAAGGGAACCAACCCAGGCCTCTCCAACCAACCCAGAGTAACCTCTCCATTAACAGCCTTCGACCTCCTTTCCCTTGACATTTTTCCCTTGTCAATGCAGGTTATTTTGAAGGAAGACTCCGGTCATGTGTGTCTCTGCTACTTCAGAAAATTCAAGCCATTTCTTTTGCAAAACAATTAACCTTTGAGATAATAAATTGCTGTTTGAAAGCAGATACCACACTGGCACAAGTTCTCAAACCTTTTCCAAGAAATAAACCTTACGAGAAGCTTTCCTTCTTAGAAACATAAAAGATCACACAGAAGTATTAATTCAGCACAATGTGTCCAAAGAAACAGTTAAATAAATGTATCATAGCCTAATGTAACCCATGCAAGGACTTAATTGTGTTTGCAGAAGGTTTCAAATAACAGAGGTAGTAATTAGGGTCCAGTTTCAAAACATTCTTCTGAGGATCACACATATATATAACCCCATTAACAAATTGGCAGAAATGATCCTGGGATTATTCTGCCTAGCAGGTCTCACTTTTAGAAGTTTTGGGTTGTTTTTTTTAATTTAATCAGTAATACTGAACATATGCATAGTAATAGCTTTGAGTTCTGTCTCAAAACCCAAACCACCCTGCAGCCAGGATTTGGTAAAAAGCTCTTTTCAATTTACAGTGCTGCAAGCAAAGCTGACAGCAAGGCAGCATTGGACAGTGACTTATGGTGGAAGTTGCTATGAGTGTCCTCACCTCTGATCTACAAAAACGAATTTCCCATCTATCGCGTGTCGGGACACGTATTCCGTGGGTTTCACGCGGATCTCGCCGTTCACCGGCTGCGGCACCACGTGGGGATGCAGCCTCCCAATGGCAACCAGGCAGCTCAGATTGCAGCCCTCATTATCTGGCTCGTTATCCTCATCCAGTCCCATTTTCGTTGGGGGCCAGCTTTTTAAATATCCTGTGCTATGAATAGTGCAAAAGCTTTTGCGGTCTGCTGTAAAGAGAGAGAAAAACCAAACAAAAAACAAACCAACAAAACCCAAAAAAGCAGTTAGGTCATGGATACAGCTTGGGAGAATTTCAGCTCAGTTCTGAAATTTGGGATACTGTTCACTGAGGAGCTGCTGAGGGAGTGGGAATGTTTAGCCTGGAGAAAGGGAGGCTCAGGAGTGACCTTACCACTCTCCACGACTCCCTGAAAGGAGGTTGTGGTGAGGTGGGATTTGGCCTTCTCTCCCAGGCAACCAGTGACAGGATGAGGGCAAATGGCCTCAAGCTGCACCAGGAGAGGTTCAGGTTGCATTTCTGTCTTGAACAGACTGCCCAGGAAGATGGTGTCACCACCCCTTGGAGGTGTTCAAGAAATGACTCAACTTGGGCACTTACTGCCACTGTTTAGCTGGCACAGTGTTGTTTGGTCAAAGTTTGGAGTTGATCTTGGAGATCTTTTCCAACCTTAATGGTTCTGTGATTCTAGGGGATTTTCCAGCACTCCTGCTTTAATGCAGCTTATCTGAGATAATCCAATAAACAATTTATCTTGGCAAAACCATTGTTTATACTGAAACACCAAAGAGCTCAGACTAAGGTTGCTTACAATCTTTGAGCAGAAATTGCATCACATCTTATTATTTCAGCAAAGGATGCAAGCACTCTAAAGGAATGTTTGAGGACATTAGTAGATTAATAAATAAGGTGCCTCTTTCAACTTAACATGAGGTTCCTGCAAAAACGGGAACTATATATTTGGCAGAGCATCCACTGTTTGGGGTGTACAAGGGGACACTGAAGATTCACAATGGCCAGTAGTACAGTCAGTATCCAAAAGAATTCCTATCCCTCAGCACTGAGCAGGCCTGAAAACATCAAGGAGGATGACTTTCACAGGGAGGTAAAAGGCTTATGTCTAACTACACAAACTGGCTTCCTTGAGATTAACACAAAAGCAGGATCCAAGACTGAAGCAGAAAGTACATGGGACAGCTGCCACAGCCAGAGACAACACACCAAAACGGCCTTCTGTTCTCTAGTTTGTTGTCTTTCCACTTTAACTAACACTGAATGTATTATCCACAGTACTCAAAGAAGAAGCTTTCAGATTCGGGCTAAATGTATGTTCCAACATGTCTAGAACAATACCCTGCAGAGATGAAAAATATTACCGACACTGATAATGTTATGACCAAATATTCCTGGTGTCGAAATGCCATGTTTCCAGTATTCAGAATGTATCAAGCCCACAGATGAAGTCGAATAAACTATTTTTTTTAGATTGGATATCCATCCATATATCACCTGTCAAATATGGAGCAGAGCAACAAAAGAGGCAACAGCTACTCTTTGTTGGAAACGCTGGGAAGGTGGTCAAGACTAAATGTGATCTGATCCATGTCTGAAGGAGGTGCAATAACAGCCCCAGAACTGTTGGCACAAACTGCCTGCATGAATTTTGAGACAGCAGAGTGGAGAATCATGGAATGGTTTGGGGTGGAAGGGATATGAAAGATCATCTAGTTCCAACATCCTTTGCCATGGGCAGGGACACCAGAGAATTTGGCTTTATATGTTAACACAGTGTGTAGGAGATACTGGGGTGGAGGCAGGGGTGTAGTTTGAAGAGGTAACAGACCTAGACAGAATTCAGAATCTTAGTAAGAAACATCAACAGTGTTCAATAAACGTAATAGATTTCACCACTGCAAGTGAGCAATTCTATTAAAAAGCCTGACAGCCACTACATTTGGTAATAAAATGCATAATTGTTACCTTTCTTCTTTGAACAGGTTGAAGGGAAATCCTTGTCTTCTACTTTCACCGAGGGCCTATTGCACTTCATCCTGCAGAAGAAGGACCTCCTGGCTCCCGAGCAGAGCCGCGACGGCCCGGGCGTGATGTCGGTTTTGACGGGGAGTCCGGCTGCAGCAAACAGGGAGTGAAGAAGGGTCTTTGTCAGGGGTTACACCACACAGCGTTTCAGCTTCACTGGCACTCACACAGGAGTCTTATTAAATCCTTCCTCAGGAGCACAAGTCCTGTTTTTTGAGATTTTCACGTAAGTGACTTGGCAGGGCTCAGCTGACCCTTTCAACATGACAATTCCTGGTTACATTTTCTGCTGTGAAAACACTGATGCAAAACTCAAGAACACGGAGTTCTAAATGCAAAGATTAGCAAGAGGCTGTACAAATCCACCCAGGTCCTGTAATAAACATTGTGATTTCTCTGAACAATAATCAACTGATTAGAAATAGAGAGAGATTATTTCATCACAACCAGAGCAGTGTTCCATATACAGCCACTCTACAGAACCCTGACCCTTCAGACTGGCACTTCTCTATTACAACACCCACTCGGAGAGTACACATGCACTTATACAGCAGCAGAAAAGCCCCAGTGCCATTCCAGGGATGAAAAGAGGAAAAAAAGGTAGCAGGGACCTACACAGGGACTGCAAATCCCCAAGACCTCCCCTTCTGCCTGGAAGTCTCTCCAGCCTCGCAGAAATAACTGCACATGGACATGCCCTAACAGTAAGTCCTGACCTTTATCATATTCTTGCAGGAGATTGTTAAGATCCTCTTCTGTGGAAAGTGATTGCAGAAACAACCAAAATGCATCACTCTGGGAGCCAACAGCGAGTGGTGGCACAAACAGGGCTCCGGGAAGATGCCTGGTGTGCATCAGGAGCACAGGTATCATCCAGGCCACTGATGCAGCTGGAGCTCCTGGAGTGGTGCTCCAAGAGCTGATGGAGGATTTTAATCACACAGCAACTTTTCCACAGCTTGCTCTCCACTCCAGCCATCACTGCATGGGGTATGTGTAATCAAACAGCTGTAAAATCATGCAAAAATCTTCTCGGGCCCTGTAGGTTTCTGACATAAGGAGGAGGACAACACTACCAATGTTTTAGTGGAAAGTGTGTCTCCCTTAAAATGAAAATCAAGTGAGGTGAGCTCTAGGAGGTCAGACTGCCCTGCACCACATGCACTCTAAACTGCTGTTCTGTGGTGAGAGAACAAGCTGTGCCTGAGTCACTTGTGCCAACATAAAAATAAATACGCACATACATACTAGTACTCTGCACCAATATGAGTTCTTGAAATCCTACCAATCAGTCTATCATAGCAGATGGGAAGACTGTAATTCATAGTATTTATTTTTGCCCTAACTTTGTCAGAGGCACACAGGAAAAAAAGGAGGCAGCGCTGGGTATACATGCTTGACAACCAATAAAACCAGGAGCCAGAAAAAACTTGAGTTGATTCCACTGAAGCCTCCAGGCTCCCTGCCCTGGAATGATCTCTCTCAGCTTCAGTTTCTGAAGTTGAGCTGGTGGCTTCTGTGGGATGAGATCCTAGAGATTTCCACTCCTGGCAAGCATGAGACTTAATGACCTGGAAACTTGCAGTTTTAAGATACCACCTTCTACTTAAGCAATGTGGACTCCTGTCATGAGAGGGAATTAAACACCCACTCACCTCAAAAGCAGCAGAGATACAAAACTGCTTTAAAATAACAGAGTGGAATAGAGCTAAGAGACAGTAGGAAATGATTCCAAGGACCAGGTTAAAAACCTCCTAAAAGGTCATTGATGGAAGAGGCAATAAGTAATAAATAAACAACAGGTAACTAAAATGAATCCTCTGTCTTGGCTGACAGGTAAGGATTACCAAAATAACACTGAGTGTATTCTGAATTGAGAACGATGGATTAGAACAAATGCTTCATATGTTTTAATGATAAAAGTTAAACCTTTGATGTCTGGAAAAAGAGAGGATACCTCACAGGTGAAGCCAGTTCAAGTAATGCATCCACAGAGCAGGCAGGACATACCCAACAGCTTCCACATTCCACAATCTGTTTCATACTTGACTATTTTTTCTTTTTTTGTTTCTTCCTATCTTTAAGCTAAAACTTCCTTGGCATGAGACAATCCAGACAGCACCCACACTTTTGACAGGAGGCAAAATGAATTTGCCTATAAGACAGTTTTTTAAAGGGTGGCAACACTTACTTTTTGCATCTATGAGCCTTTCCCGTGGTGCAGTGTCAGAAGAAGAGAGCTGCTCCTTCACTTTGGCAATGTCTTTAGGATGGAGATAATCAAATAAACTTTGACCAATCAAATCATTCTGTAGAGATTGAATATTCAGTCAAAAAGTAAAATAATGGTTCAGTATATTTTCTCAATTTTAGCATCCAGTATGAACAATCCTTCTATACACAGGTCTGACCAAGGAACATCAAACATCCAGGATCCAGCCTCAGTGCAGGGGGCTTGGACTGGATGACCTTTAAAAGGGTCCCTTTTAAATCATACTATTCAATGATTTGATGGAAGATATGTTTTCTCTGTATATTTAAGTTATGACTACATTCCACATTAATTTAGGTCATCATTTTTGGTAAGAGTTTTTCAGAACTGGCACACTCACTCCACCACCACCAAATACTCTGGTTTCTCCTCTGCCTCCCTTCATATACCACACATTTGAAGGAAAAAAAAAATATAATTGCAAATGTTCTCCTTCAATATTTTCATCTGGATAAGTATTTAGTATACACCTGACTGATGGCTGGCTAAGGAAAACTTCTGAAGCTCATACGGGTTTTAAATCTGGTAAAGAATGCAGATGACAGAATGAAGAATATTAATTACACAATATATGGTCAAAGGTAAGCCTTATGTTGAGCAAATATTAAAAACCTGGCTTTGGTGTAATTGCTTCCCAGTTTCCATCAGCAAGGATGCAAGAAAAGCCAGAGCAGACAGAAAGAAAACTAAGTTGAAAAATCCCCGTGATGAAGCAATTGGAAGAACCCCAGACTGTTTTTTCAATATTTGCTTATTAGATAACACTTTTGCAAGCCTGAGGGTAAATCCCTGATCAGAATACATCAATCAGAAAATTAAAGTGTGTTCCCTTTCACCTCCTTAATTTGAATGGAAACCAGAAACAATCTTCTCTAATGACATGGCAGGGAAAAGCTCTCTTTGCAACAACCCTCCCAGCTTTCAAAGCAGGCTGTTCACACACCTGCCTCCCATATAAATGCATAACCATAAAAAAAAAAAAGCTTTCAAATCTTTTAAGACCTAACATTACTTAAACTGGAAAAGAATACCTGACTGTAGTTGAGGATCTTGAAAACAGATTCTGAAACAAACAGTATCTTTCCTCTGTCACAGCCCACAACAAAAAGAAATCCATCTGCTGCCTGATTAGGAAAAAAAGAAGTAAAACACTAAGTTATATTTCCTCATTGCATCATTATAACCTTTAAAAACACTTTGTATAGAGTAGAATTTCTACACTAGGAGAGCTGTCTTAACATTTAGAGATAACTGAGTCAACAGGGAAAATGAGAAATTACAACAGGTTTTTTTTGCATCTGCAAACATTTTTGGCATCATTCTGGGCATTGTGCCCAGGATGTACAATAACTGCTATGAGAAGAACCAACCCATGTCTTGCCCAACAATATTATGATTATATTTAATAATGCCTTCAAATTAAAATATTCTTTTAATTCCATTTACTCCACAGTTCCTCTTTTAGAAACCAAACATAACCTGGGTATTTATTTCTGTGCCTGTAGGCACCTAATTCCCATTTCCAAAGTCCTCTTTTCCAGTCACATCCAAGCATGCAGGAATAGGCCCCAGTTTTACAGCTCTAGAGTCACAATGTTGCAGCAATGAATCCTGCAGTGCTGCTCTGGAGCCTGCAGTGCTTCCCCAGTTACACAAGCTACAGGAAGAGCTTAACCACCTACAGGTGAGATGTGCTCTCCATGCTATAAAAGAAGTTTACAGCAAGCGGCCAAACACACTAAGCCATGTTACATCAGTGACCTCAAAAAAGGGTGTTCCTTGTACCATTGTACGCTGAAAATCATGGCAAGGTAGCCCATGGCAGAAAGTCTGCAAGGAAACCATTTAGGCAATTTTGGTTCATTCCACGAAATAACCGAAGATTCGGATGGTTACCATCAAAATAGCAGTTTCATCACATCTCCCTCTTAAACCTTTCTGCTTAAATTAAGAAGTGCCAGTCATCGTTAAACTCACTGGCTTTATGAAGCAGTCTGTAGATTTTTTAATTATCCTCCACAATCAAAACATTTTTAAGCTGAGACACAAGACATTAAAATACTGATGGTGTGCTTTGGGAGAGTCATACTCACAGCCATTAATATCTGTTAATTAAAAGTTGAAACATACCCTGAGAATAAGATGTTTTAATTCATCATCTGATAGAAAAGCAGGCTTATAGTTTGCTTCTGTATATGGGTTTGTAGCACCTAAAGAAAAGAAAAACAATTGCCTTATCACCAACTTAACAACACACATTTAAATGAGCAAATTTCCTTTGACTCCTTTTTAGACTGTTATTCATTGCAGGTGTTCTTCAAAATGAAAATTACTTTTTGGTTTTGTTTTACTATCCATGTGAGTTCTCTCTTAAAAAGGATGAAGCTCTTTTACTAAAACTCAAATACTGCATTATGTAGTAGTGCAAATTAAATGCCTTCTGAGATACAAAAGTATTAACCCAAATGTTGTCCTTCATTTATGGTCTAGTCTCAGAATTAGAAATTAAAAATAAGAGATTAAAGAATAAAAACATGCCATTTATTTCTTCCCCTTGTAACTTAGGAAAACATGACAAGCTCATGTAAACAAATTGTCACTCAGGATCTTACAAATCAGTTCTCTCATTCCACATCAAAGAGAAAAACAGCATTACAATGACATCATCTCACAATGCCAAAACCCCAAAACTGGCAACAAATGAGGCAGCTGTTTTCATTCTATTTCCTTCATAAAGGCAAAAGAGAGTCAAATTAGTAACCACTGAAGTGCTATGAGGTATTAACTTAACTGAATGACAGTGACAGAAAAGTTAAATCTTCCAAAAACATCGGGATAAATGTGACTGCAAGACACCAGCTCTCCTTGAAACAAGAACAGTGGCTCTGTATTTTTTAACTAGCTGCATCCCCATATTTTCTCAGAGGTGCATTTCTTGAAGGGTTAAGCATTTAAGATCGTCACAAACTGTACCCAAGCACTGACTCACCCTTACATGAACCTTGAGGGGACACAGAGAAATTTGCACCCACCCCAACTCTTCCAAACCTGCATGTTTCCCTTCAGGTGCTTCCAACAGAAGGCAAGATTAAAAAGATTAAAGAAATTCAGACTGAATTTTCAAAGGGCTCTCCATTCTTTCACCCAGAACTAAAGGTATGAACACAGAAACTTACAAGTGCTGTAGGAATATTACTTACACCTAAAATCCAGCCTCTCTATCCAACAAGTTTTGCACACTGCCTGCTCAGAGCACCCTTCAGTGCTACACCAGAGCCAACTGCACACTGCCACTCAGCCCTTTGTTCCATCTCCCCACCTGCTTCAGCTGCCTTGGTGCTGTGGAATCACCAGGGCAGATGGTGGAAAATTATTCTTTTCTCACCCCAAATTTTCCCAGTCACATCAGGATATTTATTGGACCATGAACTAGTAAGCTATAAATGAACACTGAGCATCAAACGGCTAAGAAAAGGGGAGAAGTCATCCCAAGATGTATTAACTTACTCCTTTTTGGCAAAAGGACAAGAAAAGGAGAGAAAAAGTATATGACTTTGGGGAAATGGCATTTTGGAGCCTCCTCCAGCCCCAGTGACTCACCACGTAGTGTTTTCATGTGCTGCACAGCCATCCTCAGCACGGTGAGCTTGTCCAGCTTCCGAGACATGGCATTGCACGTTGGTACCAGCGAGGCCAGCTCGTCTATGAAACTGTTCATTTTGTCTCTGCGCCTCTTCTCAATCTGACTGTGGGCCTCCCTGCACAGGGAGGTGGGGAACAAAAACACATGGGCAGGAGAAAATAAAGCATATTAAAAAATGCCCCAATCCAGCATGACAAACTAGAGAAGTAACCTCCCTCGGATAATTAGTACCCTCTCCTTGTGAGGAGGAAAGCCACAACCGGAACATTCTTCAGACATTTCATGTGCATGATTTGGGGAAGGAATGTAACAAGAGGCAAGGCAACAGCACATGGTTCTAATTTACCAGAAAACACATATAACAGGCCATGCAGGACACTGAATGCTCAGTTCTGAAACAACCCACTAAGCAGGGCAAAATTACCTAGAGGTTTCTGCTGCTGTGCACCACTGTTATCCTTAGCACATACACTGAAACATGACTGGCATCCTAAAGGTCACAGGTAAACAAACTCCAGTGTATGTATATATATATATATAGAATAAAGCATTTTTAGATTGGGTATTAAGAAAAAATTATTCACTGAAAGAGCTGTCAAGCACTGAACAGGCTGCCCAGGACAGTGTTTGAGCAGATGTGGCACTTGGGGACATGGTTTAGTGGGACTTGGCAGTGCCAGGTTAATGGCTGGACTCAAGGATCTTAAAAGGCCTTTCTAGCCTAATTCTATTTTATGATTCAACTCCATCAAGCATTTGTAACCAGTATACTGTGTGAATGTGCTAAGTATTTAAAACTACCTTTTGCTGTGGCAATACAAGTCTTCTACTCATCCTACAGCTTTTTATTTGTAGTATTTGAGATACCTCTGAACCAAATTCATCCCCATCAGGAAAATTTATGAATGCTAAACAATTTAACTTTTGGGTTGTATTTTCCCATATTAAGAGTCACAGTTAACATTTTTACAACTCACTATTCAGTCTGAAAGAAGCAAGATGAAGAATATAATATTAACAGAAACATACTGGCTTCAATTTCAACATTAATCAAGTGGCTAAACCAAGTTACCTTCCAAATCAGTATTTTCACAAAACTATAAGCACACCTAATGAAAAATGTTAACAGGGCAAAGATATGGAAAAATAAGGCAAGGTCAAAGTTAGAAACAAAATAATTTCAGGAGCAGAAATACAAGAAACTAATTCACATATGGCAAAAAGCAAGAGATAATTCTTTTTAATATACTTGTTTAGAGCAATACCTTGCATTTTTTATCCTGCCTTGTTGGTCTGCATATTCCAATCTGTTGAGAAACAACATCACAAAGTTACAATGCTGAAATCACTCAACCCAATTCTTTTAATGCATCTTACATAACTACTGATCCTCATTGAAATCAGTTTTTTAGAATCTGAATATGTATTTAACCTTTCTGGAGAAAGAACAATATTTATAATATTGTGTTTCAGAGTTTGGGGTTTTGGTTGGTTTGTTTTTTGGATTTTTTTTTCCCCTGTCAGTTTTACTTTTTCAACAATCTCACATCTTTTATGCCAGCAAAGAAATAATTTGGGACACACGACTGCAGTGACACTGAGAACAGGTATCCACAGACAGGATCCTGCATCAGTACTGTGGAACTAATATTTCAGTGGCTGTTTCACCAGTACCTTCCATGTTGGTCATCTTTATCTGTATCCATACCTTCCCTGCAGAAACAGAACAAAGCAACACATCACACATTCAGCAGGATTAGCAGAACAGGTACCAAACTATCATAAAATCAGAATGAAGTATTCCTGTCATCTTTAAATCGTAAATATAAAACTAAGAATATAAAAGCAGCATAAAGTTTTTGTAATATTTGGTTTTTGTAATATTAGAACATTTTCTTAAATTAGTTGTGTCTCCTTCAGAACTAACTAAATGGCACAGTTTGATGTGTTTGACAGTAAAACATGCTGCAGTTCAAAGATATCATCTGTTATAAAAATGTTTTTCAGTTAACTAGAGGGAGGGGGGGGAAAAAAGGACATATTAAAGCAGTTATTTTTAAGCCTTCAACAGCACCAGGACTACCACCTTGCATTTACTGTGGTTCTAAGTCATCACAGTGTCATCACAGTGCCCAGCATAAAAATCACAAACTGCCCTGAATTACTGTGTGTTTGACACCCCGGTTGGCCTTATCATGGCTGAGCTGGGGAGAGAGGATGGTTATAATCTAGACTGGAAGAACCACTGGAGATGGCCAAATGCAGGGAGAGAATAAAAGGCTGTATGAAACTAAGCAGGCACATTTTAAATTGGTACAACTTGCAGCACAGACACATGGCTTGCTTTTGTTTCAACAGCAAAGAAAAAGGTGAGGAAGGAGGCATGAAAGATAGAAAGGAAATAGAAATATCCCCCTTATTATGTTTTAATATTGAAATTATATTAACAGAAATAAATAGGAAAGATGAGTAGAAAGAGAATGTTTTGATTTATATAAATCTGTACAACTGTCCTTAAATGGACTCCCTTAGACCTGGCTCATTCTGTTTTAATTTTCCCCTGTGAATTTTTCAGTGGAAGGGAAAGGCAAGGTGAAAAACACTGAGCATCTTTTTCAAGTGAAACCAATTACTTGAAATATTTATACTTACTCGAAAGGGAAGCCATCGAGTCTGAAAAGAAAGAAAAATAAAATACACCATATATAGGAAATAAGAATAATGTCTTACATTTTCTCTGAAATGCTCAAGCTAATCCACATTCTATTTGAAAAGCACAATGAAAACAGGACAGTAGCAGTGAGTGCATTCTAAAGAAACAAGCTGGTTCAAATTAATCTACTTCCTGAAAGAATAATTCTGTTTTTTAAGAAAAGTTAGCATAGTTCATTACACTTAATGTGAAAAACTAGTAAAACAACTAACCTAAATTATGTTATGCAAATCATTGAGATACTGTTTCATCTTCAGAAAGGAAAGATCTGTGCTTTATGGGTGTTGTCCTTGTGGTTAGATAAATGGGATTTCAGAGGACTCTAAGGCCAGAAATAAAACAAAAATAAAAATAAAGTATCCCAAGTTTCTCAGTGTTTGATGATACTTGCCCAGCAGGACACATGCACATTTTGCTTCAGTCAGTACTGAAGTCCCAAGCCTGAACTTTATACAGACTTTATCATATCATAAGGAAATCAAACAGAATTTCTACATGCACACTAACTGCTGGCAGCACTTCAAGACTGTAAAGTGACCTAGAATACCACTGAGCTTTAACATGATAAGAGGCTATGTTTTATTAAAAAATCTTCTCCTATCAGCCATTAACATAGTAGTTGCTCCTACTCAACAGTGGACATAAGCCTCCTTAAAAAGAAACATGATAGTGTTTATTATTCATTGTACTCTTAGATCAATTATACTTGTGATTAGCTTTAAAAAGAAATTCAAATAATGCTCAATGTTTTCTTCATCTCTCAATCTGCACACCTGAGCTCCTGTCTTAGCCACTGGATCAAATCACACCTGATGTTCACAATTAAACAGAACTGGTGATACCACCTTGAGCTCCAGGATGCTTTTCGAACAAAATTCATTTTAGCCTTAAAAAAACTTCAGAAAGCAAAATCTAAAAAAGGTATAAAGCGAGTTACAAATGCACCAGGATAGTTTGTTTTCTTATCAAGTATGATTTCAGTTGAAAACATTACTCCCAAGAAAAGAAATTAACTGTTTATAGACCTGGGCACGAAGCCTTGGATTGCAGTGTTTGACTCAACCAGACCACAAGGAGCACAGCCAGCCTTTGCTGAAGTGACAGCCACAGGCTGGGCAGGGATTTGCCTGCAGGACTTGCAGGAGAAAGAATTGAAAGAGAGCTGAAAGTGTAGCTGATCAACACATTTGCTTGTGTGTGAAAGGGGAACAAAGAACCACACTAAAGCATAGGGATTCTGCCTTCCTTGTTCCCTGGCTTGACTGGTACGTGAAGCATAAAACTGAACACTCGGAAAATTTATGCAAAGAATAAATCGTTAACAGGCAGCAAAAGTCGAACAGTAGCATTTCTGAGCATTTATCCATACCCACATATCAAGAGGGATCAAGGTTGTCTACCTTAAGTTCTACTTTAAAAGAGGAACCAGCCACCATTTCCTTTGCAACACAACATGAACTGTGGCGTGACTACAGCTGTCGTAAACTTACTTCACTAAGGATTCAAGGAACATATTTAAAAAAAATGCACACAAAACCTAAAGGGCAGAATTATAACTTACAAGAGCAAGCTGTCTTTTGGAAAAGAGGACTTGAGCAATGCTTCCTACCCAGAAGAATAAAGATGGAAAAATCCTTTCTAGAGAAGAGGAAGTTGGTAAGATTGAGGCTGTTCACTGAATTTTGTAGTAGTCAATTTAACTACAGGGACTCATGTACTTTTCCAGAAGACTAAAAGTGTGTTAGAGAATGTACATATGCAGTATATTTGTGGTCTTTAAAAAGTATGTGAAGTTTTGTGCATAAGGTCTCCTAAAATGAAGTCCTATGCACAGGAAATCTAATTCTTAATTGTCATGCTCAGCATGAAAGAAAAATTCTACTCCTCCTTGTAAAATGAACTGCCAACAATCCAAAGCCCACAGTGATAAAATTTGTGCTAAGTTACATAAAAACAGACTCAGTGGCTGTATGAATAATGCAAGTTACCCCACAGCCAGACTTTGTTAAGTTACAATAGATGGGAGGTTTGCACAGTGGCTTGGAGTCAGTAGGTTGGTTTTGGTGTTCCTACTAGTGCAAGAGACATTGCACATTCAGAAATTGGGCAAACTATCTAAAGCAGAGTTGGTGGCATTTCTTTTTATTTCCAACACCTGCCCCAGGAGAGAAGCTGAGGGTTGGAGAGTGCTTCTGAGGTTCCCTTAATGAGAAGCAGCTTTCTTGAAACAAAACCACACTCTACCACTGACTGAGAAGAAAACAAGTTTTTATTTTGTCAGGATTAATAGCCTACAGTTGAGAACCAACACAAGATTAGACCAGCTGATTACATGAAAGGCAGCTCTAATGCCTTAAACCAGGGACTGTTCAGATTCATATTCAACTGAGGGACCAAAATAGTTTCATCAGGCAAAGGTTGGCAGCACACTGATAGGAAGTGACTGAAGAGGCAAAAAATAGGTGAAGAAAAGGAACTATTCCTAGTTTTGGTTCTGCTTTTCAATAAATTTATAACTTTCCCCCTTCTCTAGTCAGACATTCTATTTTCTGTCTAAATAGTCAATATAATCAACCTTCACACTGCACATTTCACCAGCACTAATTCCACCCTCCCCATCAGTCAAAAGCTTTTCTCCTCAGCCTTACCCCATCTGATAGCTCTCAATTTTAGCTGCACTGAGATGACAGCTTTATTTTTAATATTAAATAAATGAACTTTCCTCTTAGTGCATAGAAGCTTTTTTCTTTATTAAAACCTTTAAGGCAGGTTGTCAAGGAAAAGTTATTTAAAATTTGCTATAAATTGCTACTAATATTGCTGTAGTCTCCCCCACTGTATTGTTGTGTTACCACCTCTTTTTAGCAGCGCTAAATCAAGAGAAATCCAACTTACTGATAATCGGTAGAGCTTCCCTTTCTTTTCCTATTACAATCCATTCCTGAAGTGCTAAGGGAACTGGAGATCAAGTCAGCAGGGTCTGGTGACATAAAGTCACTAATTGTAGAAGATATGTCCATCCTTTGGTCTGCCATTGGACTGTCTAACATTAGGGAAAAAAAACAACAAACCCACCAACCCAAAAACCACTGCATTAATAAAAGCAGAAACTTACATATTGTCAACCAAAAAAGTTATCTCAAATTTAGCACTCTTAAAAACTGCAAAAATCACAGTTTCTGTTATTTCCTTTTGCCATAAAACAGGTAATAGGCAATTCCTCCTTTTCCACTTACCAGTGTATTGAATATTGCACACAAACCATGACCATTCTCAAAACACATCACTTAACACAATTGTTTACAAAGAATTGTCAGTGTGATCTTTAACTAAACCAGGTTTACTCTTATGTTAACTGACCAGCCAATTGCTTCTTCCTAACAGAAATATTGCTGACTGGGAACACTAGTTTTAGTGTGTCTCTCTATTTGAAGATCATATTATCAAAAGTGCATAAGCTTTAAAAGGTCTAATTCCACTGAATGTCATGGAACAGAATTCAGAAGATTTCAGAAGATGGAAATAAAACACCTCCATCACAGCAGATCCCACAAATAAAAAAACCTAATAACCCAAAGATGGTCTAAGAAGACTAGTTAAAACTACAAATTCATCTAATTGGTTTTTTCATCCAAAACATACACTTTTTAATCCTCTAGACTGCAAATAATTTTACTGTTGGAAGAAATCCTGTGAGAAGTTCATTTCTAAATAGCATCAACTGTGAAACTGAAGAGTTACCTGAAGGCCTGTCTTGGAAGCCTCGATCCACTTGAGCAAAGATGATGATGATGATGCTCAGCCCAAAGCAGCTGATCACCTCAGAACTCTTCCATGCCTCATATTCTGCTCAAATACGTTCAAAAACCTAAATGAGTGAAAAACCAGAAAACTTAAAAAACACTTTCAAAACAAGCACATTTAGAACAAATCTTTTAGACACCGTTTATAACAGCAATAGATGTTTCCCACTCAAAGATCAAATTTCCTTCTAAAGTGCAGAAGCTTTATCCACCCATCAAAAGGGCTGGATGTTGGCATGTGTCTCTCCAATGGACCAACTTTGGAACAGAAGGTTCTTCCGCATTGCTTCCCTTTGGGCTCTGCTTATCCTTGTTTGGTCTTTGCACAAACCCTCTCTGCTAATAATCAATGATCCCGTGATCACAATCGTGAACACTGACTGCCAGATGATGCCAGAATGACTTAAACTGCTGCCACAGTGCAAAAGACACACTTATCCCTTCCCTCCTGACTGCCCTATTTTAAGGTGGCCATAGCAGTAAGACAGTTTGATCTTGGCTTACTGTTTTATTGTTCACTCTAATAGCAGTTGGCATTTTCAAAGGACAGGGGTTAAATGTTGTTCTACTCTGCAGACTTCAAGTTCCATATAAAATCCACACTCAATACTACAACTCAAGGCCTCAAATGTATTTCCCAACTATACTGTAAACTTAGTGGCTGGTCAGCAGGTGGATGCCCTTCCCTTCCAGATTGGTGTCATAAAACAAGTTTTTCAGCTAAATTTACCATGGAAGACTTGAAAACCGTTCTATGTCTTCCTCTTGCAAAACTCTGCAGGTCTATTGGATACACTGTTTTCTGGTTAATCCATCTGTGAACATCCTGACTCCCTCCAACCTGTGACAACAGTGGAACTTCCCAATTACACAGAACAAGAAGCTCCGAAGACACTCTCAGAAGTTCATAAGTCAAACAACCAGAGTTCTGCCAATATGACTGAATTATAACCAATTCTACTGAATCACATACAGAGACATGTTATGAGTTATAAGCCAACAGAAACCTGACAAATCCAAAGTCATTCAGCATGATTTTCTTCAGCACTGCCAGAACAGCAAATACAGAATTTCAGAAGTGTAAGGTATCTAATTCACTGGTCCCATTATGGTAATAACAGTCAGGATCACAGCTCTTCAGTGTAAGGTCAGGCAAGTCATTGCCTTCATACCACCAACTTCTGAACAGGATCATTGTTATTCTGCAATTAGAGCTTCCAAACTCTCCTGAGGGCTCATCATCCATCTCATCTAACAACTTCCCAGTGGTCCCTTCCCAAGTAACCTGACTACTTTTCCACTTTTGAGAATGCCTGGACATGGTGGTACAGGCATATTAGGAGGCCACCCCATGACTAAAGCTAAATAAGCACAAATCTAAGTCAAACCATTATTCGATGAGTTGGAATCAACAAAATTAAAAAGGGGAGGAAAAAAGGGTTTGTAAGTTTAACTGCCCTTTCCCTTTAAGAATGCCTGCAACAGTCAGCATTTTAGCTTCATAATCAGAACACTGCACAAGTCACTGCACAGTAATGCTAAAAAAAAAATCATTGTTCATCTCAAACAAAAGATTCAAATCAGTTTTATAGAAAAGAAAAATCTTGAAATCAAGTATCCACTCACCTCTGCTGCTATTTTAAATTTTAACTGTCTATATTTGATAGTTTCAAAGCAGCTATTTTAAGAGTCTTGACCATTTAAGAAAAAAGCAGAATTCTCATTTTCTTTTGGACTCAGCCCTTTCTCTACCATGCCCCAAATGCTCATCCCAGTCTTAACAATCACAGTCATACACTTTAGTACTGTAGGAACTAAGAACCATGCATGTCTTTTGAAATGAGGTTTAAAGTTAAAAAAATGTCAACCCAATGATCAGAGCAAAAATCACCGTGCCCCACTAAATAGTGAACAGTTCAGAGAAGTGTTCTGTTGCAAGGCTTTCTTAAAATTCTGAAAAATTGAATATTTTGCTGTCTTTTTAGCCTTCAGCTGCTAAATATTCAATGGCTGAAAAAAAATCTCTGTGAGAAGGAACACAAAAGTTACCCATATATATGTAAGCAAAGTTCAAATTTTCCATTTATGATGCCAAGCCTGTTGCCAAAGAACTTCACAGACCTACTTGAAAAAATGCCATGTAGTCCACTTCCTCATTAATTTCTATAGATGAGAATCAAATTATATTTTGCCATCACATGACAGTTTCTCTCTACAGCCTGTTTTGGGACCACTTCCTTCAGGATTCCCCTTCCATTCCATCTTTCTCCAATCTCCTGTAACAAGGCTAATGAGACAGTAAAAACAAATCTTACTGTTCATCCCTTATAAAAAAAAAAAAGTTAGATGACACGTGACCAGCTTAATCATGCAGCAAAGCTGATCCTGAGTACATAAACACCCCTGAGCAAATCAAGGTCAGAGCTAAAGTAGGTCAATTCCATGTGCCAAGCACCCACCCGGAGTCAGGACCTCTTTAGACAAGCCTCGTCAGTTCTGGTTCCCCCAAGGCAGGAGGCAGCTATCTCCAACATACAGATTATTCTACAAGAAATGCAGTTCATAACTTCATGAATCACAAGTGTCTCATATTTAAAAAGCACTATTTCACAATGACAGAGGAAAACCATGGTGGGGCTTCCTGAAGAAGTAATGGAAGACCTTGTCCTCACTGGAAGAGATGGGACTCATTGTTCCTATGTGTAATGACTGAAGCAAAAGCAGCTACAAAAAGGAAATCATGAACTTCCCTTTGCAGCAGTAATTCCATTGTTGGAGTCAACTGTCACAATATAAACTAGTACCAAACAGAAAAATGGGTTCTTTATCTTCACTAGCAGCATTTCTTCAAGAGGTGCTGCAGATGTCTGGAGGCTCCAGATGCACATGGACTCAATAATGGGGGAGATTTCAGCTCAGCAGCACAAGGACTGCAAGAGTCCCTGTGATGATTTCAAGATGCAGACAGGCACACATGGGCATGCCTGCTGCAAGTAATTCGCAGTTCCCTCATCAGAATCTTTATTATGGAATATTCCTTGGGAATCGCAGGAAGATCTTCGAACTAAAGCAGTGGTGTTTTCCTTTTCCTTCAGTACTTGAAGAGCAGCTGACAGAATACCTCATATTTTCCCAATATATTGATAACTTTGTTTTAATGGCACATTTGTGTTCCTTGAACTTCCTAATACTATTTGCAAGAACACTGTACTCCCTGAAGACAAAACCCTGTGGACTCCTCTGACATGCAGATGCATCTCACCGCACTCTCTGGAGCCAAGAAATGATTTTACTGGTTTGCTTGTTGGGGTCATCCTTTTTCCACTCACTCATCAGCATGTCCACCAGGCCCTGGCAGCCCAGGATCCACATCTCAGCTTGGGAACTCCTCCTGACATCAGCAGCTCATGTTTCAACCCCAACCACACAGAGAGGCAGCAGTGATGCAAAAAAGCCTCCTGCAGCTCGCCCAGCCCCTCTCAAGAGGGCACAGGGATCCTCTGCTCTGGAGAAGGCAGAGGCTGCCCAGACAACTGTATTCCAACAGCTGCACCCTGTCTTTCCTAAGGAAAAAGCAGCAATCTGGAGGGACGTAGCCCATGAATTTAAACCAACCACAATGCTGCAAGATAAACAATTCTCACACAGGGGGGGAAAGTGTCAAATAAACAGAAGACAAACTCCACATACAGTTTCTCAATAGATCAGTATGTGCTCTTCCACATTGAAAACATCTGTTCATCGGTAGTGATTCTGAGAAAAGATGGAACAGGTCCTATCATGGCATCACCTTACCGTTTCCCAGACTGTCACAGTGGCAATGGAGACACAGGACAATATGTAGCATTTTATCTTCTTCATAGAACACTGAGACTTCCAGATCAAGAGGAGCCTCAGTTCCTTGTTTGTACGGCAAAGTAGCTAAAACTTGTACTTCCAGCTACTTTCACAGACTTCTCTGTTGTTTCAAAACCAAGAAAAAGTGGTAACTAAAATAACTTTCTCTTGCACTGGGGAGCTCAGAACTAGACCCAGAACACAGAGTTGTCTCAGCAGTGCTCAGTAAATGGGAAGAAGGATCACTTCCCTCAGCCTGCTGGCAACACAACAGCCAAAGCAAACCAAGAGGTGCTGGCCTTCTTTGCTGCAAGGGCATCACATGAAGCACTAAGATCTTTTCTGCGAAGCTGTTTCCCAGATGGTCAGTCCCTAATCTGTACTGGGGCATGGAGCTTTTTCCTCTTTAGGTGCAGGACGTGACATTTTTGTTAGCTAACTCTGTAAGATTCTTTATAGGGTTCTTGGTGACCTTCTTCTCTGGCCTGTAGAGATCCCCCTGTTTGGCAGCACACTCAGCTGGTGTATTGGTCACTCCTCTCTGTTTTGGATTGGTCTGCACCTCTAAGCATGGAGCTTCAGACAGCATGGAAGGGAAGGAAAACAGACAGTTCTTGAATGAGAACCCAGCAGATATAAAAACCTCCAAAAATCCTGGCTCATGCTCAGAGAGACGTGTCCTTCAAGGCTGATGCAGTCCCACAGGAAGGTCTCATGCATGGGGGTATGGACCATCTCCACAGCAGAAAATGAGAACTGGAACAAAACCAAAGCCAACCCATGTCACTTCCAGGATTCAAACCTGTTTAGACCACCTGTCTGTGTTAGGGATGAAGGATTTCCCTGCCTGGCAGGGGACTGGTATTTCCCTCTGGTGATACAGATAAAGGTCTAACACACAATGCCACAGAACAGCCACCGGGTCTGGAGACTGAATCGTCCCAAGAAGCAGCACCCTGACCACCCAGCTGACCCTCAGACACAGGATATTCCATTTCCTCTCACATCTCAAGACTGTTTGCCTCTGTACCTACACAGCGAATCCCAGCTGCAAAAGTGTTTCACCAAAGCTTACTAGTTTGCAACCATTATTGAAAGCTTGATCTGGTATAAGCTTCTCGTCAGCCAAGATTAGACTCTTTGAGCTCTTACTCTTTGAAGTGAGCTTATGTTGGCCTGTTCACATATTTCATTTTGGGCAGCCATCAAAAGGAAATATCACAAGGGAACTAATCAAGCCCTTGTGAAGAGGTGGTGATGCACACTCTTGGAAATCAGTACTAACATGTTGCTGTTACCAAAGGAATCTGGCCTGCTTCAATAATCAATCTGCCAGTACACAAACTCCTTAGGGTTCCAGAAACTGCTTCCACAGGGAAAACAAAAAGGGACCTGCCCTTCTTGGAAGTCCAGGTTTGAAGGGATTTCTGAAATTTCTACACATGAAGTAATCTAGAGCTCCTGTATAGGCGTCTGGAAGTAAGAGGTACAAGTCCTCACACAAATACAGGGTATAACGTGTTGGTGCCAAAGTAATTCCTAAGCTCAGCCACAGTGGGCAGAATAACCAGCACTTCAGATGTCTCTGCTGAGAGCAGGAACCACTGAATTCTGCCTCAGAGCCGTGCAAGCATTTTACTGGGTGCCTTATGACATTTTATAGACACACTGAGAACATCACAGGTATTCTAGGAACACATGTTGATATTTAATCTCAAATGTCAAGATGGATACATCATGGAGGGTTGTACAAAACAGCATGGCTGTCACACAACCTGCATAAGGTAACAGCCAATCTTCTACAAAGAGTAGCAAAAACTACACTAAGAATTACACCCAGGTATAACTATCAACGATCCACTCTCAATCAGAACAGTCCTTCATGCCTTTGGATGTCTTATTTCAATAGGTCCTGATCCAAAACATCCAGACTGATTTCCCTGGAAATAGATACAACCAAAATGGAATAAAAGTCAGTTATTTTGAGAACAGCTGCTTGTAGGAAAAGGACTGAGTTCAATACCAGAAGTGTTTTAATTATATGAACAAACTCAAACCAACATATTTTAAGACAATGCTTCAGACATATTGTTCAGCACAGCACCCCAGAATTTCTGTAATGTAAGTTATAGAACAAAATAATTACATTTTACATTAAAAATAGGGCCCCCACCAATTAATGTAGTATTTAATACTCAGTTATTCCAAGACTTCAGAAGATTTTGTGTATGTGTGGGAAGAAACAAGGTATTATATTTTCAACATTGAGGAAGATGAGAAGACTTAAAACTTATAGACAACAGAAACTTTAAGTTCTTTGGGCCAGTTATCTAATTCTACTCATTTAACACCAAAATCAATTATTCTTTTAGTAGTGACAGACCCATAGATAAAGTAAAAAAAAAAAAAAGAAAAGCAACCTAAAAACCAAAGACAAACACAAAAAATGAAATATACTCCCTCAATTACTGAAATATAAACTTGAAATTCTGAGTTTCCAAGCCAGGTCTGGCCTCCAATGCATGAAGGATGTACTGTTTGTTTCGCTGAATGTAATCCTTGCTCATGAACCCTAAGGAGGGGGTGGGGAGCAGGGGGGGTGTGAAAGACAGAGGGAAATCCATCCTACCATGCAAATAAATCAATTATCCAGCATTAATGGGCTTCAAGTAAAACCCTAATCAAAGTTATTGTTGATTCCAGCGTGCTTTGATCGGAAACACACACCCAACCCCCAAAAAAACAACAAAAACCTTCTCAGTTGAGGAGGCAGTGGATCTGTGACGTCTCTCAAGCTGTACACATTACTTCTGATCCATCAACAAAGCAAGATGTCTTATCTTGTGCCACACTGTAAAGTCAACTTCAAAGTCAACATTTTTAGAAGATTAGAAATTTCTGCATAAGAGGACTGTACACAGCTTGGACTGACATTTCTGGAGCAGGAGAAGCACACGAGATAACAAGTAGGAAAGCTCCTTAACTCACTCCTCATGTTACACAAACAGGGGGAACTTACAAATCAGCACATCTGTAACTCACAGTTGGGAATACCCAGTTTTTGCAAGTTTTGCACTTGGCAGTCCAGAAGATGCAGCTTTCTATCTCAAGATTTCATCCGACTCCTCAATATGAGCACCAGTTCATGGCAGACAGACGCTCTAGATACAAGTTTTAAAGATGTCTTAACCCTTCAATTATTCAAAATGTGCAAGTAAGTTTCATGGATTTAAATATACATCTTCTAATCTAGAGTTGATGAATAAATGTCCCAAAGCCCAACTGTTCGTTGTAAATATTTGTATGACTGTGATACTATCTGAGCAAGTTTAATTTCCTTACTGCAGCTCAGTGAAGCTCCTGTATCCTCATAATGTAGCAAATATTCTTCCTGTAGATCATAATCTCCAAAGTTGCCTTTCAACAGTAGGAAGGCAAGATTCATCTCAGAAGTTGTAAGAAATGCACCTTTTAAAAGGTATCCATATGAAAGAGCAGCCCAGCAAAACACTTACCCATTTAGCTCAGAGGTGGAAGGTGTACATCAAGTCCCACTCCAACACTCACCCAGTCTGAGCAGACTCTCCAGAGAAGAGCAACGAGGCTGGAGAAGGGACTGGAGCACAAGTCCCATGGGGAGAGGCTGAGGGAGCTGGGGGTGTTTAGCCTGGAGAAGAGGAGGCTCAGAGGTGACCTCAGCACTGTCTGG
>JAWWEV010000167.1:5772743-5785379 GCA_035583235.1 Hafferia zeledoni | reverse complement strand
TTGGCCGTGGCACTGAGTGCCATGATGTGGTAAAGGGACTGGAGTTGGCCCAAGGGTTGGACTTGATGATCTTGGAGGGTTTTTCCAACCCAATCGATTCTATGATTCTATGACTTGGCACACCACCAGCCCCTTCCAGGGCTTCTCCCTTGAAGCTTACAACTACTGCTTGTACTTTAATACAACTTATAGTAGGAGGTCTTGATTTCAATATTCCAAGTGAGAACAAGCTTCAACTCAATTCACTCCTCTCACTGCCAAAGCACTGTTTTAGTACTTCAGTAGTTACTCCAGCTTCCACTCACCAAATCCTTCTTGGCTTTTGTCAGGTTTTCACTTTTCTTCTCCCCTCCTCTTACATCCAAACTAGACAGTACATTCAAGCCCTGGCATGACTAATACTACCCAAGTAATATTTTCTCACCTGACTTAAAGTTTTTGCATTATAGGATGTTAGCAATTTCTCAGCTGATTAGGTTGAACCACTGCACATTTCTTTTAGCCTCTGAAGTGCATTTATTAGGGTGGCAATCCTAGTTTCCTGAATTTTGAGTTGAAGCACCTGGCCCAAATGCTCAGAGATACTACACACAGATGATTCTGTTTTCCAGTCACATTATTACTACAACAAATCCAAATGCATTTGGCACATGTGAGACCTTTCATTCAGAGATCTAGTGCCAAACTACAACTAAATACTTTGCATCTTCAGGGAATAAAACACTGACATGATAGGGCAAAAGTATCGCAAGAAGAAGGTTGCTTCTACTTATAGGTGGCTCTATTTATAGCTGCCACTTTCATTTCCAGTTTTTGCATACTCCCTCTGGTCCTGAATTCCATGTCTGGCTGCAAGAAGCCATCCCTGCTCTCAGCACTCTGCCAGCCTGACAAAGCAAAGCCAACAGGCTGTCACTTTCCCTTCCATCCTAATGCAAGCCCTGGGAAAAGGAAGATACTCTCACCCTGCCTGGAACCAAGCTGGGATATTCCTCACTCCAGCTGCCTCTCCACAGCTTCCTCTAGCCCACATATTCCTGACAGGTTCCTTTTTCCCCACTGGTTTCTTAAAAGCTTTTTTGGACTTCACACAAAATCTGCTGTCAAACACACATGCATCACACCCATATGAACATTAATATTCCTTCCTTCAGACTATCTCAGTACTATATTAGAGGCTCAGCCACTGTTTTTTGAATAGGAGGCCATCACAGCTTTTTGTTAAGTATACAAGTAACATCGAACATACAAAGAACATACAAAGATGGCATAGATACCACATGTGTTAAGTTAATGTGTGGAAAAAGGGAATTTCCAATTTAAAATTATTTACAGATTTCCACTTTTAAGGAAATAACCTCTCCCCACACCCTCTCATGGAAATGGCCACAGCTACCTCACCCTGCACCTGGAGTCCCTTTGCTGGTGGAGCAACAACAAACACTGACACAAATAAGCTCAGCCGGTTGGCTTCCTGAAGTCACACTGTTTGCCAGTTAAATCCAAATCAAACTAGTGCAAACTGTGACAGTGAGACAATTTAGCTCTTGCATGTTTTACAGAAAGCATGTGAAGGCACAAAGATGAAGAAAAGATACATTTGCCATTTTCAGTCTTGTTGAATGCTTCAGAAGTAACAACCTCCCCCATTTCCGAAATCCAGGTTTTTAAACGAGCGATTTGCTGCTAAGTCTGAGAAAGGCAGCGTTTCCGAGCTATGACAGCTCACACTGGGGCATTATCCGATACTCTGCTCCTCGGAGAGGCACATAAAGCAGTTGGAACTGCAGTAACGGGGAATAGGAGAAGTAGGGCAAGTTCCCAAGACCCCCCGGGCCAGCACTAATACTGATACAGCACATTCTAAGCGGAACTGCTGGAGCTGACAACTCCCCGTGCAGCCACCAGCAGCTCTCAGCACTGCGGCAGAACAAGGCAAGTGGGACAGCAGGACAGCTCCCTACAGCCTCACATCACACTTCCACCACCTCTGAGTGACTGTGAAAACAAACCAGTCCTTTAACAGGACGTTAACACTAAAGTTAGATGTGTCATCGTACCATACACTCAACACTTAAGCAACATCCCACTTCAGCACTAGGTACTTCCTACATTTCCTTCTTTATTGGAGAAACTGGAATTTCTGTGCAATGTGACACGTCTCCAAGGTGAGCCCCAGACACCCTACAACATGTGCTTCACTAAACACAGCATCTAAGACATTTCTGTTTCTGAGGCTTTCAAATTACAGCATTCAAAGTAAGACTTGGTGGAGCAGGATCAAGTGATCGTTTAGGGAGAAACCATGCAGAATATTTCCTGTCTTTTACATTCATGTGCACAGTAGTAAGGACCTCAATATCAGCTATATGGCTTGGTGAAAGTTGTATTTAGTAGTTGTATTTAGCTCAGGATAAGCATGAGATACTGTTGAAAACCTGACAGACAGCAAAGTTCCACAGAACAGCTGATACAACATCTTAGTGCCAAAGGAAAGGCTTTACTCCCTTTTGTCCTGTCACTCCTCTCAGAATTCCCTTCCAGTACTCCAGCAGAGACTTTTATGAAGTCCCCAGAGCCTGTCTGTACAATGTATTGAATTCACCAGGCTGAATAAAAACTTGACAGAAATCACAGTCTTCTGGGGGTTAGAAATCTCAACCCTCTGGCTGAAAGGTCAGATGATACCCAGGAGCAGCAAAAAGCAAGGGGATGAGATGTGTTGGAAGGGGGGATAGGGAAGAACTGTCCCTTTCAACAACAGTAGGTGGTTAAAAAACCTCTGTCACAGCTTTTCTGCACTTTCAAGGTATTTAGAGCACTCCCACAGGATTTGTTTTCAACATGCAAATCCCACCATGGTTTGAGCCTGAAACCTTTCCACTGATCCCCACCTGCACTGTGACATTTTCTCTGCTCAGAAGTTTGCTCTTTAGTGAATAACAAGTCATGAATACACAGACACAGTAGAGGAGTATTTCTATCCACTCTGCAGTCACTGCTTCAGTGGGAGTATAAGCTTTATTTTCTTGAGAAAGGCCTATAGCAGCAGGAAAACCCTTTACAGAAATGGCTGATACAACATACTGCTTTTTTGTGCATCTGTACATTAATGCTGATGTTGAGAAGCACCAAATTTCCAAACGTGTGACATTCAGCTGCCAGAGATACAGCTGGGTGCAAGCCTCAGACTCATATTTTTCCAGAGAGGCTTTTAAATCTATGATTTCTAACTTAAATCAACAGTCAAGTTTGAATGAATGCTTTTACATTACAACCGAAACTGAAAAAGCATTTTTAAATTGCTGTTGTATTTAGAACAAAGACTCACATTCCCAAATCATGACAACCCTTATTAAGGGCAGAGAAATGATCAGGGAACACCAGCAATTCACTTAATATGGTCCTTATGCTATGCAGACATCTCAGCTGTTACAAAAAAGAAATGGAAATACAAGTAGGGAAGAACAGTGTGTAACCCACACACAAAAAATAAGAGATAATAAAATCCTGCCAAGACCAAACATGGGCAACTGAAGAGGAAAACTTGTTCAGAAAAAAACCTACCACAACTAACCACAGCCACACATACCACAAAAGGACTCTTCATAAAAGGCTGCATGTTTGATCTTTTTTTTTTTTTTAATGATTGCTTGTGCTTGGATCAAAGATCCACCCATGCAACATCTCCCTTCCCCTCCTAAGGAAGAGGGGATACAATTCAGAGCCAAGGGACCTCTGGCTACAATTCGGAGCAAAGGCATCTCTGACTAACAGTTGCAACCAGAAGTTTTTCCAACCCATTGTTTTATTCCAAAAGAGAACGTTCCATGACCTACACAGGCTGATCCCAGTGGACCTACGAAGGATCACTAGACAGTCCACATTCCAGCACAAAAAGCTTAAGTAGGTTTAGATGATCTTATTTCCGCAAGTAGGAGACTTGTGCCAAATATTAATAATGTAGTCCCTTAGTTACCACTTACAAATGCTCATAATTATTTACAGCTCCTGAACAGTACGGGGGATGGCTTGGATGTCATCCAACAAATCCACAGCTATTTAAATTTATTAGAAAATGGAAAATCTTCTAGTTTCACTCAGTGGAACAAGAGAGGTGATGAGTTCTGCTTCAGGAAAAATGAAGTGAGCTGATACTCTTTAGCTTAAAAAAACAGGGGGCAAAGGTCTATAAAATCATCAAATGTCAGAGACATCAAATGAAGACTCAAAACAACACAGCTCTTCACACATGAGGTGGAAGGCTGTGGAGACTGTGCCAGATAACTGAAAGGCTGGAAGTTCTTGTGGTTTCTGCAAAGAGGTAGGACCAATTAATGGAAAGGAATTCTGCTGAGGGTTACCACCACATCAGGCTTGGGAAGTCCCTGAGCTAAAAGTAACTGTGGGCCCTAGTCCTACCCTTCCTCAGGAGCCACTTGCAGCCCTGCTCAAGACAGGACTCTGCAGGAACTGGCTCTTGTCATGGCACACAATGGTCACTCTTGCCTTCCTCGAGAATTATCTCAATTTCCAAGTATTCAGAGAAACTTCTACTTACAAGTATGATATACATGGAATACCCATAGAGAAAATTCAACATATGCATCATACTCAAAAAACCCTTCTAGGTCCCCCCTGCAGTTACCACCATAGCACCATCCAGCACCAGGTAGAACATTTAGACTGAGTCATTAGCAAGGCAAGTGTGAAAGCTTCACTTATCAGAAAAAATAGCCTAACACAGGAAACCAGCTTTCGTCAGTGGAATTTCAAATCCAGTTTAAACAGCTAAATTCCTATGCAGCACCCAGGAACAATACAGCTGAGCAGGGAACCACGTAAAAGTCAGCAGGCACAAGCCACCCAAAACAAACACGAAGAACAGCAGTCCCTGCCTCACCTGGCCAAGAATTTCAGGTCATACACAGACCTCTCCACTCACCTGAAGTCTTTCCTACACTATGAAACTGAATTTCAAATCATCAACTAGAGCTAACAATCATCTTTTTAAAAGAGGCCAAAGGAGCCAGGAAAGCAAGGAAACTGTTACGAATCATAGAATCATAAAAGATGGAAACAACCTCCAAGATCAAGTCCAGCTTTCTACCTTTGATTACACAAGGGGAAAGACCCAAGCAGACAAACATGCTTAGAACAGAAAAGAATCACATATTTCAGAGATATAGATATAAATATTTCTTGCCTTTTTTCAGACTCCTATTTTTCTGCAATGTTCACTTCACAACATAGTGCATGAGACTCCAGACTATCTTGCCCTGACTTTAACAGAGAAATACATACCCTTTTTGTATGTGTTTCTCCCTCAGTCGCTCATCTGGTGCTCAACTGAAATGTTTTTAAGTATATTGCTAAAGCTCCTTCAGTTGTCTTGAAGGGTTCTGTCCCGTATTCCACATGCACTGAATTTATTCCTTGTCCCTAGATTTACAAGCTTAAATTTCTATTCAATAAATTCTGAAGTAAATCACTAAACTGAAAATATTTACTTTGAATAACCTGACTGACAAATGTAAATGTGCTTTCATTATCTTCATGTTAAATCACTATGTTTTTCCGGAGTATCAGCTCCTCAGGTTTCTAGCCCTCTTTTGCCTCCCTCAAGTATCCATGCCTGAAATTTTCCTCTTCTACAAATCATTGGTATTAAAACTTGAAATCCTTATTTCAAAACAGAGAAGTGTTATATTTTGCTCCCTGTAACTATTAAGATTACAGACCAAAAGCGAGGTTTGCTTTGCTTTTTAGTATTGCTGAACTAAACTCACAGGTATTACATTGTATCTACAACTTACGTGAGAATCCCCTGTAGTATTTTTAACTTTTTAAGTTACAGACTGCAAGAGTCTCTGTAGATAGTCCCCTTGTCTCTGCTACAAGTCTTTCTGACCCTCTCTCTCCTTCTCAGACCAGTAAGAGCTGTATGTCCTTCCGCTTCCTTCTACTCAAACACAGAGTATCATAGAGATAAGTACGTTTTATCTTAATGTCGATACCAGATTCATTCATATCTGTTCCCTCGTCCAATCACATGTTCTGCTCTCCTCTGCTGCAACCTCATCTACTGTTTTATAGAACACACTGATAGGCTGTAATTCAGGCCAAAGTTTACTTTAGAAAGATACCCTGGAAGAATCAATATGTCACAGGAATCTGTTACCCGCCTCTCATCTTCTCTATTCCAATGCTTTGCTTCTCTTGTTCATAATTTCCAACATTTCTAGCCCAAGTTTCACTAGGTGACCTATCAGCTACTAAACCTCACTTCATTTTCTCCTACCAGATAACCATATCAGGTCATTGGCTGAAGGATTAATCCAGTGAATTGCTTTTTTTCTTATTTAACTAAGCTTAATTCTGTTCCTTTGCAAGTTTATGTTTGCAGAACAGTTCACTCCTTGAACTCTTCTTTAACACTTTATCAAGACCTGGAAAGTATTAAAGTTACGACATAATTAACATCATACATAGATCAATCTACCTTCGAATCCAGCTCGAGATCCCTGTTTACCAAGCCACAAATTCTTTTGTCTGCCTCTCCAACGCTGCCCTGGGAACTGCCAGTCAATAAAGCCCTCCCACCCTAAGTCACTTCCTCTTGTAAGGGTGACATACAGGAACACAGCTGGTGAGCACCAGCCAGAAATGGCACACGGATTTCTCAAGCCACACAGCCTGCTGGAGCGAGAACAGACCAACCTGCACCCCTTGACTCTCTCACCAGCAAGAGCCTCTTCTGCCATCACAGACTCTGACTGGTGTGACATCAAGAACAAAGCCAAGTGGAAATGGCCAGAAGCAATGCTGACTAATCCTTGCTTACATCAAACACATTAACAGTATGAACCACTTTGATAGTTTATTTAATATGTGGCTACATGGATTTTCGCAGTGCAGCACAGACTCTTTGGGAGACACATGTGGCAGAATTCACACTTTTTTATTAGTTGAGAGGTCACAAATCTGCCCATTTAACTCTTTGTAACTGCAAGAGTTGTTAAATTCATGGCTTCAGCATTTAGCTGTGTACTCCCATACAGCAGTGGCAGCCCACAGTGAACTGTTCACAGATCCAAAATAGATTAAAACTAATCCTGGAAAAAAGTAATTTAAGGGGAAAAAAAAGGCTGCTAGTTTGAGTAGAGCACAGCAAGGTGATTCAGCAAGTCAAACAAGTGGCTGCACTGTATAATGGAGGGGGAGAGATGGAAAGCTCACCAGCAAGTGTCCACATAACTTACCTCACACACACAGGTTAACTTCTAAAGGGGCATTACAACAAGAATAAGCCTACAAAGTCCCCAGTGTAGCAGAAGTATTCAAGAAACAGCCTGAAAAGCATTTTTATTTTGTTTACGAGTTGCTGTTTTGAAGAAATTTCCTCCTTTTATAGAAGGCTGTTTTATCAACACCCAGGTTAAATCCATCTCCAGTACACAGGAGCACAGGCAAGAAAGGAGCTGCATGAATGCTGTTCAACATCCAGGGACGTCAGGTTTGAGAAACATTGCTCTCTATTGGAATGGCACATAAAACCATCAAATATAATTGCACTGAGATGACTGATGTTTGCAGCCTGAAAAATAGGAAAGTAAAAACTCTGAAGATAAGCAGAACACAACACCGCAAGAAGCCACCAGGAACTGGGTGACTACCCCTTGGAAAGGAGGAAGGCAAGCAAGAGTTCACATGTGGGAATGATTCTGAGGAGTCCACTTCTGGAAGGATGTGTGGAAAATACAGAACTACATTATAAAGAATGATTGAAGAGAAACCCACACACTGTTGCCAAACAAAGACTCAGCCAAATCACGCCACAGGGAGGAGTTAAAGAGGATATGCTGGGTTGTATTTGGAGGTGGAAAACTATGGTATTTCACTACAACATGCAATTAGGTTTGCTAGAAAGGGCAAAGTTAACTGTATTTATCCCTAATATTTCTTTTTCAAGTAGAAGCCTGCTAGTCCATCAAGATTCTTTCAAGTGTTAGAAGGGCAGGAAAGTTTATTTTCTGCTTCATGAAAGTCTTTGAAATTCACTTGCCAGCCACTCCTTCAGGCAAACCCGAGAACCTGCACCAGGATTATTCTCTGACCTGGTTGCCAACACAGCATCGTTCCAAAACATCGTCATCACCACAAAACACACACACAAAAGCAAACAAAGCACTCACAGAACTGAGACAAAAGGACAAAAAGCCACACACCAGCCATTTTAAGGGTGATTTTGTGTGTCTGTAAATAAAGTCCGAGACAAGTTAACACACCAGTTATCAGGTTTTCCAAAGTCACCAAACAAAATTTAGCAGAAAAATGGAAAAAGACGTTTCATTGACCAGTAATAGAAACTGGTACTTCCCCAGGATTGTGAAGGAACACCATAATTCCAGTATGTTTGGGGCTACTGGGAACTAGCAAACCACAGAAATGTCCTAAAACTAGAGGCCAAGTCGGACGAGGAACCAAATATTTGTTTTAAAAACAAGGAGTACACATCTGAAATCTGTGCCAAAGGAAGTAGATTACACAAGTTCTACAGCACACCATAAATGAGTCCACAGAGGCTCAAACACTTGCCTTAGCAAATCCTGTTCTAAAAGGCATATTAATTTTGTCTAAAAAGCAGTTAGAACTATCCAACAGTAACTTAAGCATTTAAAGGAACCTCAAAAATCTTTTAAGGTTGAATAATAATCATCGATATGCTACAACACTACTTAGGTCTCTAATGAGGTACCAACAGGCATTTTTTTCCTTCAATTTTTGTTGCATGGAGGATTTTTTTGGGTCCTGCTTCTTTCCAAGATGTGCAATTATTTGGCCTTTACTTGTGCTTATGTGCTCTGGGAAAAAAAAACAAGTCAGTTCTTAAGCAGAAGGTATGGATTCTTTTGTTATCTGCTGACAAGCTTTTTCTTACTTTCTATCTATATTCCAAATAAAGTTCAAAAGTTCTAGCAAATCTTTTTAAGAAGTTAACATCACAGTCATATAAAAAGCTTTTCACGTCACTGAACACAAGGACAACTCCCCCGAGCAGCTATTTGACAGGAACATCAAGAACCAAGGTGCCAATACTTCCCTAAGGGGAAGCCTGGGTAGGTTTTAAAGAGTTTTGCTTCCAGAAAACAGAACATGTAGACAAACTGACAGAGAGATGAGATATATGACAAGTTATAGGAGCATTCTTAAACAGCAATTCAAGATTAATTTTTAATAAACAGACAGGTCCCCTCCTCAAAATGGAGCAGAGGTGTGGGCAATTAGTGGTCTTGGAAAAGAAAATCTTCTTCCATCCAATCTCTTTCCTACATTGCATTTCCTCCAGATTTCCTGGCAAGTCTGACTGGAGACATTGCTGGGGCTCTGCCAATTTTAGATAAATTATCAGTTTGACAACAACTTGGACGTCCAAGTGTTCAGCTCTGGCAAAGTCAGGTGATGGTGGTGAACAAGCTCCTCAGAGATTTGTGTATCTGAAACACTTCTGTATTTGTTCATCTGGAAACTCAGAAGCATGTGGGCCAGTAAGGGGAAAGGGAAAAGGGTCAGAGGGCTACCCCAGTTACTCTTGTTATAAAACAGAATTCTTAAAAAATGGTGCAATAAATACTGAAAAGGTCCACTGTATAGCTCCAGAGTTTTTTCTGGCTTCTGAGTTTTAGCATCAAAGCTAGACTTTTTAAATCCAATTTTTATGTAGATTTATGAAAGAAATGACCCAACACAGCTTAATCCAAAAATATCCTGCCACACAGCCTCTTTTCCACACCAAGGTTGCAGTGTAACACATTTAAAACAGCACTCTTCACACTTACTTCCTCTCCCACCTCTCCTTCAGGACTATTCCCTTCGTGAGCTGTGCTGCTTCCTAACCTACAACAGCAGAAACGTTCATGAAGCCACAAGTTGTACGGTCTCAGTAATCCCAAATCAATCTTCATTGGAGAAACCAGCCTTGAGTCACAGAGTCCCCGGTCCAATATGTTTGCCCTAACACCTCTGTCACCATGGAGCAGAGGGACAGAACACACATATGGAAATGCTTAGCCAGGAAAGAGTTGGAGTGTTGAGGGAGGTTGCATTGTCCATATCAATCCAGATCAAATGATCACCAAAACTACTGTCCAAATTCATTCAGCTGTCATTGGATGTTGCAAAGGATTCACGTGTCTTTATAAAGCAAATTGCTGGGCATCAGACAAATTTTTTTGGCCATGGGATTTTGGTTTTTGTCCTGCCAAAGCACCTGAGCATAGACCTGGTGATGCTGCCCCCAAGAGTGGCATTTCCCACAGCAAAAATACATCAGCCAGCCCAGAATTCTTGGGAGGAATATACAGACAAAGGATACAGTCAGAAAACTTGCAAAATGGCATCAGCTGTACATCATTGCTACAATTTGCTCTGAGGTGGTTAGCTGATAATCTCCATTGGGAATGAAAATGTAAAAACATCAGTTTCTACAACAGCTGATTGCTGTAATATTTCCCTCTGTTGGTTTTCCCCCCCCTCATCATTCTGTTCTTGATAATGACAAAAGCATTGGGATAAGACAAATAAAGAGCTACTCCAGCTAAGAAAATGAAGCAGGCATTTGCTATGGGAGAGTCTCGTGGTCAAGTCAGAAAAATTAGGACAGGAATTACCTCATTCAATAAATAATGCCAAGTACAGTAATTGAGATCTCTTTTACTGCCAGCTGGGATATCTTAAACAGACTGAACTAGATTTTTAAATGCCATCATAGGGAAATACCCATCTTCCTGCAGACTGTTTCCTCACAGACAAGCTGACCAAGTCACACATGTCTTAGAGGAGAAAAAATATAAATATATAAAAGCCCTAGAATTTCTAGCAGCACAAACCCAAAGTAGCATAAACTCAGTGCTCTTATTTCTGCCTTCCTGTTTAAAATAGGAATATCCAGTTACTGGCCTTGTATTTCTAAAATACAAATAACTTCTACTACTTCTAGAATTTGGACCCAAACCACAGAGCAATCACTTGACAACATTTTGAACAAAATATTCTTTAATTACAGAGCACTTCCAGCAACTCTCATGTTTTTATGTGACAAGTCCCTCTAAGAAGTCACTGAACTTGACAAGTTTCTAAAATAAACTGCAATATTCAGAGGCTGGTTTGGCCACTGCAGTGAAAAAATATTTTGAAATAAGAGAAATATGAAAAACTCTATAAAAATGGGGAGAAAACAACTCTATTTGTAAGAGAAACTTCCAAGCCATAGTAAACTGGTATAGATTAAAACCACAGCAAAATGTTACTCTAGAACAGCAAGTTTGCTTAATGTTCTAGGGCTCTATCAGATCTTTAAGGAAAAAAAAAAATCCAGATATCAGAGCCTTCAAAGACCACAAACCCCAGTACATTTCTGGATTTATGAATTTGGGCCACATCCTGAGCATAACATTCTTAAGTATGTTGATGGCACAGTGCTAATACTGACTTTTTTTTTTCCATTAACTCATTGAATTAATTTCCTCTATAACAAACCAATTTGTAAATGCAAATGCAAAGATTACATGAAATGCCTTGGCAACAAAGCACATTGGGAAAAGGAACAGAGGAATAAATAGGCATCCTGTTTCTCAGTTAACAATTCTAGAACTTCAAACTGGAAAACCCAACGTGGTCAAGACAAGGTCAAAAACATATTCTAGTATAAACCTCAAAACTGAATATCTGATTTTTTGCAATGTATCCTGCAAAATGAACAGGCCATTCAAATCTACAGGCACAATAAATACTATTTTAAAAGGTTATACTAAAACTAATGAGCCAGTAGCCAAACTGCAGCACAAAGCCCAAAACTCCAGGGGATTTAAAATAAAATTATCAGAGGTCCTTGAGTGAAAGGTAAAAATAAAAGCAGAACTCAAACCAAAGCCATCTTGCTGCCACTCTCAACACAACTACAATGCACACACATAACATAAAGGAGAAAAGTTTTGTTATTTTAATAGAGTGTTTTGATACAAATTGGAATAGAAGTTGTAAATTTCATAATCCACAGATACAGAAATCCATTCAGAGCAAGTCAAAGAAAGAAAAGCCCCAATCAAACAAGTTCAAGGAAACTACAAAACTACCAGTTTTAAAGACAGAAAAACATTCTAACAAAAAAAAAAAAAGGTTTAAATAAAAGTATATTAGTTTTATTTGGGGTTTTTTCCTAGAAAGTAGCCTTTCCTTCTTGCTTCACCCAATTAATATTCTGCAGTACAGTGTTATTTAGCAATATCTACCGAAGTCTTTCTGATTTTGTTCTCTTTTGTTAGGCAAATTACAAAAGGCAAAGGCACCTTAAGGAAGTTTCCAAGATAAAAAGAACTTGAGATCAAGAATAATACTCATTTTGGGGTTCTCTGATAGTCTTAATTCATTCTCCCTTCAAAACCTACATCAAATCCAAATGAATAATACTGGATAATAAACTTCAGAGTTTTCTCAGTAGCTCTGTATCAAGAATACATCCAATCTTTAAAAGACATGGGTCCCATTAACTAATTTTGAGCTGAAGGGAAGTTCCAGCCAGGTGGGGGTTGGTCTCTTCTCCCAGGCACTCAGCAATAGGACAAGGGGGCACGATGG
>JAWWEV010000167.1:5715760-5757944 GCA_035583235.1 Hafferia zeledoni | reverse complement strand
CTGGGAAATTGCCATTTTTCAGCCAAGAATTCAATCGCCGTGGGGACGAACGATTGAGCTTTGCACCAAGATAAAAGGCGGCAGCCCTGGGCTCTCAGGTGCCAATGATGTGGTCCAATTAACAGTAGAAAAGCAGTAATCGCTTTATGACCTAGCACCTTTTCCCTGGGAGGAATCTTTGTCCGCCTTCAATTCTGGGCTGAAAAACAGCAATTTCCCAGACCGCATGCGCCAAGAACAATTGAGCTTTGCGCCAAGATACAAGGCGGCAGCCTTGGACTCTCAGGTGCCAATGATTTGGTCCCATTAACACTATAAAAGCAGCAATGGCTTTCAGTCCTCGCACCTTTGTCCTGGGAGGAATCTTCGTCCGTTTTGAATTCCGGGCTGAAAAATGGCAATTTCCCAGACCCGCACGTGCCAAGAACAATAGAGCTTTGCGCCAAGATAATAGGGGGCAGCCTTGGGCTCTTAGGTGCCAATGGTTTGGTCCCTTTAACACCAGAAAAGTAGCTATTGATTTCTGTCCTGGCATCTATTTCCTGGGAGTAATCTTAGCCTGTCTTCAATTCTGGGTTGAAAAATGGCAATTTCCCACCCCCAGCCATGGGGACGAATGATTGAGCTTTGCACCAAGATAAAAGGTGGCAGGCTTGGGCTCTCAGGTGCCAATGATGTGGTCCCATTAACACTAGAAAAGCAGCAATCACTTTCTGTCCTGGCACCTTTTCCCTGGGAGGAATCTTCGTCCATCTTCAATTCTGGGCTGAAAAATGGCCATTTCCCAGATCCGCGCATGCCAAGAACGATAGAGTTTTCGCAAAGATAAAAGGTGGAAGGCTTGAGCTCTCAGGTGTCAATTAACACTATAAAACAAGGAATCGCTTTCTGTCTCCAGTTTTACTCATTCAAATATGATTTTAAAATTATTGAGCTTGCTTTTGCTTTGTCGTGATTTTTATTTTAATAGTTGATGAACTAAGTATTCCTGACATTGTAAATTTTGTATCTGATCTTGAAAGATTGTATCTGTAGTAATCAGAATAAACTGAATTTTTTTATCTCTTTGGGAATGTTCAAGTCTGGGTACCTGGAGAAGTTATGGATGCCCCATCCCTGGAGGTGTCCAAGGCCAGGCTGGATGGGCCTCTGAGCAAGGTGTCCCTGACCATGGCAGGGGTGTTGGAACTGGATGATCTTTAAGGTGCCTTCCAACCCAAACCATTCTATGATTCCATGTCCCATTTAGCAAGCAGACCATGGCACTCAGTGCAACAGCCAATCTTTCCTTAAACACCTCCAGGGGTGGTGACTCTACCACCTCTCCGGGCAGCCCATTCCAATTTTTAATCACTCTTTCTGTGCAGAAATTCCTCCTGATGTGCAACCGAAACCTCTCCTGGTGCAGCTTGAGACTATGTCCTCTTGTCCTGAACCTTCAATTTACAAGTGCTATGACTAAATGCATGATTCTAAAGACAAACACAGGCTCTGCCATTAGCCTGGACTTTCTGGTGTGGTCTTTTTTCACAGGGACTGATGGGCTTTTAGGTGACTTCTCTGGGAAGTTTGTGTCAGCAGGGGAAAAGTCATAGCAATGAGAGCAGCATGGATCTGCCATTCTGCCCCTGAGGAAGGCACAGGGCCCTCTGCAGCATCCACCATTGAAAAAGTCCCTGTTCATGCACTGCCCAAGACTTCGATCTCAGATGTCCTTGAAATTTCTGCAATATGTTTTGCCACATTCCGAGGGCACATGTACACACAAGCCTGAAATTAAAAAGTACTGCTTGACGTGCTTCAGATCCAGACACACTCATTGCAATCAAGGGCCCCTTTTCCTGTTCTAGTAAGCTGAGGAAAGTCACCAAGGTTTTCCAGGTACCAGGTATGGCTCAGTGCCACAAATTGTTATGCAAATTTAGAGTTTAGAGCAACATTGATAATAGTATGTTATGTACATGTAAATAGTTAAGAGTTCTATTTTTTCTTTTTTTTTTCTTTTTTTTTAATATAACACCCTTTTGAGCATCCCAGAAATGGCACATACCCAGTGGGTCCCTGAAACCTTCAAGCAACACTTTCTTTTCAATCAATTATATCCCTAATTTAATGTCTTTTGAGAAGAAACTATTTTGCACCCCTTTCCCAAAGGGTAGAAATCCATGCTGCTTTTAAATGTGTTAGGCTTTCAGCTGTGCCAAGAAATTTTCTGGCAAACAACTAATTATGTCCACAGATAAAGTCTGACAAAAAAAAATTGCTTCAAGCCACAAGTGAGAGGCTTAACTATTGTTTGTGTGAAGTTCCTTTACAGCTGGTGGTTTGGTTTAGTTGGGAGGGAATGTGGCTGGGCAGCAGAGTTCTTTGTTCAGCACACAAGCCCCTGCTTTAGCCAGATTATGGAGCCATGTGTAAAATGGCCTCTTTGCTTTCACTTACCGGGATGCTGGTCACCTTTCTGCTCTGCTGAGCACCGTTTCCTGACTTCACAGCCCAGGAATTAAACCCAACCACAAAGCAGCTTTACCAGCAATTGTCCACAGATTAAATTAAATGCCTGTTCTCATACAGTGTAGCTAAATTGTATCAGACCCCCTTCTCCATTTACACACTTGTTCCTGTCAGGAAGAGACAGCTACTGGAAAATGTTGCAGTCCTTGGAAGTCTGACTGTCAGTGATTCCATGGAAGAACTGAGGATTTTGTGTTTAACTTGATGTTAATTCTATTGTATTTCGCAATGAAAATAAAATAGCTTAGTTTGCTAATGTAACACCAATGGGTCTTACGGATAGCAGCTACTGCCAGGAGCTCTGTTTTGTGTTTTGACTTCTAAATTCTCACTGTCACAGTATTTGCAAATTTGACATATTGATTTTATTTTTGCTTAGAATTTTAAGGAGTGAGCAAGTTCAGCGTTTTGATTTTCAATTGGATAAATTTTTATAAATAATCTTGACTCGTTTAAGTTGTACCTTTTCCCTTTCACCTCTGTGCATTATATTTTTGTATGCGGAAAGAATTTACCTATTAATTTCAGGAAGAAAAGAATTAAAGATAACAAAATTAAAGAGCCTGTCAGTTTCTGCTGGAGTGGATTTATGTATTTCTTCCTTCTGTTTTTATTTTCTCCTCTTTGTTTACTGTATAACTGAATTGTGCCATTGCTCCATAAACTCTTGACTCAGAATGTGTTGCAGCCTGATTTTTGCTTAAAAAATTTATCTCATCACTGACTATCCAGCTGGTGTAGCTGATGAATAAGAGTTTGGGCCTCATCATCTTTTTTAAAATTTCACAACATCTCGTTTCTCATTAACAATGTGCTTCATCGTTGCCAAACTTATCCCACCAGTCTCTCAAAGAAAAGCACATTACCATATCAGTCAATATAATCTTTGCACAGTTTCTGGAATGGTGTTTTATATGAAAGTCATCTTGAAACTTGAGTTTAGAGTCATAATAAGTGAAGATGCAAAGAGAACATGGATGTGCCTTCACATCTCGTAATGGAGGGGAATCTGTTGAAAACGTGACCCTGATTCATTCAGCCTTGGTCAGATTTTACAAATGCCCCTTAAGTGATTTTATGAGGTATTTTTTGTGAAAATGACAAAGTTCTCTCATTTCAAAAGGATAGCGTAGACTTTAATGACCAGACGGCCTTTGGAGCAAGTGTTTTTTAACATTAAGGTTTTCATTGCTCCAAGTTTTAACAGGTTCTTGTGAAACAGTTGATCAATAGGACTACACTGAGTCATTTTAAGCATGGGTCAAGAGTTAAAGTACTTTTTTTGGACTGCACACAACTTTCTAGTCAAAAAGAAGACAGGGAACTGTTGGAATGTCACAGGTACTTAGATCTAAAAGGTTTGTGTAAGGACTCATTAGCATAAAGACTCATTAAGGGATTAGAAGTTTCTGATACCTTCCGCGCACAGATGTGTGAATTAGCCAATTAGAGCAGGCTTTGTCATGTTAACAGCCTCATTATCCAATTGCCAGCGCCCGCCTGGCACGAGCGGAGGGATATAGGTTTTCCAAGTGTATAAGTTTCTTGAAATAATTATATAAAGTGTCTATTGTAGCTAACTTCTATGAAGTCGTCTCAATATTTCCAAAACCCGTCTCCCCCCTAGCTAAAGGGAACTAAATTGATAGATTGAAAACTAAAATGCAGGTTAATTGTTTTCTATTTTTTTTTTATAAAAGGATTAAGCTTTACTCAGCTGCATAGAATATGAAATTCTACTTGCCAAAGGAAAAAAATATGATTTTTTTTGTTCCTTAAAACTGATTAAAAATATTTGATACACACCATACCAGAAGTGGCTTGGGGAAGATTGCAATAACACTGAAAGTCTCCATCGGCATAGTGGTGAATGTATTTATATCAGCAACACAAGGACGTAAAGAAAGAAAAGAAAAATATGAAGTCTATATTTCTATCAGGACTGTGATATCAAAGTACTTTCTTAGGAAGTACGATGAGATGTGCCTTGGGCCTGCAGCACCAGCTGCAAAGCCTCCTTCCATTTGTGTTCTCAGCCTGGCTTTGCCAAAGGTACCTGGTTAGGAAGTTGAAACTACCAGGCAAATGGGACCTCAGTCTAAAATGTTACCTTAAATGCTGTGATGTCAGGGCAGTATATACATGATCATACATGTTATTCCACAACAGATTTCACTGCCTTTTATTTTTCCTGTTTTCTTTCTGCTATTGCGAACAGGGTAGATTTACTTCTTCCTATTCAATCTCAGTCTGATTCAGCCTTTGTTGTTTTCCATTCACATGACCAGAACTCTCACTCAGGCCCTTATCATTTCATGTCTTGACAACTCCAGTCATCTTGCTTCCAGTCTCAACAAATACTGGCTTGCAACATGTATATCTTTTCAAATATTTTTCTTCTTGTTATTTTGATGTTCCATTGTTCTGTCTCTTGTACTGTGGGATTATTTTAACTTTTTAGACCACACCTTACGATCTTATTTGCTTGCACTGCTGACTGCATGGCATCTGCAGTGCCAGTCCTTATTGCCCTTTTAAGTGTCTCCAGCAAGTATCTTTAAATTTCCCCCTATCCTATTTAAAGCATGGTATTAACTAAAAGTCTTGAGTGCTATTTCATTGCTCTTTCATTCCTTCTTAATTGGGACCACTGAATTCTACTCCAGTTTGACTGTGTAACAATAGCACTAACCTGATATAATGCTTTACAAAGCCCATAAGAATTCTTGCCTACCACCAAATGGCACTAAATTCAACCAGTACTAAGTCAACACTACTCTTATTAAATACACTGTAGCCATATGCCTGAAGTTAAACTTACCATTACAATATTAGGTACTAAACCTTACCAGGAGAATATTATAACTGAATGTCTCATCCACATCAGTCCATTTAATGTGATTTTCTTGATGGTGAGTTGATAGTAGTATTTTTGTGTGTATGGATAATAAGTTTTTTTCAGATATGGCTCTGGTATTTTCCTTATGCATGCTAGTGCAGAATAAGAATTTAATGACTAGATACCTCAGGCTAATTTTAGATTCCTCTCAGATTCTCAAAACTGCTGCTCTATCAACAGCTTGAAACCAAAAGACACCCAAATTCCCTAAATATTATCTATTGTTTTGGATACCAGAAGCTGACTGGTTCCCCAGGCACACTCAGCTCCTGTGTGTGACACTGACATTGCTGACACACAGCTTGGCAGCTGAGCCCCTGGCAGGGTTTTGCACAGTGTTCACTTGTCTCCCTCCCCCCTGGCAGAGTTGTCTCTGCCAGCACAATGGATGGGGACCTTGGAGTCACCAAGGTGCTGCCTGTTCCCTTTGCTCTGGTTGGGTTTTGCTTTGAGGGTTTTTTTTTTCACTGTGAGAGGAAAAGGTTGACTTGGTTCAGATTCCTGGTGCCAGGAGAGGATTTTCATTTCAGACACAAAAAATAGGCATGGAGTTGAACCTGAACTGTCATCTTCTCCTGTATTTTTCTGCTGACTGGCAGAGGTAGCTTCTTCACTTTACTTTCTGTCCTTGGTGATCTCTCTGTGAGGGGCTTTGCCTTTCCCAGGCATTTGGTGCAGGTCCTGTCTCAGACTGCTGATTTCTATTACATTGCAGGACACTTACAATCAGGCATTGCAGTGTTGGATGGAACAATACTGAAGCACTTTGGAGGATTCTGCCATAAATCTCACCTGAGAATGAGAACTAGGGTCACATTTTCAAGGATCTAGATGTGTCTAACTATTAAGATAGTCAACTAATAGTATTACCAAAGAAGTATAAGGAGCTTATATTGTTTTTACATAGTTTTCAGATTTCAGAAATTTCTAGGTCACTCACCCCAGTTTCTGTTTGCCTGTGAAGCCTCACAACTTTGTAAGAGGCAAAATGAGTGATGAGCAAGGGGAAGGGAAACTTACCTAGTTATCTACTTATGTATCACAGTGGCTTTGAGCTACTTCATTACATGTTCATTAGTTCATGTTACAGTTGATACCAAGTTAATCCTATTAGAATTTAGTATGTTACACAGCTTTGGAAGTGATAAGGGAGGCTTCTGGAAGGAAGTAGTTTGCAACCCTAGATTACTACAAAAGATTTCTTATTATCTTTATTGCAAGATGGGAGAAGGAAACCATGGGCTCGTAAGGATCATGAAGGAGAAGACATTATTACAGAAAAGAGCAGTGTCTTTGTTAGAAGCACATGTCCTGGCACAAAATAACAATGTATTGAGCTACTCCAAGGAAACTTCCCAAATAGGGTGATGGCAACTTCCTTGATTCTGTTTGCTTTAGTATTTACCCTGTTTGGGCAGGAAGATTGGACCAGATGACCCACTGGGGTTCCTTCCAACCTTACCTATTCTGTGATGCCTAAATACTTATTTCTCTTCCTAATCAATGACAGCATGATCCAAGAAACTATTTCCCACATGCAGTAAACCCTACCTTTCCCTTCTGATTTAATTTTGAAGAGTGAATGATATTGAGCTTCTCTCAAGCAATTTAGTTGAGATTTCTGTCTAGTCTGAAGAAAATAACCATATAAACCAGTTTTATAATATGATTAATCACTCCTATGGCACAGCAAATTCTGATGTGTTTAATTTGCAAGGGTATAACATTCCTGTATGTCAGTGATTTCTGATAACTTTTAATTGTGAAAAGGCCTATATGAAAAGTAATTTGAAATTTAAATATGCAGATAAGTATTGGATGAAGAATTAGTATGAGAAGTAGAAAGTAAGGAAAACGTATTGCATGAAGAATTAGTATGAGAAGTAGAAAGTAAGGAAAACATGGCAATAAAAATGATGGGATAAAGGCTGTCTATAAACATCCCTATTTGTGAAATTACTAACAAATACAGTCTGTTAATAGACTGAGACTATGCCAAACTGAATTAGAAAGCGTTTAGGTATAAATTTAGCATATTTAAAGAAACATTCCTTAAAGAATATTTAGAATCCAAAACTGCATTTGTAGACAATGTGATAATGCTAAGAAGGATGTCTTGTGAAATGGACCTTTATTAAGCTTAATCACTGCAAAAAAAAAGATCCAATTAAGGAATTGAAATGATAAAGAAAGACCATCTGTGAGGGAATTTGCCACAGATCTAATGATAAGCTAATTTTTCAGATAAGCAGGTACTACACTTTGCAGGGGATGAAGTAGAGAGGTTAGAAACAGTTTTAGATTGCATTTTTGCCTGGAACAAGAACAAATTGGATAAAAGCAGTAGAAACAAAGCTTGCAGGTCAGTATACACACATTCTTTCCTTCTAGATGATGGCATTGCATTCCCCCTTATTTCTGAAAGTGCTGGAAGCAATGTGGTGGGAAATGTGTTTTTTACCCTGAGGATCTTACCCGATTTCTCAAAGCCAGCAGTGCAGTGTGAACTAAGCAACATTTTGTCTCAAAGGTTATGTCAGTGTGCATGGCATAAAGTTTCAAGTGATGGAGCAGTGGTAGCTCTTGTTTAACTGGAGACTGTTTTCCACTAAAAACTGATTCTCAGTTCGTTTTGTACTAACAGAAGAAGATAAAGTTCATTTTATCAATTTTTTAACGGGTAAGTTTTCAGGTTGTCGTAAACAATTCCTAACAAAGAAAAACAGCTTGCATGTGCATAACTTCATAGAGAACTAATTAGGAAGCAAGGCTGAGTGGTGATTAGAGTGCTTCACGTGGCCTGATCAAGGTTAATATCACAGGATATCATCATGACTTGCTTTGTTACTCTGATTGCACCAATGAGGCTACTGAGAAAAACAAAGACACTTGTTTTAACTTCACCTAGGTTGGGTGAAGGTAATAGTACGGTATTGCAGGTGCTTTTGCAAATGCTGAGCTTTGCTTGTGCAGATGGATAACTCAATTCTATTTGTGGATGTAAAACTGCAAAAATTGCCCTTTTAGTAATGGGATTTTCTCATTACAGAAATCTTTGATTCAGTGTATTTTGCATGAGCAGCTCTGTTTGGCGTGATCAGGATCAGCAACTATCCTGATTGTTATTTAGGTCTTGTCTGTCTGGAGCTGATCAGGAAAATTAAAGCTATTAGCACTATGTGTGCCATTGAAGGATTTTCAATCCCACCTCTTGCTTGCTTTATATCTCCTTCTCTTCAGTGAGCTTTACTAAAGAACTTTACTTAGCTTACATTAATGTTATGTATTTCTGTAGTGAAGAGCTTGTTGTGTAGTTCTATATTCTCTAATTAGGATAAAAGGACTTTAAAAGCCCAAGTAGAAGGACCCTGCTAAGGGAGAAAGGCAGATAAAATATATTCTACAAGGAACGTCAGTATGATAAGAAACATCGAGATACGCATCTAATCTCTGTATATAAAATCAGCACCTGTCTGATCACATCATTTTTTAATAATGTTAAGAAGACATATATCCTGTTTGGTTTGTTGTTTTGTTTTGGGTTTTTTGTTTTGTTTTTGTTTTTGTTTGTTTTGTTTTGTTTTTTACTTCTGTAGCAATATAATTTCAAAGGTGGCACTATGTATGTCCCAGCCTTTGTAATTGGCTTTTTTATTTTATCTAAACTTTTAAGGTGTAGTTAAATGTTTTCTATGATGGTCAAAACTTTAGGTGCCCCCTGCCATAGCAGGGCTCATAACTAATCCAGTATTGCTGGTCAAGTGAAAAAATTTAGTATTATTGTCAAGTAAGCTGCTTAAATACTTTGTTTCATCCATCTGCTCTTTTTTTTTCCTTCTCTTTTCAAAATACAGGTACATCCAGATCACAGCTATTTTTGATCCTCTCAGCTACCAGCCACGTTTAACAGAGAGGTATGTTCCATGATTAGTGCTGGAAGCTTGATTTCTTTGGCCAAAGTGTATCTCTTTGTTTTAGTATGTTTTGGCTTGCTTTCCTCTTACCTTCTTGATGCCATGAGAATACTTAAGACAACCTATTGCTGAGTGTCTCAAGTTTGTGAACTCAAGACGCAGTGCAGGACTCATTCATTCAGATAAAACCTGCAGAACTAGACCCTGAAGCTTTCCCCCCTCACAGGATGTTTTGCTTGAAGCAGGTTTTAGGTATAAAACCTCAGTTTTGAAATAATAAATGTTAGACAGTCAAAGGCCAAAAGGCAACCATATTTGTTACCTTTTGCAGTACTGCTTAAGTAAATTACATTTGTGAGAGCCCTAAACCAGCACTTAATCCAGAGGTGGCTGTATGCAGAAATTGCAATGTCTTCCATGGCAATTTTGCTCTGTGCTTGGCCAATCTATGAGCCACAGGGGCCAAAGTGAATCCAAAAGAGTTATTGTGGATTGGGTTGATGTCATGAAGGTCAGAGGCTGGGTCCAAAGTGTGTACATGTGCACACTCTGTTGTCTTTCACATATTTTCTATATAAAAGTCTGTCCTAATATATTCACCTATTTTCTGCCTTTTCCAGTCCTCGGGGATGACAACTATGCAGATCCTAATACACACTGAGTAATACACATGATATTTATTCTGATTTTAACATGCCTGGTTTGTTTTTATCAACCTATTGGCCTCTGGCCACCAAATCACACACACAGCACTCCATAATGTAAAAACAGTGGACACCTTGTTGGCATCCAACTAGTGCCAGTATTGGATCAATGTCAAATTAAAACTGGGAAAAAAAAAAGTATTTTTTGCTGTGCACACATAATTTTGTTAGCCAAACGAATCCTTTTCTTTAGGAACAGTTGCCTTAGACACAACAACTGGGATCCAGTTTCTTAGTCATTGGAGAGAAATGGACAGGGTTTGCTGATAAATGATCCTATCAAAAACCAACTCAAAATATAGGAGTCATATTTCTGCACTAATAGAAGCTGGTATAAAATCTGTTCTATCTTACCATGGAAGCCTCTTCGATTTTTTTATGCTGGTCTTCCAAGATGCCTAGCTCCAAATTTGATGTCAGTAAGCCTACTGGCATTTTACAGGCAAAGATGATCCCTACCAATTTCAGATAATGCGCTTAAATCTATAGGCCCAAAGAAAGACTTGTTTTTTAATAGTAGTAATCCTTTAATTGACTGGGTGTGGAAACACCACAAGGCCTCTGCTAGGTTCCCTGGTAAGAGGCTCTCTGTGTGTAATCTGCTTTTTTTTTTTTTAAAAAAAAAAAAAAACAACTGTTAAAAAGCTCAGTAAGTTTTTAATCTTTTCTTTGAGTATTTGTCAAGCCATTATGTTCAACACATTTAATGATAAAAATGCACTTTCTGCAGTGGTTGTTAAGATGTAGAGTAAGTATTGGATGAATTAAGAGTTAAACAGAAGTTAGCAAAAAAATTTGTCCAGTGGGAGAAATAGTACTTGGAACTGTATACCAAGAAAATGCAATTCTTTTGGAAAGAGGAATAGAAGATAAGAATATAGATGTCTTAATTTTTATTCACATTTGTCACCTAAGAAAGTATAAAGCTGCAATTGTTTGTGGTGTCTTTTAGCCCCTGGTAGCTTGTCCTTTTGTTGGACTCCAAGCTAGTTCCAAGTGTCCTGCTAACAAGTGTGACATATTTGTAATATCTAAATATTTACTAATAATATTGTTTGCTATCCTGTCTTTCTGAGCGCCTGAGAGCTGATGTAGACTAGGAATAACCAGCAACATTTTTCACACACAGCAGGCTGAACCAACAGAATAATAAAATTATCTAGGATATCAGGAGCTGGGATTATTATACTAGCTTAGGAAATTTTATGCAATATCTGCCAAATGTGTGATTGTATTACAGCATATAAAAGTACACTGAATTGTACTTTATTTAGAATAAAGTACACAAAATACCTTCTTTGCAACTTTTTTTGCCAGATAAGGTATCTATAGGTAGTGGAAGTGTTCTTTCTTCATACTCCTGGAGTTTTAAAGCTCATTTTACTTGTCAGTTATTTATTTCTGGTACTTCCATAGCAAGTTTGTTGTAGGACTGGCTGGAGCTAATTTTTAGAAAATTAAGTACTTCAAACACAGAAAAGATTCTTGGCAAAATAGGGCAGACATTTAAGAAGAAAAGCTGCCAACAAAATTTTAATTTTAGTTGCTTTTTGTAACTAAATTAGATGGCTGGCTGAATCACTAAATCCCTAAAATATCTTTTAACAACTCAAATCTTTAACAGAAAGAATAATTTTAAAAAGCTTTGCATTTTTTGTTATGATATTGGATGATCTTTTTGTCAAATGCTATATATAATTTTGCTCTAGCAATTTTTCTCTGGAATTAGGGATTAATTCACTGTTTAACATTCCATATCTGTTCAAGTTACTTCTGCCAAAATGAGATATTTGAAGAGAGATGAGAATACAATTTAATCCTCAATTTTATACTGTCTACCATTAGAAGTAGACAAGTTTTATACTGCAATGATAAATATGAGAGAGATTCGCCCATTTTAGAAGCTATTGATTCTATATGAATATACTGGATTTACAAGGACAGCTCTCTGTCTGCAAAATAACTGAAAAGTTTGACACGCAATAATCTGAATCTTGCTTAGGGCTGTATTAATGACGTCCTAATTACTGTGAGAATTACTGAAAGTAGCACTAAACAAATTTTTAGTGAAACTAACTGCCTAGTTACAGTTTATTAAAACAAGCACTGGAAGTAGATGTTCAGTGACATACCTGACAATGATCAGGCATTTCATGCTATATTATTTCCTTTTAGATTTTTGAGAAGCTTGATCTTAATTTTGAATTTATTTAGAATTTAAGCAGAAGACTAGGTTCAGATTTTTTTTTTCAGCTGTTCAGTGAACGTAAAATCTGTGGACTTCCTTTTTCAGCTTCGTGATGGGTGGAATGGGTATAATACCATGCTGGAAAGTTTTCTTAGAGCTGAAGTTTTTGGGAAGCTTTGAAGATTAAGTACAAAGTGTTACTGTTCATTGTTTTAAAAGCGAATCCATGAGCAAAAAAAAAGGAGCAAGACATGCCTGAGGCAGAAAATGCTTCTGTGGGGGACATATATGATACAAAGTGCTTTTTATGTACAGAGATGGGGCATAATTCTTGATTGTGTTGCAGAGTAGAGTGCAGGACCAAAGAGTTACAAGTGGTTACAAATGAGATCCAGGTTAATGATTATATTTTCGTTTTATTTTTATAAGTGCCTATCACAGGAATGAATCTAGTGGCTCTTAAATTTTCTTCTCTTCTGTTCCTGTCCCCCAAACTGTTTGTCTCGCAGAGATTTATCCGGACTAGATACACAACTCTCCAGATGTTGGCCCCTGTCAGGCTCTGCTGCCCCCCAGGTTATACCCAGAGCAGATGCTGCTCTCGGGGCAGGGGCAGGTGCCCAGTGCCCCAGCTGCTCAGGAACTGGCTGTCTCTGCAATTTCCCTCTGCAACCTCTTCTCACCATCCCAAGTACTGGGGTCACCCTTTGTCTGGGTAATGTAGGTTAGCTTAGCGGCGGTAAGAGTAGGCAGAGACACTCAGGCTGCAGTGTGATCAGAAGGCTCACCGAAGACAAAGGACTTTATTTCTAGTAACAGCTTCACTTTTATCTACTCCTGTATATAACATGCCAGTACACTGTTGGTCAGTAGTTCACCTCACATACATGGAAAGATTCTACTGGTTACAAGGCATCCACATTCTACAGGTGGTTCTCTGGTCCTTAAGGATGCATTTATCAATCACCTCAGACCTTAACAGATACACACACACACTGTCACCACCACACCCAAGCATTTAGATGTCTGTGTTTGAGGTCATCTCTGGTGTGACACAGCCACATAACTTTTAGTTGGACTGTTGTGAAGCAGACAAGTTGTGAGGTTGATCTGTCAGAAGTGGAAACAAGTCAATGGTGAGAAAGAGCCCTGAGAAGCCTCACCTGAGGCCTCCAGACTTACAACTCTGCCCACGGACTCAGAGCTGCATTTAAACCCAGGGCTTTGGCTTCCTGGCTTGCCTGGCACCTGCCTCACTGGTAGAGTTGTCTGGCAGGCTGGACTCTTGCCCAGCGCTGTGCCCATCACTGGTCCTGCCTCGTGGTCCTGGTTTGAGCAGTGGGGAACTGTGTACCCTGCCAGCACAGTCACTGCCCTGCCTGCCCTGCCCTCACCCTCAACACCTGCCTGGCCTTCCCACACGGAGCAAGGACAACTGGAGTGGGAGATCATCAGGCAGCATTTATTTTGAAGCTGAGAACACACTAGAAACATTTCTGACTCCTTGTTTATTTGGAAGCATTGTAGTGGGACTGTTCTATATGCAGCTCAGGCAGGGTAAAAAGTCTCAACATACTCTGTTTCTTTCTGTTCATGGAGGAAGAAACATGCTTGTCTTTTGCATTTTTCTGAATAGACTGACAAATATATAAACAGTTAGATGGGCCTGGATGATTTTGTAAATAAACATGGAAAAGAAAAACGTAAAATCAAAGGTATGTTCTACCATGAGATATATAGAAAAAAATCATGTTTGATGTAGCAGGTAACCATTCCCCTTCTGTGTTGCCTTAGTGGAATGATCTCAGAAGTCTAAGTGAACAGGAACTACTATTTTAGATGTTTTTCATTCCTATTGACTGATTTGGGGGGAAATTCCTTATAAATCAGCATTTTAATTAAATTGTTAGGGGAAATCTTTCTAATATAAGCATAGTTGATTTAATATACATGTATATCTTGGGCATGTATTTTCAGATTAATCATAAATTTGTTTTCTGAAAGTTGGAATTCTATGTGTCGAAACATGAACTTTTTGCATGCCAGAAAAATGAATTTTTGAACTATGATGCTGTTTGTAGCTGTTAGAGAAGCAAAGAAACCATGTAGACACATGCAAGTTTACGAATGTAAATATTGCTATGAGGAAATGCCTCAATTTGTATTAATTTGAAATTGTTTGTGAAATATTTCTGCAGTTGGTACTGTTGTTCTGTTCTTAAGTATTTAGTTCACTGGATCATCTTTTATGATTAAACACTGGAACCTGCAATAATTAGCCAGAACAATAGTAAAGGTCATTTTTATTTTACCAGATGTTTAATTTTGTTTTGTGTTTAACCACAGATTCCTTTCACAAGACACACCAGCTGTATGACGGTGTAGTTTCGCTATCACATCATCAGACTCAGGAAAAGAGAATGTCTATGCTTAACAGAACAAGGCTGTATCTTACATGTCTCTAAACTAAGCATTAATTGTCCTCTTTTCAATCTTTTGCCTTTATTTTGCGTCATCTTGTTAATTACTCCACTTGTACTTTGCACTTGGTCAATCAACACAGAGATTTCTTTTTTCATAATGCACAGAAGTTTCTCTTCACTCTGGTTCAGGGAAGTCTTGCTTCTCTAGAGTCTCAGCAACTTTCCTCACTCCCATCAGCACTGCACGCTCACTACCTCTTAATCCTTTACCCTCTCCACACTGTCAGCAGTATCTGGTGGTTTTTCTGTTGTTCAGCCACATTTCACTCCCACTCTTGAGTCACAAGGCTGCACTGATTTTCTCACACCTTTTCACTTCTTTTCAGCTTCTATGCCTCACTCATCCCTTTTCTGCTCTCTTCTTTCTGTCACTATGTCCATCATCTTCCTATCATCAGGAATATATTCTCGCTACTAGTTCCTTGCCCATTGCCAAGCAATCTCTCTTATTTCTTTCCCATCTGAATATTTCTGCCATAGCAAATTGCTCCTTTTCTTTCCTTCTTTCATTGATCACATTGACTTGTGCCTCAACTTAAATTACGGAGTTGAAGAGTGAGAAATTTGAAACTAATATGAAACATTATTTTTGGGCAGCAATATGACCTGGACAGTGTTTCATTTGAGTCAACAATAAGTCATCTACTGGTGTGGACAGGAGCAGTTGTATCTCTAAAACATTTATGTGTTTATGTCATGCACTTTTCAGCTGTGGGACACAGGACAGCGAGTCACACATCTTGAGAAGGACACATCTGTTCTGGTGTTTAATAACTTCAAACTGTTATATAGTTTATAGTCTGTAAATGTTTCTCAAGACATGAATCAATTACCTTTTAAAAGAAATATGAATAGGTTACAAGATACATGTTGCTATGCATTCCTGACATTCTGAAAAAACATGTGGAACCAGTAAAACTGTGTGTTCCTCTAAATCTAAAGACAAATTCATAATTCTGCTCTTAAGTTTACATTAAGTTTTAAATACTTCAGAAGAGATAGCAAGTAAAGTAGTTCCATGAATATCTGATAAAAACTCCTTAATCTGTGCTCCTGAGTATAATTGTTTTTATGTTGGTCATGCAATGGAAACAGCAGACAGCTGATATGTTGTTGTGGCTTACTTGCGTGCATGAACTTTTTGCAGTACTTTTGTGACTCATAGTCCTGTTCTAGGACAAGTTCCCTGCAAACCATTCCTTTTCATTATGTGTGGTAGCCTCAATTCTACTTTAGAAAAGTGACTTTTTCAAAGGCCCTCTGTCAATGCAGCATGTTGATTTCAGATTACAATTTTCACATAAAAGTTCTCTTTCTACCAGCTCTGCAAACTTTATCCGCTCACTTGAAGTCAAGGTTGTGCAGTGTTCAGTAGTAAAGATACATCAGATAAAATGTAGGTACCAGTTGCAGAACTTGCTTAACACTGCTTGCAGAGCTGGGACACTAATTAACAGTTCTGTTAATGATACATGGGACAAAGCAGCCAGGTAAACAGATGAGACTAAATGCACAGAGAGCAGAAGCTGGTGATAGGAATGTGCTACTTTTATAGAAACACTTCTCTGACTGCACTTCCATTTTAGTCATATGAGTTTAATTAGGAATGACAATTTTTCCATTTTAAAATATGCTGACAGAAAAAGAGCTAGGGGTAGGAAGAGCCTTACAAAAGGCGAGGGCAGGAGAAAGGCAGAGCAGGACACGGGTACCCATTGGCAGATGATTTTTTTGTACACACGAGTCAAAACCATCAGGGCCTTAGGTCACCTGAATCCCTTCACCTCTGGTAATTCCACTCCTTAAGTGTGTGGGCAGCAGCAGGTAAGAAGATATTTACCTGTTGAAGAAGGGGAGAGAAAAATCTGCTGGGTTTTACTCAGAGTCACATGAAATGGAGAGTTTGCTTCCTTGTGATGTTACTTGTTACTGTCTAATCATGTTACCTTTAGTGTATGCTGAACCATTGGCTTTCCATGCATCATGACTCTGGAGCATGGGAAATAATGACAAAACTGGTGTTGCAGTCTTTATGCACAAGGAGAGTTTCTGAATATTAGCTGAATTGGCATGGATTCCTTTTCTTAGCAGAGAGCACCACTCTTTGGACTAAAAACAATTAGGAAAAAATAAGATCACAGTTTATTTTTCTCAGAGGTTTGTAATAGTGCCATAGCTTACCTGCTGGTGTTTTCATGAGATGAGTGTATTTTGGCAGAAGCTTTAGTGTCTTACAAAGGCTGTGCCATATGGGATCCCAGCTACTGTGACTCTGGAAAATGCCCGTAGTTCTTACACATGAACAAACTATTGAAACATCTCATTTTGTACCTGCCAATGTGCTCAGAAATCAGGTATAATGTTTTCCCAAATATTTCTGGACTGTTGAAGAAGTATAATGCCCATTTGAAACAACATTGAAGATGTTTCAAATAGACCTACTGTTTACATCACAGCTGGTTAGAGAAGGATCCCTGCACATCTGCCATCTGTCAAAGAGGATAATGCGTTTTGTAATTGGCATTTCTTATTAATATTGTAGGCAGAAAACCTTTCAGATAGGGCAGGAAACAGAAATAGCACTCATGGTCTGATCCCGACTCTGAGGGTGTTTTGTGCAACCCTGAGAAATTGGCTTAAGCTGTCTGGCCTACTGACTTCTTACATTGTGTAATCAGAATAATTTTGTACTGTTTTGTGTACTTCTGGTGGAAATTAAATAAGCTGGATGTCTTTATGTAAAACATGCTGTGATGGAAAGCTGCCTATGAACTAAAACAATTCATGCCCTTGTAGAAAAATTCAGCTGCACCTTTGGAACTTCAAAATAAAGTGAGCCTCACTTATGAGAAGAGAGGAAGGGGATCTTGATGATATTCCTACTTATCCTTTAGTTCCTACCACCATTAACAGCAAGGCTGACTGTGATCCTCAGCCTGCCGTTATGGTCAGTCAGTATTGCTGAGCTCTCTGAGTTAGAAGAGAGTGAAACAAACTTTGGTCACTGCCTTCTGTGTGGGCTCTCCCATAACCATTTTTAACAGTCCTTCCCTCAAACAGCAGTGCTTTTCCACAGAAACTTGCAGACAGCAGAGAATTGCTTTATACTAGTAGGTATCTAAACTGCAGTTCAAGGCTTTGAGATTCTTCATCTGGCCCTGATGATATCTCTTTGTAGCTCATTAAGCTCCACAACCCAAATGAAATGTGCCAAGGGAGTTGTGTGTGAAGCAAATGCACACTTGCTTCTTGCTAGGGTGTTGTGGTGCCCTGAATGCTGTGTGCTTATCTTTAATGATAACACATTTGGAAGCAAGAAGAAAATACCTCTGTGGAGACAGCAGAGAGAGGTTGTTGTTTGTTGGGGTTTCTTGTGTGTGTGTGTGAACTCATGTCCCCCTTGTTTTTGCAGCTTTTTTCTGTTGAATTTTAAAGAGGCCCTTGAGGATTTGGCACAGAATAAAAGCATTGTGCTAGGTGTTGGAGTCAGACTATCCCCTCACCTTACTGCACACCCAGACCTGGTTTGCGTTGCTTGTTTTTCTCTCAGCTGGACCAAAGGAACTTGCATAAAGAACAGTGAACTGGAAATTGTTAGTGTTCCAACAGACTTTTTTTTTTGACGTTCTGATTTAGGATATTTCTGGAAAACTCTCTCCACCCATTACAGGTAACTAAGATTTTATAATTGGTGCCATGAGCAGCTCAAGTGGTTATCCAACATTGCAGTATCTCATGCAGACTGATCTTCAGAAGGCATCAGTTTGTTCTGATAGATGCAGGCTGGATGTATCTATCATTTTCAGTCTCAGCATTGCTGTAGCTTTCCTGTCAAACTGGCAGTCTTGCCTCTTTTCCATGTATTATGGTTAAAAAGTACAGAAACTGCACAAGGGAGTACTGTTACTTGAAAATTAGAAGTTGGTTTATATTATTTACTTATTAGAGAAAAGCTTTGATTCATTTTTCACCTGTTTTAAGTTCTGATATAACAAAGGATGTTTTCCTTCAGTAGATAATCCTGCCGGTACTTAAGACCTGCCTTATTTGCTTTTATACAGCCAATAATTTTTCTGTCACCAATTACGCTCCTTGTTTTTTAGGAAACCTAATGTAAGAGATATTCACCAACTATTAACAACCACAGCAGAGTAACTGTAGTTTTGACAGTACATTTTCATGTTTTTATCATGCATTAAATCCTTTACAGCTGCCTTTGATAATTCTGGCATAGGCTATCACATGGTAGAGAGGGGCAAGAACACGTGAAGCAAGGAGGATGAACAAGAAACAGAATTCTTTCCTAGAATAGGCACCTCACACTGTACAGTCTTTAACACTGCTATTACCAAAGGCTTTTTTACTTTAAGTGCAAGCAATCCAGTAACCAGACAACTCAATAAGACCATTTCTACTGTTCTTCCCAGCCTTCTCTTCCAGCTTTAGGCCCTTATGGCTCCCCAGCAGAGACCAGGAAAAGCCCCTCTCTTGCTCCCACAGCTGGGGCCAATAATTACAGCTGATACTTAATGCAGCCCAGGTGAGAATTTGGGCTGGTGTCTGTCTGTGCAGTGGTTGCATGGTGAGGTCTGTGCTAGAAATATGGACTTTTGTTGGAATTTACAGACACAGCATCACAGCAGAGCTCCTCAGGTAAGGATAGTTTGACAGTGCTCTTGCCTTTTATCATAGTTAGTAGGTCAAGAAGGCAGCTAGAAATAACTAAAAGCAATAGGATTTCTGGGAATGAGTTGACAAGCAGATGCTTTTGGTATCACAAGTATATATATTCAAGTCTTCATGTCTACTTAATGTCTCAGTTCTGTCTGCCCTTGAGAAGACCTGAAACTACTCAATATCTCTGTGCAGTGCTGAGGTGTTTCAGAGCTAGTTCTTGGTAATTGTGTTGGTGTCTTTCACTTTGCTCTATTGAAATGGCTTTCTTATTGCTCCAGGCTGTGGTAGCTCAGGAACTGGCACAGACATGTTGCTGTGTTAACTGTTAATAGACAGGTTGGCCTCTTTGGGTTGTCTGTATTAGATACTCTTTGGAATAATTGCTTGCACTATATTAAAATATAGTTATTGAGAAACCAGTCATTCTGTAGTAGAGCTGTGATTGTTCAGATATGTTTTAGAATAACCTCTGGGTTATAAAGAGTTCAAACCAAACTCTAAAATCTGTTGTGTAGGAAATAGTAGTGCTAAATAGATTATATGGGGTAATAAGTCCTGACTTTTAGAGAATTCTTTCAGTGTTTTGTTCATATGCCACTGAGCTATAAATCTCTAGAGACTTTACCTGCTTGGATTGTTATACCCCTTTAATCTCTTCAGCTTTCCATATGTGTGATAACTTAGCATTTTGGATGTTTCTCTTTGCAGTGGTAGCTCAAACCTGGGCACCTCTTTGTATTGGTGTTATAGGTTTACTCCTTAACCAGGAACCTCCCTGCCAGGCTTTACAAACAGTACCTCTCTCTGGAGGGCTGACCCCCCTTGTAACACATCCATATTCACTATCTACTCCACTTTTTTTGTGTCCTTTGGATCCTTGTGTCTTTTGGGTATGTCTGGGAAGGATGGAATTGCTGGTTTACTTCATCTTACTCTAATGTAGTTGCAGAGGTTATGCTAGTGGAGAACTTTTAGTGATATGCCTGTGAATCAAGTCCAGGCTGTGTGATCTGTATTTGGCATCCAGTTTTGTGTAAGGGGAAAGGTTGAGACTCTGAGGCCTGTCTGGGTTTGTCTTCATCTGATTGAAACAATGAATGTATTTTGATTTATCATTAATCCTTGAGCAATATTGTATCCCTAGACTTATTTCAAGCACAGAAAAATTCTTCAGTATGACAAGTTTTAGAACTATTTTTTTTTTTGTTACAAGACTTTAACAATGGTGAAATTTACCAAATTACCAATACTCTATAAAATCTTCTTGAAACATGACTATAATCACTTCTAATATCACATAAATGTTCAGGTATGTTCATGAGGGTTTGTCACCTCTCCCCCTTCCTTCTTCCCTGTTTGAATAGGTGAGAAGCAAAGAAAATTCAATTGGCTATTAAGAGGGAATAAAGTGGAATTCCTGTTCTTGCAGCAGCTCCTGGTAGCAAAGGATGAGAAAACCAGTGATGGCTTTGGGGCTGGGCTGATTGCTGCTGCCTCCCAGGAAAGTAAAGCTTTGTGTATTCCATGGGGGATACACAACATAGTACATTTACGTTGTCCTCTCATGTCACTGAAGCTGGAGAAGTCTACAGAGTATTTAAAATTCCTGACATGTAAAAAAAACCCATGAGGACCCTAAGCCCATTTTCCTTGACACTCCACTCACAATGGTGTGTTTTGCTGTGTGTGGCTTTGTTAGTGTTGGGGGGGGGGGAGTGTTTTTGGGGTTTTTTTTAAAGGGCAGTGATGCTATAAAATTTTTCTCCTAGTTCACATATTTCATGTGATAGGATTTAACATGAAATTCAGGTTTGTTTTACCCTTTGATAGCCTCTTCAAGTGATTTATACAAACTTTTACAGAGGCACCACCATCTCTGGTGCTTTGTTAGGAAGCCAAATCCCTTCAGGTGGCTTTGACAGATGCTCGCACCTTGACTACGCCCTAGTTTGTATACTGCTCTAATAGTTACTAATTACCTATTCAATGTCATTACCACGTTGCTGGTTTTGGCACAGAGTTACAGAGCAAGTTACAACAGTCACACAGAAAGATCACTGTGTATTCTGCCAACTGCAGAGAATAAGAATTGTTAGTGTGCTTGCAAGGTATGTTGAGAAGTCAGTGTGTGTACTTATCTCTTAGTATGTGTGTTTATTTTGCACTTTCTGCATTCTTTGTGATTTGTTTCTTGACTAGAATTGAAGGATCTGAGCAATTACTTCTCTCTAAGTGCTAGAGGGCAGATCTACTTTGGGGAAACCACATAGTTTTTACAGTTTGGGATCACTCAGCAAACAAAATGAAGTCTCCTTGATCTCCTTGGACATTCTTCAGAGATCTATGAATTTTCAGAAAGTGCATGCTGAATATTATTCCAAGTCAAAATTATGAAGGCAGAAAGCCCCCAACAAATCAAAAACCCCAAATGCAAGAAAATAATCCTTAAGATATAAAGAAGAATAAGTTTTGGGAGGGTTTATATTTGTTTATTCCCCTGACCCTGCTGTGTATGTGAGACCCAGGCTTTAAAACCTGTTAGTTCACTTTTTCTCTATCCATTTCTGAAAAATGGTTTCTAGTGAATGTCCGATAGAGGGAGATTGTTTCATCAGGGCTAATTATCTGGGACACAGCTCTGTGTTAAGGCAGATGCTTTTGGTTTTGGTGCTGACACAGCCCTGTGGGGGTATGTGCCAGAGCTGCATTGCACAGGGTAACCACACATGAAATACTTTTCATTGCAGATTGGATAGAACTTCTGGTCTGATTAATTGTATCTGTACAACAGGAAGTTTTCCTGGCATAAAGTGATTGGTGCTGTAATTTGTCTTGGGAGCATTGCTATGCTGATAACAGACTGGTTTATTTTTATGAAATACACCAGTGGGAACACTTAAGAGGTTTTTGGCTGGCTTTGTTAAACAGAAAAAAAATTTATAGTGAGAAGTCAACCAGCCCCCCTCTAATAAGATTTTATCTAGGGTGGAATACATAATTTTTACATTAAAATTGCTGTTTAGTTTTCGGAGTTCTCTTCCACGTGAAAGACGCAATTAATAATTACCAAAACTATTGTCTGGACTGTCTTTGAGGCAAAAGTGCTTGTGTTGGTATTTATCAATTCATAGATGACTCACATTTTGAAATGTGGCTTTTGTACCTGTGCAATCTGGTGACTCTAATTCCTTTGTCCTTGGTTTATGAGTAATCCCAGGAAGAATAAGAGTGCTGATCAATGTGAATAAGAGTAAAGGAATTAAAACTATTATCTTTCAAAAAAGTACAGATTCTGGATCACAGGTCTTGAACCCAGCCCTTCCCCTTCACTGCTGCCAGTGAGGAGCAACACACCTCAGTCAGCTCAGGAGGCAGGAGGAAGCTTTGCCATGTAAAGATTTTTCTGTCATCCATCATGCTATTCAGTTTTATAAACCTGTTACTACTTATTTCTCATTGTTACTTTGTCAGAATTTTCAACTGAAAGCCAGTTTAAAAACCTGCAATAAGTAGGGAGAGGTTTTGTGTTGCTGCTGCTATCAGTACCTGACAATGTGTTTACGCTGCAGCCTTGATGTGAGAGAGAACCTGTCCTAAATTTGGGATCAGGATGTTTTTAGTGATGAGTGCAGACTAAAAGTTTGTTGCTTATTCCCACAAATTAATTATTTTTTGTTTCCCCATCTGTTTTCTGAAGCTGCCTTGTAAGCTGAATTATTGTAATGTTATCTTGTGACATAAGCAAGGTGTGGTGTCCTGGGAGGGAGAGACTCAGAGGCTGGACCAGGTGACCCACTCTAGTCTTTCCCAACCTGACTGATTCTGTGACTGCAGAACTTCAGCCGGAGGTTGGGGCAGGGAAAAGGAATGGGAGACACTACAGTGTGCTAAGTTGGCTCCTCCACCTGCAGGGGGGCATGTGGGGATGTACCTTGCAAAATTATTTGCTGGGATAGCCCAGTCCTACGTCTTAATCATCACATTGCAGAGATTTATTGGAATTGTTGTGTCCTCAGTGGTGATTCTCTCTGTATCATTGTTGCTTCTGGAAATGTAATGCTTTTCTTTTGCCCAGGGCGGGGAAAAGAAAGCTTCCTTATGGCTTTTTCACAGTGAGTTGTGGGAAAAGTTTCTTTTCTTGTAAGTTCATTGGGGAAATTGTGTGAGAGGTCAAGTAACAACCATGTTTAGCGTTAGGATTTTAGTCCTTTTAAATAGCAAAGGAAGAAATTTTATGTTTGTGGGTGAGAAAGGGCAGCAGCCAAATAGGAGCTTAGGGCAAATCGTGGGGTCAACACTGCCAAGAACACAGGATATATTGTTCTTTATTGCTCTTATTTTTGGACAGTGTCTTCTCATTTACAGACTAACATTCACTATAGGGCTACATTGGAATGCAAAGTGAGTGTTCTGAAATGGGAACACATGAAATTCCACTTGCAGACTAAACAATAAAGTGTATTGATGCTGTTTAAAAAAACAGCATCTTTAGAATAAAGTTGTCTGCTTAAAATTTCATTTTAAAGTGTTACTTTTTTAATAATTATTGCCCAATTCTTGGCTAAATTAAGGCCATGCAGATGTACTGAGTGTGCTCCCTGGCTGTAATGGAAATAAGAACTGGAATTACTTGGAGCAGGTACGTTTGTTGTTATCCAGTTAAGGAAGCTGGCAAATGATGTTAGAAATTTTGGAAGAATTGTGGTTTTGCAGACAATGAAAGCAGTAGTTAGAGCAACACAATGTCGAGATAGTATTGCTGAGAACATAATTAGGATTGGGGTTTTGTTGTTTAACTGATAAGTAATATTAAAACCACAAATAAATTATAACTCTAGGGTGATAAACCAAACAGCCCTGAAGTCTGACATTTGCAAGATCAAAAAGGCCATGAGAGATCCAGCATGTTTCTTGTTTAAAGCAGCAGCTTCATGACACAGTAGCTGTAGGTGTTGTACCATCCAGGCAAACAAATCTTAAGAGACACACTCTGGTTTAGAAGTAATAGTTTGAAATGCAAGCTCTGAAAATCCAGCAGAGATAAGCATTGGTTTAAAATTCAGAGCATATTAATTTCTCTGTTAATACTATTTATTTTTTAAAAGAGTGCTGCATCTGTTTTTTTTAAGTTATCTTTACATCACCAAAAAGCCTTGCAAATGCCTTGAAATTATTCTGTATGCTGTCTGGGTGTTTTTAATAGACAAAATCAGCTGGCTTTGCTTTGCAATTATATTGCATCAAAGTGGATTTGGGTTAAAATGTTCCTTGCTAGGATATTTATTCCTACAGGATTATTTGCAATTTTTCTTGTACAGGATTTGCTTTTTATTTATGTATTTGGAAGTCAGAAGTGTTCTGAGAATTAAAATAAGATTTTCAGTAAAAGACAATATGCCTACTGAGTACTTTTGTGTTACTTTGAATATTTTAGGAAAAAAGGATTTGCCTCCTGTCCATATTTGTATAATCAAAGTAATAATAGGTTCTAGGGTTTTTATTTCTGAAGTCACATGATAAAGGGAAAGGAGTATTGTCTTATATAATACCTGTAAATACTAAAAAGTGTTTATCTTGACCTTTCCACGGATAAAAATAAATTTCAATTTTATTTGTAATTGTAAAGCTTAAAAAACCCCAAACACAAACAAACAAACAAAAATCCCAAAGAAAACAAAATAAAGCAAGCTTGAAAATGGTGCATGTAGAAATCCTGGAAAGATGGAGACCCTGCCAAGTATTTGAGTTTTCCAGATTATAAACTAAGGGAGTATTTTGGTTTTGTTAATGACTGTTACTAAAAAATAAATAAATGACAGAGTTTCTATGCTTCTAAAACTCCTGAGATACTCTGATAGATAAAATCAAAGTTCTAAGGTAGCACAGAGTACCATAATCTTAATTTTTAAGTGTAATATCCGACTAATTTGCTTGCTTTGCAGTGAGTGATGGCAGATGTGAGTGACAGGCATATGAACTAGATGTGTTATCACCAAACCAGAAATGTGCAAACATCTACACTAAATCTTAATGTAAAAAGAAAATAATTTATCCCCTTTTGAATGTGGATTTCCAAAAATCTTATTTTTGGCTACTCCAAGTCTGAAAATGCTTCGGCTGAGAAACAACACAGGCAAACCTTTAAGAGGATTAAAACCTCCCCTTTGCTGGCTACTCTTAAGCTATTATTTATTAAGAATTTGAAGCATAGTAGGGCGTGCCTCTCTAACAGATGGTGGTTTTAATTATTAAAAATATAAATACGAGAAGGTTCACCTATTGTTAACATATTTTGTCCAGGCAATCCTTCTGTCTACTGACATCTCAAAGTGTCTGCAGGAAGTGTTTTTATAAAAAAATTAGCCACAGATCTGCACTTGTTTACTCTGTTGTTGATCATTCCATGTTGTAAAATAGGCATGTTCCCAAGAAATGAAAAGCTGGGTCACAAGAGCACTTGTATGTCTTCACCCCAAATGCCCTGAGAACTGCAGGTTCTCTTGTGATTGACACCTGGTACAAAAGGATTGCTTGAGAGCAGAGGGGTGCCCACAATGCCTCCAGAAAATTCAAATTATAGGAAGGATATCTGATTTTATGAACAGTTATTGCTTTGGTGTGAAAAAGTTGTTTGTCGCTAGTGCCTTCTCTATGGTCAGAATGAAACAGGCAAGTTCATCTCTTTGAAAAGTAGTTTTGTTTGTAGCTGTTCTCTTTTGCTTTGCTGCTGTTTGCATTGCTGTGTGCTCTCAAAATTCAATTACAATGGTATAGTATCAGTGATTAGTTCCATAGTTAGGTGCACATTGGAAGGGAGCCAGGGTGCTGCAGGAAGTGAGACAGGATGTCTACGTAGGTTGGCAGATGAAATAATCTCCAACAAACCAAAGGAGAGTTGAACTGACTTCAATGATTTTGGCCAAGTAAAAGAAAAATAATACGCAAGTAAAAAGAAGTTAATACGCAAGACTACAATAGAAGAAAAGGCTATAAAAATATAATTTCTGAGGCTTTGGTTGTTTTAAGGGAGTGATTTTGCAATTGCATGGTGATGGAAGTGCTTATTCTTGGCAGAAACACTTGTAATACTCCTTAGATAGTCAGCGTCCTGCTGTCCACTGGAAAAAGTTTTGAAAGAGAGAAAACTGAGTCCTTTGTGTAAGATTGGATACCTAAAAGGGTAAAATAATTGCTTGAAACTTAAAGACAGAAATTGACAGAAGTATTTAAAAAAAAAAAAAAAGAAAAAGAAAAAAAAGAAAAAAACCTGGTTTTGTCTTGCTGTAACATGAAGGTAATAACTCCTCATCTATTCTGAGTTGACTTAATACAGGTGTGTGTGTGCAGTTGTTCTTCCTGTAAGTCTTACACAAAGCAAGTGTTTTCATGTAGCCTGTAGAAAAGTAGAAATGTATGTATTTGGTCTTTTGAAATATTATGGAAGGACTTGGTTGTGGTTTTGTCTGCCATTGGTTGTATCTCCTCTCTGCTTCTCAGGAATGGTAGTGATGATGTGAAGCTGAGTCCAGGTCTGGGTTTGAAACTCGTAATTTTGGACAAATGGCTTGTGGCTCCTGTGCATGCTGAAGCCATCAAGCTACAATGCAGTTGTTCTGTAACTGTCTGTGCCAGCTGCCCAAGTTGCTGACACCTCTGCTATCATATCAATAGTATGTTCAAAAGTGTTTGAACAAAGTGGTTCAAAAATATTTGAACAAAGTATAGATATTAATTGAACAACAAGGTGACTTTCATCTAACATCACAGAGACTTCTGTTATTCACAAACCTCAGTGTCATAGAAAAGAACCCATGTAACTTAATTTTTGGGATTTAATTCTGCTTTTTTATTAAGCAGCTTATACTGATTGGAGAACAGGAGAAGGTGGCATTATCTCCATTAGTGAGAAATAGTGAGGGACAACTTAACAGGCAAAGCCTTCATAGCACCAGGAGTGGTCTGGAGCCAAGAGAGGACATGAGCCTGCAGCCTGAGGCTACAAGCAAATTATACATTTTTAACTTTCATAAACTGGGCAAATGAGGCCTCTTGAGATATTAAGTATTTCCAAATAATCATAAAACTACTTCAGAAACTGAAGTTTTGAGTTGTTCTGTGGTGTAATTTTGATTCAAAGGAAGGTAAGTAACATTAGAGATCCTGGCTTTGTTCTGTTTCACCCCATTCCAATATGATTGTTTCTTAGATCTGACACTTTTTGTGTGTTACTAAGATCTCTTTCCATGTAAAATTCCTAGTTTGCATGCACATAAACCTAATTTTACAGTGGATTTGTTGTAATATGTCCCCCATCATGTGTGCAAATATCTACTTGTTCCTTTAGCAGTATCTATATGGAGTGTACAACCAGAATGAACACAGCAGTCAGTCCTCACAGCTGCTTATATATTTAGTAGGGAAAGGGTTCATTCATGACAGGAATGCATTTTTAATTTTAAGGAATCAATAAAGGAAACTGTTGGGGTCTTAACAGCTGGCCAAGTGTGTTCAGAAAGACAGCAATTAATCCAGATCAAGAGAGGATTAACTTTGAAGTTTAAAACATCCGCCATGCCTGAGGAGGGACCAATTTTAAATGCTCATGAATGAGGTAGATAGCTGATTTGTAAGAGTGGGAGTTAATTTATGAAATCTGGGTTTTGTATTTGCAAGATCAACTTTTACATCTTAATCTTCTGTAGTAGATCAGTAGCCTGAGTAAATATGGAGCAAAAAATATCATAGATCATCTTAGATTAGTATAGACCATAAGAAATGTAAATTACTTGCCTTGCTTTATTTATTGCCAGAGCCAGAAATTTGAATTTTTCAACTTTTGGTAATTGAGGTTTCTAAGGAGGCCAACAGTAAATTTGGGAAACTTAAAGTTCTTTTGGTATTCTTGTGCAATTATGCTCTATTTTATCTTTAAAACCAGATTTTTTAAATTTTTATTTTTTTAAAAAAACTCTTGAGGGGTGGGGAAATAGCTATAATGAGCAGAATATGTTGCTCATTATATAATAAATTTTGGAAACCAGCCTGCAGGTGTATTGGTTATCTTGGTGCCAGTTTCTGAAGATTGAATTTTCTTTTCTGGAAATAAAACTGCAATAAGGTGTTTTATTAAACCCAAAACTTTTAATTGAGATAATAATGTGTGTTATCATATCAACCACAGTAAGTGACCAGTCATACAGGAAAGATTATAGTTTATTTGACTGCTCTGAGGTTCAAATATTTTTAGATTTTCACATTTGAATAGGGAGCTTCCCCTAATCTTCCTGTTACGACTTTGCATTTTGATGTGAGCATTCTGCTCTCAGTTTTTGCCAGCGTTTGTGAGAGAGTCTTTGACCTTTCTGTGTTGATTTTCTGTCTTAAAACAATGAAACACCTACTCCTGCCTTCATTCTTCCTGTTGTCTTCCTTCCTCCCCTCAAAAGCTGAAAGTGAAGCTGTTAAGAAACATCCACCTTGGAAGCACAGGGCACTGAATCCTCTGGCAGCTTTTCCCTGCAGACTGAAAGGAGTTCAATCTTTGTCTTCCCACATAAATTTTGGGTGTCTTTTTTGATCGTATCCTTTAGTAAAACTTGTGTGCCTTGATGAAATTTTGCCTGCTGTTGTCTGTTATGCCAAGAGCCTTTAATGACAACTGAAAATGGAGCACAGGTAGCTGGGAGAAAACACTTGAGTTAACATATCTATACTTTTTTATTAAGGCTTGATGTGTGATCCCAGCTTGTAGGGCAGGATAGCATGTTCCTGTTATTAATACATCTTGACCTTTATGACAGATTGAGAGCAGAGCTGGAACTGTTTTAAACATCTCTGCACCAGACAGACATGGATGTATCACTATATTAGGCACTGGTAACTTTGGTACATTGAAAGGGGAATGGGAAAGGCATTTAACTCCAGATGGAGTGGAAGGGTCTGAGAGATGGGAATGGAGATGAAGGTGTGATCATTGCAGCCACTTCTAATGAAATTTGTCATCAAACAAATACAGTAACAGGGATACCAACAAAACAGGACTCCTCCTTTGAATGTCAATCTGGAGAGGAGGGTGAGGAAGAAGAGGTTCATCTTGCACAGTAGGACAAGAGAGGACAAATCGTTCAGAAAAATCATAGAATCATAGAATCAATTGAGTTGAAAAAGACCTCAGAGATCATCAAGTCCGACCCTTGGTCCAACTCCAGTCCATTTACTAGATCATGGCACTCAGTGGCATGTCCAGTGAATCCAGAATGCCTCTTGAATGGATCCAGATAGCCAAGAGCTTAGGCTGAACAACATGCTGAAGGAACAAATGTTCTTACTGTGAAGTATAAGGTAATGCTGCTTTTTCTTGTTTCATTTGCCTCTTCATAGGTTGACATTTAGAGTTTAATACTTCGCTGTGCTAAACTTGGACTTAGGTACATCCAGATCAAGGATCAGATGTGCTTCTGGAAAATGTAGGAAAAATACAATGTAGTTACTTCAGAGGCAATGAATCTATGTATGTATCCTAATGTGTGGTTGTAGGCAAGTGGAAATGAATGTAAACCATACTGGATTTAGGAATTTGGCACTTAAAAGAGAGTTAGAAGTGTTAGAGGTTCTTCAGAGCAGGAATTCCTCTGCAGCCCTGCTCAGCTGGGCAAGTTAGCTCAGGACGGGGCTGCTGCTCAGTGTGTTCTTGCCACTGGACTCGCCTTCCTGGGTCTGATCAAAGGTTAGGGTTAGGGAGGCAAGGTCTTCTGAGCTGGGTTTTCAGTGGAGTCCTGGTCCACCTGGAGAGCAGGCTTTGCTCAGGATGAGGCTGTAGGTCGACACATATTTGAACAAGCCAAGCACTGTGCTCTCCTTTGAGATAATGTTGAGGGCTTTCAGAAATAAAACTGCACTGGAGTCTTGCCTGGTCTGGAGAGCTGATGGTGCAGTGTGGAGTTTAAGGGTTGATATTGCTGAGAAATGTCATAGGAGAAATCTTCCATGTGGGAATGCCCTGGTGTAAGAGAATGAGGAAACAGTTCATGCTTCTGGCAAGGTCCAAATTTGGACTTGCACTATTATTATTGCTTCTTATTTTAAACACTTTTTCTAATCTGCAAGATAAGATGAATTGAAGATTTTATGTGACTATAGGATTTTTTTTTATGTCAACTATTTGTGTTGAGTGATGTATCTTTACCACCCACCAAAGCCTGAAAATCTGCACTTATTTTTCATGTTATTTATTTTGGAAAACATAGTAAAGTGCTCTTCTTTCCCTAGTTTAAATAAAGGAGGACAATTTGGCATTTATAATAATCAAACTGACTGACTTAGGATGGAATTAGAAGTTATTCAGAACAAGGCAAAACAAGGGATTTCAAGAAATTCAGCATCACTATGTACCAAGAGAAACTATGCCAGTTCATGAATGCAAATATTTTAAAAGAAAATTCTGTCAAAAATTGGCCTGTATCACGTATTAGCCCCTGGCTGGTTTAATTTATCTGGCACATGCTCAACTCTGACACTAGCAGATTATACTGTTAAAAAAAGGAGGAGGGGAAGTGTATAATCTCTGCACCACTGTTTTTATATATATATATATATACCCCTTCTGTGTCATAGAACAACATGCTGACAGATGGTACTTAGTCACCTGTTATGTCTGTTGATTAGATGCTTTGATCTAAAATTTATTTTGCTCTTCTTGGCAGCTGAGCTGTTTTTTAATCCATTGATAAAACCTGCTTAATAAGCACTTGCAAAGACACTGACATCACCAGAAACAGGCTGTGTTGGTGAAATCATGACGAGATGCCTGTAAACCTAAAAGAAGCCTTGTGTTCAAGGCTTCAAGCAAAATGCTTTTTTTGAGAAGTAACAAGCAGTTTTCTTATTGCTTTGAGCAGTCTTAAATCTGATGCTTCCTTGCATTTGTTTCAAATGTATCAATCAGGAGAGGGCAATTCAAATGGCTGCTTTCTTATGAGGAATTTGTATCTTGCCATGCTAGAAGATTCCTTTTCTCTGTGTTAAGACTACCTGAAACCTTATATCATCTTCATAATTCTGTATGTAAATACAGTTTTCTTGTCATGGAATATATTTAAGAAGAGAACAACTGCCTTGTCTTGGAGTGGCTCTGTGTGCCTAAACTGAGCTGACAGCTTGCCATGAAAAGCGTAGGGAGCCAAAAGGTGATGTTTCTGTTTAGGCATTTTCTTGGGGTTTTTTTGTGTGGCTTTGTTGGGGTTTTCTGCAAAAGGTAAAGCTTTCTGGCTTTTTGGTTTGAGGGTCCTGTTACTCATTAATTTCCTTTGGTCATGACAGTGACAAATAAGAACCAGTTAAAGTAATCTTTATATATAAACCTTTGCACGGGTGAGTTATAAATTTCTGATGTCTTGAGGACTTTATTGCATTAGCATTTTAGCAAAATCAGGTCTTTCCTACTAAGCTGCAAGGCCATCTCTGGCCAACTCCCACTTCCACCAAGATTCCTAAGAGGGTCACACAGTGCAGTTCCTCTTGTCATCATTTGGCTGACAGGTCCCTTCATTCAATTATCAAGGCATATTCTGTCAGCATGTAAGCAGTGTCTTCTGCCAGCTTTGGGAGCTTTCCAGGCTTGGAGACCTGCAAAGCTGCAGTGTAGGAAAACTGACTTTTATTTAGAGTTCTCTTTGCCTGGACAGCTTGCTTGATGTCCTGTGAAGGAGCATTGGAGAGAGCCTAGGTAATTAATTTAAACTGGATGGGTAAAACTAAGTGACATGGTACCTTGAGAGATTGTTTCCTCTTCAATGATTCATCCCCAAATAAAATATTGAAGTTTCCACATGAAAGAAGTTAAATTCCCCCACAGGGAAATTATGTTTATTTTAATGCAAGAAATATAAATTAATGGGGATTATAATTGTGGACAGAATTCTGGAGTATTTAATTCTGAATATGGCTGTAGCAACATATGGAGTGTTGCTGCTCAGATTCAACTTGAGTTCAGAATAGCTCTTCCATCTTTTAAGCTAAAGTGGCAAAGAAGTTAGAATTTTTTTCTTTATTGACCCTATGACTGTTCACTTGAAAATAGGAGCCAAGTATTTTTATGAATTATGCCCTATGTGATTATATAAGTGTTTAGAAGTACCTGTGTTCCTGTAATTTTTTTACCTGATAAAGCTAAATCTAATCATATCATAGAATTCTAAAATTCCTGAGCAGATGTTCAAAATTAGTTCCAATTTTACAGTTAAACTTAAAACATTCCATTTCTTTCTTCTTCTTCCTTTTTTTTTTTTTTTTAATTTGGCACAGGGAAGGCTGATTTTAAAATATGGGCTACAGGACTGCTAGTTCAACTGTAAATTATGGAGCAGCATGTTAAGGCATGATATTGTTGCACAGTTAACGATCATTCTTTTTTGGATTGTTGCCTCTAGAGATGTACTAAGAAGGGGAGGAGAGAGGGGTGAAGCAAGAAATTTAGAGCTTGTATTAAAACAATACTGATAGGTTTAAAAAAACAAAACCAAATAAACAAAACCAAACACAAAATACCACAAGCACAGTCCTCCAGAAACTCCCCAGCCCCTGGAAATCTATGACAAAAATACTCCCAAAACACAAAATGCTGCTCTCTATCGGAGAGTCGTGCCTGCCAGACGTGGGGACATGTGAACTGCCAGACATGCCATCTGTCATGCAGCCATTTGGGTGATGGCACTGCCAAGAATGTCTGCACAGCCCAGAGAGGGTACAGCAAGGGCTGGGTGAATGTTAGCGTGGAATCATTCTTACTTGAAACCTGTTTTCCCTGGGAGGAGAAAATTGAATTTTATATGTATGTGTTTGGGGAAAATGTAATATGTATTTTATCTTACAAAGTTCTCAGCTGAAGAAAGACAATTACCTTTGTAGGTTTGGTTTTTTCCTTTTTCTTCTAGGAAAGGGTTTGGGCTTCCACATGAGAGGAAAAAAACCCTACAATTTAAAGATCCAACTTGGGTATTTGTAGAAGTTAGTTGTAAGAAATGCTCATCTTCTCTGTAATGAATAGTGTAAATGTCCATTAGTTGCTGGTACAGCAACACTGAATTCTGCCACCCCAGGTTTAGGTTGCAAAATCAAGTTCTGTTCATGTTAACACGAGTCAGTTCCAGGTGTAGCAGAAATCCCCTCAGCTCCACTTTGATGTAATTTGATGTCCATGAAGTTAAAACATCCTGATTGAAAAGCTGCTGTAGAAAGAGACCCCAATCCTCAGTTCACCGGCAAGGAATTAGAGATTTTCAGGGCTTCAGATGAGGCCAACTGTGTGGCAGTTTTATATGAAGGATTTTAATGAGAAGATGCAGTGCTAAATAAAGTGATGGATGCTGTAATACTATATTATCTAAAATGCTTTTCTTTTTTCTTGATGATGTTCCTACACTTATGGAATTTTAAGCATTTTAACTCCAATGTTTTCTAAAGAAGTTGTCATGACTGATATTCTAGCATCTAAAAAAAGGTTGAAAAAAATTGAGATCATGGTATAAAGTAGATTATTTGCTAAGTGTTGTTGTGAGCATTTTTACACTTTGACACTGAACTTGTCATCTTGGATTGCACCACTGGCAGTCCTTGCACATGATTGAGCCAATTGACTTTCCCAGAGTGTCTTAAAAATAGAGTATCTTTCTACTACCATCTCCTGATTAGAAAGTATTGTTTTACAGCTGTAATGAAAAAGGAAATGTTTAAAATTCAGATTGAAAACACATGTTCAGCTGGAGAGAATACTGGGATAAGTTCAGCAGCTGTGGATTTGCTATATATTTAGGACTACAGCCATAAAAACTTCAAGTAGTATTTCTGGCTTGGAGTTTTGTTGGGTTTTTTGTGGTTTGGGGTTGGGGTTTTTTTGGTCATGATTGTTTTTGTTTTATTTCTTGTAGATAAGCAGATTTTATTAAAGCTTTTGTTTGAGTTTTTTATTTTCCCTCCTTACAGCAGTAATGATGAACATAACATGCTAACAGGGGAACTGGTCGCAGTGCACACGCTGACAAGGGAGGCCTAGGCCAGGAGTCCAACATTCCACATCAGTCTGCAAGGCTACAGTGTTTGTAGCTTAGCATTTTGCACGGTTTTTATTGGAGTCTATCCAGATATTTGCATGCAAAGAATTATTGCTCAATGACAAATTGTGTTGATACAATCTACTGTGTCGGGAAATTTCCACTCTCGTATGGTCATGTGCCAGGTATGATACCTCTTGGGAATAATTGAATAAATGACATATTCTGGCCTCAAAAGATCAGTGGACAACAAAACCAATCTTCTATAATTTGAAAACATCAGTTTCTGTGTCCCTAATCAGAGACAATTATAATTTTTGCTAGTTTGTGTTGATTGTAATATAAAAAGCTGAAACCCCAAACCATCTTGCAGGGTTTGTAAAATGCTCCTCCTTTTAGGAAAAGGAGTCTCTGCATACAGCCCAGGCTATCTGTGCTCCAAAGTGTAATTCTGTAAATGCTGTGCTAACTTGCACCTTCTTCCTAAGCAGTTCAGATACCACTGGGAAATTGTCTTTGTGGATGTTGTCTGCAAAGTTGGGGTTTGGCTGTATAGCAAGTCCAGGGAAAAAGCTAAGGACAGGATTGCTGCACCACATCCATCAGCTGTGTGTGCTGGAATCAGTTTCTTTCCAGAGCAGGGACTGCTTTTTCCTTAAATGAAAAAAGATTTCTGTTCAGGAACTGTGTGTATACAGTTGCTAGTCAGCTGCAAACTGAGAAACTGCTGGTTTACATGGTCTTTCCAGAAGTATTCTAGCACAGCGTTCTCATGATCTCCAGAGCTGCACTGAATCACAGCAGTTCATTTGATATCTAACTGGGAGCCAGCATTAGTTGGCATGAGAAAGCGATACCTGTTACGCAGGAGCTGCTGTGCTCTGGTATCCAATAGATTCCATTTTAAATCTGCTCTTCTCCCCTTTATCATGGATGTTTTCGATTGTGTGAATACTATTTTGTAGTTTGTTTGGACACTTGTTTCTCAGTCTTGCTCACCTCCCAGACCTCTCCGCAACAGAGCTCTGCTTCTCATCATGACAAAGCCACTGAAACCTTTGGGTGACAGTGACCCACTCCTACAGTAAGAGCAGCGTGCCTGGTAGTACAGAGACATTATTCCATAAATCTAAACCCTTGGAAAGCTGCAACACTGTAAGGAACAACCTGATGCTGAAGGGCAACTGTAGAAATGTTCTTTTTTAGGAAGCCTGAACTTGCTGGGTTGATGTGTATTTGACAAAAAATATTTGAAGGAATGCAGGACTGACTCAAAAACTGGTGTAGCCATGCAGACATTTTAAGCACGGGGAATGCTGGATGAGACCTGTTTCCTTAAATCCTTCCTGCCTCTGAGGTTCTCCAGGCAAGGCAGGTGCTCCAGCACACACACTATGGACAGTGAGAGCTGGAAGAAATTACTGTGTTTACCACAGGGTATTGAAAATAAGTCATGCAAGATCAGTCAGGAAGTTTTAGTGTGAAATACTTGAGAGGCCTCAGTGAGCTGGTCCTAGAAGTTGTAGTTACAGGTTTCCTACAGGTTTTTTCTCTCTAACAGCCTTTGCAGCAGAATCTGCATAGAAGAAACTAAGCCTGGAAGAAAGGTGTGAAAATGAAGCATATCTGTTGTATATTTGCCAAAATAAAGTGTATTTTTGTATAACAGTAACATTCTTCCGCCTTTTTGATAACGGAAACATGTCAATGGCATAAAATCCTAGTTTTTAAGCTGAATGTCTGAGAGACATTTTTTGCTTTTCAAATCAAGTTTTGAGGCTGAAAATTCCTCCTTCTTCAGTGGACAGACGATATCTGGAATTTCAGTACTAAGTTCAACAGGGACCTTTTAGATTACTTGATTTATTTGTACTCTCTGTAAACGTTTTTTTATTTGGCAGTAAAAAAATTGTAGGAACAAGGATTAGCTTGTGTGTTTTGTGAAGAGATTACACTTAGCATTTATCACATTTCGTGTTTCTGTTGGAGTATCACTGACATCATGAACCAAGTTGAAGAGGCTTAACTTTTAAAATGACAGCTGAAGTCTTAACACTGAAATCTCTTTGATGATTAGAAGAAAACGTTTTCTGTTGAGAAAGAGCGATATGGGAAAAGAAAAAGGTGCTAGTGGGATTTAGGTCTCTGTCAACATTGTAATTGCACAGTTTGCGGGTTTTAGTCACTCTGCTTAGTCTTGCCTTGTGCAAAGCTTCTATTTACTTCCGTTACATTATTGTGTAGCTACTGCCTACTGATCACTGGGCAAGTCACACTAACGTGGTAAACATTACTGTTAACGCTACTTGAGCAGGGTTTGTGGGGTTTATTTTGCTCTTGGTTTGATGTTATGGGTTTTTTAGGCACAGCGAAGGGTGAAGTTTTCAAGGTAACTTCTTAGTAATTGGCAGGCAGAGGATTATAAATGTTTTCTCAAGTCCTGTGTCAACTTCCACTTCATGGTCTCTATTGCCATGTGATGAGTTTTGTTTTGTGTACCAGTTTGAATGGTGATGGGTCTTCTGTGGTTGCATTTGTTCACTTACAATATTGGCTCACGTCCCTCATGGAAAAGATAAGTGTCTTTGGTTTCAAGGGTTGGTTCTGTTTGTGTGGAGTCAGCAATAACACTTAACCTGTTCAACACCTTTCTTAAAACGACCCATCAGGATACAGGTGTAGACTCTACCTGCCTTGAAACACTTTGGCTGCTGTAAGAATCCCAGAAACAACTAAAGAATCCACCTGTCTGGAAGGACTGTTTTTAAGCAAGGGTAATAAATGCAAACATAAATATGTCCGATCCTGTCTGCTTCATCTTGCAGCCCTAAGAGGCTGGAAATAACCACAGTTAAACTCAGGAAATAGATTGCTAGTATACTGAACTCCACAAACAGTTCTCTGTATTTATAAACATGATGCAAAGATGCTGCAGCAGAAATCTCAGAGTGATGGGAACTGGTCGACACTTGGGAGAAAATAAGAATAATGATGTTTTACTTTCTTTAGTGCCTTGGAGAAGTCATTATAATGTCTTGTCATTATAATGACTTGGGCACATACAGCTTCCATTTTCACAGACTAGCTGGGCTTGCATTTTCTAACTCTTATTGGCCTTTGAACTGTGTATTTTTTTTCTTTGAGATCCTGTAAGAGACTTTTTCCTCAAAATAACTGTGTTAAAAGTTCTGAAGCTTGCTTTAAGGATATGGAGTATGTCAAGTCATGAGGACCAGAAGATCAGTTCATCTCTAATCTAGTTTTCTTTTCTGTCAATACCAGCATGAAGAAATACAACATACAACCTCCTTGGTCTATAGATGGCATCATACAGTACTGGCACCAGCAGGAATATCTCCATGTAATATTATTTCATAGACTTTGCTGCAGGTTATTTCAATAAGAGGGATAATAACTGGTTTGGGCTGACTGTTTTAATGTCTGTTTTTGTTATGGTCTGAATGACCAGCTACAATTTTCTGTAATTTTCTGTAGTTTCCCTTGGACTTATGCAATCTTTTTTCAATTGGCCTGCTTTCTGAAGACTTTTCAGGAAACAAACCTCTTCATAAGGAAGGAGAACAAGGAGTCAGATCTATGAGGAACTGGAAACCAAAAAAATTCTCCACACCCTCACCATAAAACAGCAATAACACAACATTTTGTGTAATGCAGAACACTGCTAAATATCATGGAAGGATGCTGACAGGGTACATTAATCAAATTTGGTTCTTTTTCAATAGTACTTTTCTTGGAAATTATATTCATCCTCCTCCTTCAGATCATCTTTTTTTATCTTTAGATAAATATCTTTGCTACTTCAGCGTACAGTTACTTCCTTAGTGGCCTCTCCTACTATGTCCTAGCATTTCTTGCTGCAGAAGTTGTTAACACTATCAAAAACTTTCCTCAGTTACTCACTCTTATGAAAAACCATTGCTCTGTTTTTCTTCCTACTTTGTTTTTCAGTGATTCATTTCTCTTTGGAAGTATTGTTGGGTTTGATCTCATCCTTAATTTGCTCTGTATTTCTCATAAGCTCACAGCTTGCTGTCTTTAGAAAGGTGCCAGTGTTCATTTTTCATTCAAATGGGTTGCTGTTTGCAAGCCAAATGCTGACAGATGTCGTTATTAGAGCCTCACTGTTGCCTTTTTGCAAAGCATGTTGATTTTTCTGGTGGTGTTTATGGGTATGGTGATACCAGGCCTATTTGTGTGCACAGCAGAGGTCACACAAGTGATGCAGGACAAGACCTTCATGGAATTCCAAGGCACTTAAAGAAAGACTTCCAGCTCCTTTTGGGCCTTGACAAAGTTGCTTACTGGTAAAGCTTTCACAAGTGGAAACTTGTTGGAAGGAAAGCAGATCCAGGTGGCTGTTGTGTAAATGCGGGGGGACCTTGTCTGAAAGGTTGTTAAAGGGAGAGAAATTAGAAGAGGGTAAGTAGATGTCTTAGCTTGTCCTCAGTTCTGGGGCTGTTTGTACATATATGAGAGAGTTGTCTGTGAGAAACTGAATACTGAGATAAGTTCACACTTGTGACTAAAGAAATTTAATTAGTTAGTTATCCCACTTTCTCCCACAAACACTTACTCAGTATCTTTATTTGTCTGTTAAAGGGTCATTAGGGTAGAAAAGAAAGCATATGCTTTATTCGCCTTTATTCTTTTACTAGAGTTAATAAAAAATCTAGTTTTCAGATGTGCTCCAAACTGCTGGGGACATGTAAGTGATCACTGATGGAGAAATGGCTTCAACTTGGAATTGTCTGATGGCTAGAGCAGTTTTTCAGTTCATTTTGATCACATATGTTTTGAAGGAACTTTTTCTTATTACTGCACTTTTTTTAGGATTTTTTTGAGATAATTTAGGATTTTTAAAATTTTTTTTTAAATAACTACTCAGCTTCATCCCCCATTAAGATTCTTTTCTCCCTGGGTGATTGCATCTTCACCTTGAGCAAAATATGGGTTGCTGCTTTGACCTATTCAGGAAAGTGTCACCTCACTCACAAATACCCACATTAGTCTTAAGGCAATATAACAGACTCTACTTCTCAGAGTCTCAGAGTCAGAAGATGGAGCTCCTTCAGCCTCAGTCACAAAGCTGAAATTATTTCAGAATTTTCGTTACATCTGTATCATTTACAATTATTTTTCTTCCTGCAATATGAGAATTTGGATATCAGAAGCCTTCATTCCTGAAAGAAATTTTGCTGAATTTTGTATTTATTTGATTTTGAGTTAACAAAAATTCGTAAGTAAATGAAAAAGGTATATAAGAAAAAAATTTTTATAATAGATTTCTGAATATATCCAAGGGTATTAATGAGTTAAGTAAAATTAACTTTGGCTTTATCTAGTGAATCAATAGTGAGAGAACATCTCAAAGTTTACCTTGTATTTTTTTTTAAGACATAAACATTCTGGTAGCAGAGTTTAGTCTGTCATTTACTAGCAAAGTAGCTTTCCCTTTTCTACATGTTCTTTCTCTTGGATTGTGGAGTAGCTGTGAACAGCAAATGCCACATTACCATTCTCTGGTTTGAGTTCAAACAGTACCATCCTTTCACAGATCTGGTCTCACTCTTTTCTCCTGCTTATCTTGCTTTTTTTTTTTTGTATAGGGCAGGTGGTTGGGAAAAGGAGGAACAGCTTGAAGCGTGCTCAGTGCCTATTGAATTTAAAAAATTACCTTTATCATTTAGATGAATTCTAGTTTCAGGCCAATAACCTTGTCTCTGTACAGTAGATCAGAATTTCAATGCATGCCATTCCATTAGCCCTTGGTAAGCTGAAACCAGTATGGGCTCTTGCCCTTTTAAGCAATATACTGTGTAAGAAGCCACGCAACGGGATCTCTTGGGGGGGGTCCTGCTTTGTTATCACCTGAACTATATGTAATGTGAACCACAGGGAAAAGACTCAGCTTTTCAAAGAACATATTCACTCAAGTTCTTGGTGTGTTTCAGCATTGCCACAGAGGCCAGGGCAAAAACTATCTTAAAAGTACAGGGGGGAAGAGGGAGTTACACAGAAGCATGATTGTACCCAGTCATTTGAGACAAATGTCAACATCTTCATGCTGCAGGAGCCAGGTATTTATGTCACAATGCTTACATTAGTGAAAAATAAGTGTTTTCTCTCAGGAGGAAGATGTATACAAGATATAGAAGGATTAAATCACTGGCTACAATTACTATTAAAAAATAAATACGAGTATGACAAGATGAAGCACTAGTTGCATTGTTTTATTGTTTGTATCCCATCTCTTGATGTTCAAGGTTGAACTTGCTGATCTTGGAGGTCTTTTCCAACCTAAATGTTTCTGTAATTCTATGTTAAAATTAATCATGTAATTCAATTCATAGAAGCAAACTGAATTCAAACAAAAACATCTGCTCTTTATCAAATGCTTCCAAAACCTTGTTTTGAGGAGGTACAAAGTAGTTAAGAGCAAGTAAAAAAGAATGCTCTAATAATTCTGTTCTGGCCTTGAACTAGCCAACTTGGACAGTCTCGCTGGAGCAGAGAGATAGAAGTCAGTTTTTATAACTCTGAAAGGGTATTTTAACCATGGTGGTTCCTGTTGCACCATATAATTTATTTTCTTTTATGAGAGTGGTTTTGAATCCTTTTTGTTTGTTGTATTTCCAGCTATGTTCACGCTCTGCCCTTTGGATGGTTATTCTCCAACAGACAAATGCATAGCTTGCATGTCTGAAGCAACTGAGAATTTTTTGCAACAAAACTGCTCTTCTTGCATCAAGTGAATGAGTTATTTTCAAGCAAATAACTTGCTCTTAAAGATAAGTGGTGTGATGGAGTGCTCTGTAAATTCACTTGCTCCTGGGTAACTGGTGACTTGCCAGTGTACATAAGACCTTGAGTTGAGGGAGAGTGTCCCTGCAGCCCTGTAGTTGTGCACTGGGATGGGTGGGGTTTATGTGTCTTCACAACAGTAATTTTAATAAAAGTGCATGTGTTCTGAATGTGGGATTTAAAGGAAATGCTAATGTGAGTCTGCAGGTGATTCCTTATCCAAAGTCACTGTCCTATTGCTGCAACTTGTTTCCATTTTTCACTCTCCTGAGAAAATGCTTTCCAGAACTAATATGTTGGATCAAATCTGAAATAGGCAATACATTTTCTTTTAGTGTCACTTGATATTTCAAAACTTAGTCTGGGGATTTGGGGAATAAAAAGTCCTTTGAATGTACAGATTTTCTTCTGTGAAATATTGAAAGGCTGGTACTGTCCTGGTTGGAAGACCCCTGTGACTTTTCTCAGGCTAAAACTTAAACTTGTTCCCAGAAATGTTTTTCTGTTTCTCATGTATGGAAATATTTTAATCTACTCTTTTGTATCTTTTTAAAATGCTGTTGGTTTACTATCATCTTTTTCCCTGGAGGTCACATATTTTAGTTCCTCTCAAACAGTAAATGATGTCTGTACAGATATCCAGATCATGGTTTGTGGTGTTTGTCAGTGTATGGGGAAACAGGGGGTGTCGGAGGAGACCCGACCAGGGAACAATTCATCAAATGGCAGAGATATTATAAACGCTGGATGAGCGGGGATGCGGAGACCTGAGACCCTGGGCAGCGCGTGCCGCGACTGGATCGGGACCCGGGGGGCTTGCGCGCAGGCACCTTCCCAGTTTGAATATTGTACCTTCAAAATGGATTCCCTGTTCCTTCTTCCCACAATTCCTCAGAGGTTTCCCACCCACCTCGTTCTCCTATTGGTCCTTTTGCC
>JAWWEV010000167.1:5703916-5715660 GCA_035583235.1 Hafferia zeledoni | reverse complement strand
GCCGCTTTTCTGGCCTTGCTCCTGGGAGCGAAAAACACCCGTCCACTGTATCAGTGGAAAACTACAATCCGTTGATAAGGGGGGTCTGTAAGTTAATAATTGAGAAAATGTATCACATCTTTGCTTCTTGGAAAGGAGGGAATGAATGACTTCATTTCCCTTGCGAAATTTCTCAGTTTCATGATGTAAATGTTTTCCTTAAGTTACTCATACTGCTTTGAAAAGGGTCAAGCAGGGACTTGGAAGGAGATTCAGTTGGGACTTCAGTGACAGAAGCACCTTCCATAAGGATAAACAAAGACAAATTTTGATAATAAGATACTTAATAGAAGAGTTAAATGCAATTAATTGCAAAAACAATTGATCATAAAGTACTAATTTCAATTAATGATAACAAATAACTTATAAAAATACAGGTGGACTTCCTGATATTTAAATTATTATTTAAATTATTATTATTATTTAAATTATTTCAGTCGTGAAAGTGAGATTAATTCTGTTCTTTAGGAGAGAAGTTCTTTTGATAATTCAAATCTCAGTGCTTTGAAAGAAATCAAAGTTGTGTTGCTCATGTCATGCTCTTCCTCTATGGGGTTAGATTTTCTCACTATTTTGTCTGTTTAGCATTTCCAAACATTAAGTGTGTTTCACAAATTGGCTGCTCTAATGCCATGTGAAATATCATATTCTATATTGGAATTACTTGAAAGAGCATATATGTTTTCCAAGTGCCTTCCCATTAAATTCCTCTTTTCATTGTGCTCAGCAAACTTCAGAATAGTTTTGCCTTGCAATCTTGAAGTTTCAAAACCATGAATTCTTATAGCCATTTGCTGTTAATAATCTTCAGTGAAGGTATATCAGGAAAAAACCCCTTTCCTATTAGGTGATAATAGAGAAAAACCCCCCAGGGAGTTCAAAATCAGTTGAATTATATTTAAATACAGGTTAATTTTTAGGGGGGGGAAAAAAAAGATAAATTTTAGGTTGGAAAATAAAAAGCAATGTGTGTTCATGATGTATCTTATGGATTTTGTTTGACTTTTTTTCCCTCTCTCATTCATCAGACTGTGGATCTGAGCATTAGTTATGTTTGCCCTTTAATCCTACTGTCTGGGTTTGTTTATGTAAGATTCATGATATAGCCTGGGTGGGTGATTAAATTAAAAACAAAACTGACCCTCAGTCAGTGCAAGAATACCTTCAGATTACTTTCTGTAGACAAGTTAAATTTATTCTCAATTCATTATGTAAGAGTGGAGTTCCACATTTCCTGAGCCACCAAGAGACAAAAATCACTGCCAGTTGTATCTGCTTTTTTGCACTAACTCATGAGCAGCGAAATAAGGAGAAAGAGCAGCTGTGTCCTTTTTCTGTGTTTCCTTCAGATGGAAACTCTCTGAATGACTGTGCTTCATTGTTTGCTTACTCAAACACTATTAGAAGAGAATATGCTTACTACTGGCTGTGTATAAATCTCACCCAGTAAGATTTTGTTGTTATTGTTGTTCCTGGTAAACTTTACAGGAAAATAATTGATAACTGCCAGAAGCGCAGGGCTTGGGTGAGCAGATATAAAAACCATAACATTGCTAGTGCTCCTTTTTTTTTTTTTTTTTTTGGCATACAAGTCCAATTTCAATAGGTGTAAGTAATATTACAGATTGAACGCATTGATCTTAAAATACTTGTTGATGCTACAGCTTGTTCTGTTAGGACACTGTAGTTGGAGGCTGGATTCCTGGTGCTTTCAAGCTTATTTTTTTCCTCTGTTTGATGAATGTGCTGAAGCAGACTGAACAATAACTAGTTGTCTGGACGGTGGCTGAATTAACTGTTGTGGAAGTCGCAGATGTTTCCACTCTGTGCGTTTTTTATTCTGTACTCACAGGGCACATACAGAGAAACTGTGGTGGGTTTGTCCTGATGTGCTGCTGGGAACTGCAGATTAAATTCATCCTGGTTTAGAAGACCTACATGAGGTTTATTAATCTTTAAAATTCCACTTAAATCCTGTTTTAATGTCTTAAGTAGGATTTAAATGATGTCTAGTAAGACCCTTTGTAGAGAGGGGGAAAGAAGTGACCCTGCAGGTTACCAGAAACATTGTATTTTGAAATTTCATCAAGCCATATGTAACAGGATTTCAAGGCCACTGATGGACTGACCTTTTGTGAAATTTGAACTGCATATTCTCTGAGTAAATATATTATTTCTGCTTAATCAAAAAACCCAAAGGAATTCCAATGAGTAAATGACCTAGCTTAGGCTTTTAAGCAATGGATATTGCCAGCTCCAAATATTTGACTATTCCCTATGGTGTCCTACATATTTATTAATTTTTAAATGTTTGGGATTTGTTTAAAATAATGTTTTGGGATGCTTCTTGTTCTTTGGTTGTTTATATTGCTGCTTGTAAAACACTCATGGAAGCAAAAGACAAAATAAAATTAATTCAGCATTTCTCCTACAGTGTTTTTTAACGCTGTGTGAAGTGACTTGTGTAAAAAAGCTAAACTGTTGAATCCCTCCCTAGCTCCAGCTCAGTTGCTTTCATGACTATCATTGCATACTCATATGAAAATTCTGGGTGGAAATGTCAGTTTTCAATTACAGCGTCTTTAACAGGGATTCAAAGAGGTTAAAAATTCTAGTGAACACTGTAAATCTCAGAGCAAAAATGCAATGGATCTCTGCAGTTGTTCTAGGCTGTGGTATTGGTTGTATAGAGAAGACACAACATCAGCTTATCCTGAAAACACGTTTTGATTCAAGTCCTTTTCCTTTGCTCTGAGAGCAGCAGGTCTGTGGGCTGGTGTGGGTGTGTGGTCCTGTGGTTGGGACAGGAGAGCACAAGTACAACCCAACTCTGACTCTGCACCAGCTCTGCCATGAACTCCCTGGGCAAACCACAAAACTCTGCTGTTCGCTCTACTCACTCAGGCTGGATAAAACGCTGAATTTCTGAATGGGCCAAGAACCTTACATAGCAGATATTTGATATGCTTGGGATTCTTAGAGAATAGGTGCTGTGGAAGTTTAAAAAATACACATAATTATTCACCTAGGCTACAAAGTTTTGCTGATATCCCAGCACAGCTCTGTGGTGAAACACAATGCATTCCCTTCCTGTATCAAGAATAGGTGGTTTTGGCTTTCAAAGGCCTGAGTAGCTTTTAATTTGCAGTTTTAAGAGATGAAATACTAAGTGTATAGTGTATTATTTTTACAAATTATCTTTAGGTTAATATTAAGTAATTTTTGTCCGTTTACAGTTGGTTCATTACAAAGTGTGTCTAATTCTTTGCTGTCACATGCTCCAAGGTGTGATATGAGCTCAGGTTTTATTCAATTTCCCCCCATAGGCAAAATATTTTTACTTAACTATGTGTAATTTTTCAATCTGTTTTGCTTACTAACAAATTGGGACGTATGTTTTTCAGAAGAAGCGTGGACTGACAAAAGAACAAATCAGTGAGTGGGAACATGCAGGAACTGTTCTTCTGAGGCTTTGTATGTAGAGAGATTGGAATTGCAAGGCCAAATTTCTGCATCTGAAGTGATGAATCAAGATTGAGGCATAACTGAGAGAGGGTGGTCTTAACACAATGCAACAAGCCTACTAGGAAAACTAGGATTTGGGGGTCTGCAAAATAAAATTTAAAAAAAAAAACATTTAAAAAGTGTGAGAGAAGGTGGGGGGTTTATTTTTAAAAACAAAACCAAGACATCCATGTGCTGTTGTGCTGAAATGAGAAAATATGCACTTAACCAAATAGTCTCTAAGGTGGTACTTAATCAAGCATAAAATAAGAGGAAGATCAATAGTCAGCAGAGAGTGGATTAAATTTATTTAGTCTTTTCTAAATACAAATGAGTGCAGGGGAAAAGGGTTTCTGACACATTATTAAAATGGGATGGTAAAACATGTACTCTCTGTGACTGCTTCTGTTTGCCAGTTAATGAGGAAAGGGTGTTACTGATTGTCTTTCAAAACTAGGCTCTAAGTCGTTAAAGTTTTAAATTCACAGGAAGTCTCTCTTCTCTATGGGCTACTCTTTCTAAGGTCTCTGTACCAACTGTAGCAATTGAAAGCATTTTGGATTTAGAAGGATTGCCCTCCATTCCTTCTGTGACAACAGGAACCTACAGCTTCAATTAGTGGTCAAGCCACTGTAGAAGGCACAGTGCATTATTATGAGTAAACACAGGATAAAGTGCAGTGCCTTTGCCTTGAGGAGCTTAAAGCTGAAAGATGGATTGACAAACCACAGGCAAGATAACAAGGCAGTGGGCTGATACAAAATGCAGATGTGTTTGCAAGAATAAAGTTCTTTTATCTTATGTTTTGCTTTGTCTTTTCAAGGGCAGTCATTCTGGTGACACTCAAGAGTTCCAGATCAGGACAAGAAGAGGAAGATGAGAGTAGGGATGTCAGGAAACACAAATTTTATGAGGGGTAAGCATTTCATGAGCTCTTGTTACCCAACCTAGATAGCAGAGTCTTTTGCATTGCCTACCCTAAATTAATTAGGCCGACATCAGTCCCTGAAAAGATCTGCCAGCAGCAGCATTAGGGTAAGAGATCTGTGATTATCCAGGCAGGTATGTCCAAAACTAATAATCTGAAACCAGCTTGACTTTCTCTGGGAAAATATAGCAGGTGGCATGGATAAGAGATCACTCAATACCAGGTAAGGGTTTTCAAACTGTCTCTGCATGTTTATCAGCAGCATCTCATTTGTTACATGGATTGCTGGGATGATTCTGAAATGCATATGCCAGTTGGCTGGTAAAGCACATTCCAGAAATTGCTGTCAGGGATCCTTTATCAAATGAGAGATTTTTTAATTGCATTTTTGCAGGATTTACCTTTTGGGTCAAGTATATTCCATTCTTTCCTTGATGATAGGGATGGTACCATAGAAAGGGTGCATATTGAATTGAGAACTGCCAGTAGGCTATAAACAATTGGAAAAATGCTAATAGCTTCAAAAACTATGTAGTAAGATATTTTTCTTTTATTTTTCCTAATGTTATTAAGAAAAGGTGTCAAATCATGCACTTAGAAAGGAGTAGCTGGATGGTTATTCTGAAGAAAAAATGCGTTAAAATTTGCTAGGGCTTCTGGTGGACTAAGACACAAATGGTGGTTTTTGTAAGATTTTTTTTTTTATTATTCATTGATACATGAGTTTTTGTAAAAATTCAAAGTGAGAGTGTTTAAATAGATGTATCATTTGTAACAGATATAAAACAATCCTCTACTCCAATAAATGCTCTTACTGTTTCATCTGAACTACTTTTATGTGATGTTAGCCTTAAGTGGCTCAGACAGTAGCAGGTTAAACATTAGGAAAGGTTTTGGTAATGCTAAGAGCAGTGTGGTGCTGGAATGATTGCCCGATTGTGGAGCTGCCACGGAAGACCTCCAGGACCTTTTTAAATCTTCACTAGTTAGGTGTGAGTTGACTGCACCTGAAAAGGAAGGGTGGGGGCAGCCCAACTGAACTCTTAAACCTCTTTCATCCTGTTTTTTTTCTCTGATTCTGTATATCATTGGTACACACATATGAAAACCCTGCTGTTGAGTTCTCTTATTATCCATTGTGCCTGCTTAGCCCAGAGATTTGTGATTTTAGCAAAACAGAAAGTGAGAATCCTGTGTGCATTGCCAGAAGGCACTGATGTTTTGACACTTCCATTCAGTAACATTGCCTGAGAATCTTTTGAGGAATGAAATAACTACACATCTTGGATAGCATATAAATGTACTGGCTCTGCATTTTACAAGCTGTGTGTATTCAGTACATGTCTCGGTTCATTGTGGTATATGAAGGTCATTTATAGGTTCTGTGACATCTGAGAACTTGCTAAGGGGTCTCCTTCATGGCTCCAGTCCACTGACAATCACACCTTTGCTGGGGTGTGATGTTTGTTTGGGAGTAGTAGTTAATGAGCCAAAATCAAGTCTCAAGTTGGGGTTTTCTTAGCAGTGAGATCTATTCCAGATAATTAAGATTTAATGCATTTTGAGGAGGGAATAGTTTTGTGTCTAGTTTGTGCAGAAAAGGAAAGAAAGTTTTCCTACATTTTTGCAATCTCAAGTGTAAATTTTCAGGTGTTTGAATGAAGCAGCGCTGGGGATGAGGCCCTGAGGGTCCTGGTGGATGGCAAATTGAACATGAGTCAGCAGTGCCCTGGTAGCCAGGAGGGCCAACCATGTCCTGTGGGCATCAGGCACAGCATCATCAGTTGGGTGAGGGAGGGGATTGCCCCTCTCTGCTCTGCACTGGTGCGGCCCCACCTGCAATTTTGTGTGCAGTTTTTGGTGTCTCATTATAAGACAGATATTAAGCTACTGGAGAGTGTGCAAAGGAAGGCCATAAGGATGGTGAAGGGTCTAGAGAGTAAGAAATGCAAAGGACAGGCTGAGGTCACTTGGTCTGTGTTCATCCTGGAGGAGACTGAGGGGAGACTTAATTGTGCTCTTCAACTTCCTCACAAGGGGAGGTGGAGGGGCAGGCACTGATCTCTGCTCTGTGGTGACCAGTGGCAGGACTGAGGGAATGGCCTGAAGTTGTGTCAGAGGAGGTTTAGGTTGGGTATTAGGAAAAGGCTCTTCACCCAGAGGGTTGTTGGGTACTGGAACAGACTCCCCAGGGCAGTGGTCACAGCACCAAGCCTGAGAAGTGTTTAGACAGTGCTCTCAGGCACATGGTGTGACTCCTGGGGCTGTCCTGAGCAGGGCCAGGAGTTGAACTTTGATCCTTGTGGGTCCCTTTCAACTCAGGGTGTTATGATTACACAATTGAAGGTCTCTTGCAACACTGAGGATTCTGTGAAATACTATCAAATAAGTAGTAGCTTTAAACTATAGTTTCATGTCTCCTGGATAATCTTGGGAAAGAGATGTAATTTCAAAGAGCTACTTAAACAGTAGCTTTTGAGGTATTTTCACAGGGTATCTCCGAGATTAATCACAAAACTCAAGCAAAGATCCTTGTAAAGGAAGAAGACAAGGAAGGCCAAAATATGAAAAACTGGATGATAGATTACGTGCCAGAGCTGTCTCTAGAGCTCTGTCTTGTGCCAGGGAAGGGTAACTGCTGAGAAACTGTATTTAGCAAGAAGCCAAAAATTCTTCACTAGCTGTGCGTCAGATTTTTAGGTGGAGTTGCATGAACTAGTTTGTCATTGGGTCCCTACTGTATTCTCCCAACCTTCTCTATAATCCAGTAATGAATTATAGATTATTTTATAGCCATTGTTTCAAAGAACTGCTTATCCCCTAAGAATTACCTGCAGACATGCTGATACATATTGAGTTCTGAAAGAACCAGTGCATAGGTATGACCTGAAGCAAGCAGACCCTTGACTGCTTTTATTCAGGTTACGTGAGGTAATATTTGTTGCATTATGTCAATTGTTAGGAAGCTTCGGATGACACCATTTCCTAGGATTTAAATGGTTAATTGGAAGCTTGGGTTGAGATATAAAATTAAATATTTGTACCATTCCTTTTGCACACTGAAACAGTAATGAACTGCTATGTAAGGCCAGACACTTCCTCTAGCAAAAGTGACAATTCAACTCGTATGCAGCTTTTTGGCCAGAGATTAAACAAAACCTAATTGCTTAAATTATATTTGCAAAATATTTCTAAACCACTGGACTGTTTCCCTTTTCACTTTTGCTACAGAACTTGAAGATTTTTGAGGGAGAGCTTTTTGTTCCTCTTATCCATTTACTTTTATAATGTCTAATACATATTTAAAATGTCAAATTTCATCATCTTTATCACCATTCATCATCTTTAGTAGAACTGAGTAAAGGAACATATTGTGAACAAAGTTGCCCTTTGACCCAAGTTATCCATAGCTGTGTTTCCTGGAATTTAACAAAAATAAATTAAATTTGCAGGCAGGCTAAATATTGCTTCCCACTTCAGAATTCAAACTTTCCTATTGTTGCCCAAAAACAAGTAGGTAAAAGCACCTCCAAACTGATTTCCCACTCCTTTAGTTCTGGGTGTAGCATGAGGTTGGTTGGATCAGTGTTCTGGCATTGCTCACTTGGTGATAGGACAGCTCTCCTTCTGCTGCTCATCTGGGCTTTGTGGTCTCATCAGAGAAAAGGACACTTGTGTGGGGCTAGAAATCTTGACCTGGCAGTATTCTTGCTTGTGACTGACTTTATTAAGTTCCCCAATAGATTGCAGGACATTTGTAGAGCTGTGGGGGTATCTGTGATGCTGTTGTTACACTCAGTGGAGGTCAATGGTGGCCTCAGTTTCCAGTGCGGAAAGCTAAAGAAAAGCCAATCAGGGAAAATCAACAAAGAAACTTCTCATAGTTTATTCATGCTTATTAAATGGTGAAAAACACAGGAGCCTTATGTCCTCTGTGGTTCATTTCTAATGGGGAAAACCCAACAGAAGCTAACAGACATGGTGTCTGAGTTTCTTTGTTTCCCTTTTTTTTTCATTTGGCCAGCAAAAACTTCTAGATCAAGTATTTTACTGATTTTTTTTATATATACACAATGTGGTGGTTCTGATCATGGGTTTTAGTGGTGACTCATCCAAGCAAAACTTTGGGCAAGGGAATAAGCACACTTTTATGAATATGTACATGGAGAGCAGCAGTAAGGAGCTGGATTAAAAGAAACAGTTTTGAGACTAGGCAAGTCTGAAGCCACAAAAGTTATAGCTGTGCTGGTGAAGTAATAGTTTACCCCCCCGGAGGACATTACCTTACACGGTGAGAGGATTGTGTGCTGCTAATGACTGCTGGAAGAGGAACATCCTTTATGAGAGGTGGGGCTTGGCAGCGCTCTGAAGAAAGATCTGTGATCAGACCTCTGTTATACCATCTGCCCTGCCTTTCTGGTGGGCTCTCCTTGGCCCTGCTCAGATCCCTGGCATTGACAGTGTAATTTGGATGTTGTATGACCCATCTCCATGCTTGTGATGCTTGGAGAATTAGAATGTGCTCACTCCACAAAAGTGAGCACTGACTGTGGTGGGGAATATTCCAAGTAGTTTCCTATGACACAAAGTTCCTTATTTCTGCCTGGTATTTTAAGGGAAATGCAACACCAGATGGGGGTGAGCAGGTAGTCTTGTCATGCTGAGGAAAGACAGTTTGACAAAAGGAAAAGCACCACCATTTATTTTCTTCCCAACACCTCCCGGCAGTCATGGCACCTAGCCAAAGGTTTGGGATTTTTTAATTTATTAGTATTTTTCAGTGCTGAAAACCAGCTTGAGATTTCAGACAGGTCTAATTCTAATGCAGCATTAAACCATGCTAGAATATGTGTTCCAGAGTGCACCACTGCACAGTTTAAATGACCACTGAGGTAGCACATCAGAGAGTCTGCACTGCAGAAATGATGATTTTCTGAACAAGTGGTAGTTAATTTAGATCAATAGGTTTTACCCAAGTGCCTCAGAGAAATTTTCACTAGCAATTAAAATAACAGTATTTCATGCTAGCAAAGACATTTTCAAATGTCAAAAAGTTACTTAACTATTAGTTAGGCTTCATTAAGTGATTCTTGATGAATTTATCAGCTAAATTATACTTAATTAACTGATTCTTGCAGTATCATTGAGAAATGTTTTAATTATTTCCCTTTTAAATTAAGGGAAACTGAGGTAGATAATTCGGGTGGTGATAGCCATGTACAGCATTTAGTCTATAAACAGAATTGAAGGTTGGGTTCCCACAGCTGCTCTCCTGGTATTAAAACCACCAGCCCTGATTTGATACCTATTTAAAAACAAAACAAAAAAACCAACAAAACAGCAGCAACAACAACAAAAACCCCACCCAAAACAACAACAAAAAAGGAAACAGAACATCAAAATCCAATGAAAAAAAACAACCCACCAAGATAACCCACACCACAGCAAACAGACAAAAACCAAACACCCTGCAACAACAACAAAAAAAAAAACCAATAAAACCAAAACAAACAAAAACCACCCAAACAGCCTTTCCTCTTGTCTTAAAAAATCATCAATTTGACTGTACTGGCTACTCAAACAATGTCTGAGAAATATTTTAGTTAAATATATTTTAGAAAGGACTTGAAACTTGATAAAAGTTAAAACAATAAACTTCTGTTTTACAGACCATGGTTTTATTAGTTCATGGCTTTTCCCATTGCTGACTTGATGGTGTATGGTTTATAACTGGAAATGTAACCTCTTTTCTAACAGGAATCTTTCTGTAAAGTATGTATTTTAACCTTTCATAAGTCATCACAGTAATGCCCCCAATTTATTTCAAGATTTTCAAAATCCCTGGGGCTAGATAAAAGCAGAATTCACCTCCACTTTAGCTGAATGACCTGCAGAACTGGCAGCACAAAATCCTAAATTTGATGTCCCCTACCACCTCTTTCAGATTTGCAGCTCTCTGTAAAAAGCTGCAGTACTGAACTTGTGCAGACAGGCTTATGCCTTTGAATGGGGCAGAGACGTACAGGGGAAAGAGGGAATAAAGAGTTTCTCGGGTTCTTCCATAACTGCACCAGACCCATTGTGATGTGCTTTCCCCAGTCCTTGAGCAAACTGGGGAAGAGGAGCAAAGGTGGGATGTTCTCACTGCTCAGCCAGCAGGGTCGGTATTGTCTTCTGCCCGTGACTGTCATCCAGCACAGAGAAATGCATTCCTTGCTAAGGCTGTATTTAAAAGCAGCATCTAACCCATAGATAAAGGCTAATTCTGTCCTTATCTATTGGCTTAGGTTGTTCTCTGGAGCAGGGCAAGGCAGCAGCCTTTCCAACCCAAGTCATTGGACCCCAAATTTTATTAAAAGGGATCAGATTCTTACTGTCATCCATTATCATGTCTTAGAGGACACCACAATGGCAAGATGTTGATGGGTTTTGCTGCTGCTGCTTAGCTGGACTATGTGACAGGCTGTTGTGAGCACAGAGAACAGGTACCTCAGTGCTTGTAACAAATTATTATACATACAATTATTGTTTTATTACAGCTATTGAATACTGCTTAGAAAATAATAACCAATGATTGTATGGAGGCACAGAACAAGTGGAAGAATATGTGGGTTGGAGGTTACTTTATTTTTTGACTAAGCAAGGACTGATAGTGTTCTTGTTCACTAATACATAAACACAACAGTCATGACTTTGGTTTTGAAGAGTAGAAAACCAGTAGCTGATTATTTACTTTGAACACACTTTCTTAAACTCTCAATATATTGTGTATCTTACAATGCAAGGTGTGGCACCCCTTCTGCCTTTCCACAGTGCTTAGGGAGCTTGGACACTGCAGCTCTCCATAGGCTGAATGCTCTCCTTTCCTGAGATTCCACCAGGCCCCTTTGATGAGGTGATGATTTCTGCCCTACCCTGCTGCAAGTTAGTGATGTTTCCCTTGCAGAGAGCCCATCTCTATATGTATATTCCAATGCTTTGTGTAATGGCTGCAGTGTAAGTGCCCCTGACCTGGGGATCTGCAGAGCACCCCTTGCAGAGGCAGCAAGTACAGCCCCTCTACCTCCATGGGCAGGGCCTCTGGGGTTCCACCCTTCCCTTTCTTCCCATGACCAGTGCTGCCAGTTGAGTATTGCACGTTGCCTGTGATTTGCGGAATAAAACCCTATAATCCAGTGGGGTTATAGAGAGGTACATTTATTCTGGCCCAGGGCACATGGGGGATAACTCCTCCAAAAACATGCGCACCTAGTTGAGTTAACAATGGGTTTAT
>JAWWEV010000167.1:5681299-5691914 GCA_035583235.1 Hafferia zeledoni | reverse complement strand
TCACAACAGCTCCTGAAATAACATTTATTAATACAAATATGTGACAGTTATTGTGGGTTCTGCTTTGCCGGTGATAATGTTCAGCTGCCAGATTGTATTTAATTGATAATAAAAGACCCTAAAAGAAACCAGCACAAAACACATTCTGCAGAGACAAACTCACTAAACTCAAGTTACAATACAGCAGTGTATCCCATTTTCACAACAGACAGAAACTAGCAACGAAGAACTACTAACTAAAAATACAGCCACCCAAAACATTTATCCAGACACTCTCTCAATAACATAAGACAATAAATTATCTTGCACACCACTCTCTCTGGAACACAAAACAAAAGGGAAGAACAGAGCTGCTTCTTATCAACATACATGTTGAAAAAAGAAACTGTACCTTGAAAGTGAAGCAAGTTACTGTTATTAGTATCAAGGTAGCAAAACACATTTAGTAAAGGAAATCCTTATAAAGTAAGAAACAAAGTAGAAAGGAAGAAAGGAAAGTTAGAAAAAAATAGAAAGCACATGGTCTCCCTCCCTTACATTGTTCCAGGAGGAGGAGGAGGCAGGACAAGCTGCAGCAGTTACCCTCACAGAGGCACACTGGCATTTTTCCCTCTCCTACTGGAGTTTAAACTCCAAACACTTTTTATACCTTTTTTTCTTCCATGTTGTTGTGTGGCTAAAAGTGAATCTATTGGGGGGGTGATGGTGATGCAGATGCCTATGGGGAGGTGGCTCCTAGAAGATATCACAAAGGGAGGTCGTGCTATTGCTTAACACTCCACCCAATGTTAATCTTATCAGTTTGAAAGCCTTTGTCCTTGGCTGGAGAACCCCTTCAGGGGCTGAGGCATCTTCTTCAACCCATCAGGCCTTATCAGGGGGGCCATCACCCCACACTTATGCTACTGTACAAAGGTTGTAACCAATACAACCAGCTTGATTGTCCACCTGCTTTCTTTTCAACTCTCTGCTTTTCACAGGTTACAAAATAGCACGCCCCAAAAATACCAATTCAAGTTGTGTTGGGGGAAGGAAGGAGGACAGTTGCAGAGTCCAGGATATATCCAGCAGCATTTGTTTAAGATACATAAATATTTGATTTTAAGCTACTGTATTGAAGTCAAATGAAGTTTGAATTTTAGATTGGTTTTGTGGACCATAAATTCTACCTCAGATATATCCAAGAGGTTGACTTGGAGTAGTGCCAGTGACAGCACTTAGCCACTGAGTTCTTTTTTTTTAGGTGAATCTTCATGATTGGTCAAAGAGCTGCCACCTTTGTGTCATGTGTTATAGTAAGCCACCATTGTTCATCCTGTGAAAGAAAGGTTCATAATTTTTCAGTGCAAGTGGAAAAGAAAAAGAAATTTTGGCCAATACCATAAGCTGAACATTTGGAGTCATTAGAATAGTTAATAACACTCCTAAGCCTTGCTCTTCCTAGGGTGGTGTCCTTGAAAAACGCTCACCAAGACATAACATATCATCCTAGTACTTTCCTGTGGTTTCTTTCTCAACCCTGGTAGGAATGAAGTCGTGAGGCTAAATTGCAGACAGCACTACTCCAGGTCTGTAGCTCAGTTAAGTGACTGGTAAATTGCTCAGTTATGTGGTTCTGTTCCTGGTTTAACAGCAGCAAAGGGGAGCTAAAAAGCATCTGAATGAATAATTAACATGCTCCCATAAATGTGGAATCTCCTAGGGGGAGAGTGTCTATTCCAAAAAAGAAATATTGCTCTGGTACTTGCATCGTGCTGTTCCAAAGCCTTGAATTTCTGAAGAAACACAGTGTTTTGATCAAAGGAGGTCACCCTCCTACTGCTCACCTTCCCCTGGGTTTCCTGCCTCCTTTCCACTCCCAGTCCCCCAAGGTTACTAGCACCACAGTGGACTTGGAGCAACAGGTGCTCTGGGGGAACTGGAGTCTTGTACTAAGGCCTGGAAAAGCAGGAGGCAAAGGTGGAAAGAGAATGTTTGTAGCAGGGAGAGAGCGTGCAAAGGAATGAAACCGTGAGGAGAAGATGCAGTCATGAGAAGCTCGCAGATGTTATCACTGCTGGCATGGGTTGGACGAGCAGATTCTGTTGTTAGGTATAGATTATATCTTCCAGCAATTCTCATAACTCCTGAAACATGTCAAAGTTGCCTGCAACACAGTGGATGATTTATATAAAAGATTAATATATTTTGCTTGCCTCATAAGGGCCCTTGCCAAGATGCTGCAGCTCCTTCGTGTCTTGCTTTGGCTTCCCTACTGAAGCAAGATGAGGAGGAGGGTGTCACTGTAACATACTTGTGCTGAAAGGGTTGGCCCCTTTGGCTGTTCCTGCTGGGAAGGAGGATGAGAAGTCCTTGGGCACGCTGTGTTGGACACTAGTTAGCAGCAGCTCTCTTTTGTCAGAAGAGCCAGGACTTTTTTCAGGCACTGGAACAATTAGCTGATGAGGTGATAGGAAAGAATATTTTGAAACATGTTAAAACTGCTGCTACAAATTCTGTTCTGTAATGCTCCTTTCTCACATTTCTTTCTTTGAACACTGTCATGCAGTTGGTTGCATAGGAAGAGAACAGCAAGTGCCACAGTTGGCTGTTGCCTACTTTTTGCTTTGCTGCTGTTAAGACCCATTTCTTCCCCCGTGGCTTTTCTTCAGAGGTCTGTGGCTTCTGCAGGCTTCCCAGATTTCCTAAACTCAGCCTTGGTTCTCTTCTCAGCCAGAGGGAATGAAACACGTCCTGGATTTGGGCATGTCTGCGGTGCAGTTTCACCTTGAGTTAATTGTTTACTGTTTAGGAAGACCAGTTTGGTCATTCCCTGGATGTTTGTTTTCGGGCCATAAATGTTTGCTGCTCATGCTGAAGACAAGGAAGTATGAATTTTTGGTATATAAAAGATGGACTAGTTTTTTGCATGTGAATATGCGGTCTTGCCTCTTTCAACCTGCTGACATAAACTTTTGGCTGGTTTTTTTTTTTGGTGAAATATTTTCTGATCTAGGAAGGTTTTTTTTAAATATTTCTAGTAATCACTGATGGCTAGAATTCCATCCAGCAGTAATGACTAGGATTCTTTTCTTGCCTTTGTGAAAAAAAACAGAGAAAAAAAGGGAGATTGATATCAGTGTCTTATATTTGTGTGTAAGTGGATTTCTTCTGTCTAGATTAATTTGCCAGCATAAGATTAATGTCAAGAATTACTATAAACATCTGTTTTCATGCCATTTAGCTCTAGAAACGTCTCAAAATATCAGTGTAGCACATCTGAGGGATTTGTGTGTGCATTTCTTCTTCCCATTTTTATGCAGTGTAGTAAAGTCAGACAGAGGAAAAATGGCACACTACATGGCATGACTCTCCAAAGTCAGACTGCTATTCAAATCCACTCTTTGCATGGATGCATCTTTTCTCAGAGCCCTGAACATTAAGCCTCTTGAAGATGATGGAGTTACAGGTTCTGGCTCTCTTGCTGGGTAGGCTTATAGCCAAAAGTAATAAATATATAATAATCATTCACTCCCTTGGCCAGTCTTTGAAGTAGGAACCTCAGATACTAATTTGATTTAGCTTGTTACTGATGGTTACTGATGGTTAAGTTCTGTTCAGTGAAACCATACGTGATTAGTTTATGCCAGTAGGGAAAGACTGGGATGAACACAGGATCGTGACCTGTTTTAGCCTGTTGAATCAGCCCACTGGCAGTGGATGCGTGAGGTGGTGTCAACAGTGTAAGGACTCTGGTGGTAGCCCCTCTTGCACACTTTGCCCCTCTGTCACAGACATGGTGCTGTCGTGGGGATCTGTTCATGATCTCACTTGTTCAGGGTGGATGGATCTCAGAAGCCACTCTGTTATCAGCACTAGCATTCAGTAATGTTAATTACAGTAGGTTAAAACCATAGCAAGCCTTGAATGAAAGATTGCAGTGCTGAGGTTTTTTCCTTGATCAAAGACAGTGATAGGTTTCTAAAGCCAGGGAACCAGCAATCAAGTGCTAATATGCAGTGTTTCTTCTTCCACCTACCTTTGGATATGTCTCATGTCCTTAGCATCATGGTGGAGCAGTAGACCTAAGCTTGTGCCCTTAGCAGTGACAGCTCTCAACTTGGGTTTCATTCTGTGAAAGTAAGTTGGATTTGGGACCACCTCTTAGGAAGAGGTTGGGAGTTGTGACAATTGTTGGGATTTTTCGCTTCTGCAAATGTGACATCAGTTGAGCATCAGCGAAGTCAGGTAGTTGGATTAGTGGGAATTTAGGCTTTCACAATAGGTCTTTATGATTGTCTGCTTAGACCTGTCACTGAGATGCAGATGCTAGGCAAGAACACTACAGTGTTATAAATATGAGCTTTTAAAAAAAAGTTCAGTGGAACAGTGCTGAGTTAATTCACTTCCTACCCGTATATTACTATGACCTAGAAAAGTTGGGCTTGAGGAAAGAATCTTAATATTTCTGTGTTTGTCCTCCGTCTGTGTTTTGGTAAGAACAGGCCACAGTTCCTCAAAATTGCAAGCAAGTCACCAGTGGTGAGTCTAGACAAGTTTCAGTGTATGAAGTTGCAAAAGTTTCCTTCTGGTCTAAACCAGTATGCTTCCCTTCTTATTAGTTTACAGCTTTGATTATCAAATGCAAAACATTGGAATTATCTAGCAGGGCTATAATTTTCAAAAACAGTTTAAGTGGTTTTTTTGGACTGTGTTCACATGTGATTTTCAAAAGCAACAACTTTCTGGAGGACAGGTCTCACTGGAAGTCACAGGCACTTAAACCTGTACCTTTTCTGAAAGCGGGGCTTGGGTTCCCAAGTCAGGAGGCAGCTTTTGGTGCCTTATCCACACCCTCTCTCCCCTGAGCTAATTCTGCAAAGGAAGCCCCTGTGGGCACCTTCTGGGGTGGAGGTGATGTTTGATTGGAAGTCAGGGACTGTCAGTCCTGCCAGACTCGTTGGCTTGTGCTAATCCTGTTTCAGAAACAGGGCCCAGCTTAGGCATGATACTCAGAATGACATGATGTTTACACAGCATCAAGAAAGATGCTTGAATGCACTCGCTTGGGGACTACTGTTCTATTATTTTCTGGAAATGAGTAATTGCTTCAGAGTGGGGGGTATAGAGGATAAAGCTGTTTGCTGAAAAGAAAATGAGGCATGGGTGTGCCCAAGTGACAAGTGAGCCACAGACTTCTGGAACAGCATCGGAGAATGTCTCGTTGTGGGCTTGTGTTTGTTTATTGATAGACTGCACTCAGATGTGAACACATGACACTCATGAATGTCATGGAAATTCTGAGGTTTGTACCTTGGGCTGGAATTTGACCCTTATTACTCCTAGTGAAACATGCATTGTTCAGCTGCATTTCATGCCCTTAAGGATTTCTTTAAAAAAAATAAAACAGTTGCCCTCCCAAAAAAACTCAGACAAAAAAAAAACATTTTTGGCCAAGGTTACTGTACTAAAAGTTCTTTATATTTGAATGCTGACTGTAGCTGGATCTTTTAGCTTTTGCTCTTGTACATGTTTAGGCTCCATTTGCCAGTGAACATAATAATAGATTATTTAATTAAGAGTCATTTAAACTGAAGACTGATTACACACTGCTTACAAACATTCCACACTGAATGGAATTTTACCTAATTTTGCTCCTCAGTAATTTGAATTTTTACTTGTCCTTCATTGACATACTTTTTATCTACTGATGTCTTAATGATATTCATACTTTGAATATGACATCAGGAAGAAAAATCAAATTACCCTTAGTCATCTTGTATTTAACTGAGTAGCTTATGAACATGAGTTCTGAATTTTTGCAAACATTACACTATGAAAGAATTTGTTGAGAATTATGAGGTACTTTCGAAGCCTCTTTCTGTAATTTGAAGTATATGTTAAAGTGCAAAGAAATTCTTCAGCTCTAAAGATATCTGTGACTACTTGTCATACTTAAAGCAAAGGATAGGAAGAAGACCTACTTTCATTGCATCTCATCTTATGATTGAGCAGGAATTTGATTATTTTGCTCAATAATTGACTACATGGTGATTAATATAAATAGTTTTATTAATGCTCCTGTTCAGTTAATCAACATTGAAATACATTTATTATATTTGTGACTAATTTTTAAGAAAGATTTTGCAAGGCTCTAATCTCTTCTAGGCAGTATCTCTGACAGCTGTAAGCAGAGACATAAGGCAGTAGGAACAGGGCATATGCATATAGTATGCTAAATATTTATAATGCCATATGAAATGTTGAAATCAAGTTCCAGTTGCACCTTTTCCCCATGACTTTCATTATTTGTGTTTTCCCATCTGGTCAGTAACTATTCAGGCCTGCTCTTATTAAAGTTCGTAATTCAATATCTGAAATACTTTCAGACTTAGACACTAGGTTTGGTACTTTCCATTCTTGGGTCTCATATTATTTTGTTCATTATCAATTTGAATCACATGGAAATTTCTCAGGTTAATTACATGTATCACAGCTACCTTCCCACACACAAGCTTTTGGTGAGGGACCAAACTTTTTGGAGCTTGCAGAACACTAATCATTGTGGGTTTCTAAACAACAGAACCAGCCATAGTGTTGACTTGTATTACATAATAATTAGGGCTTTCATCTAGACAGATCAAAAGATACACAATAAAATGTTTGGAGTTGTTCCTTTTGAACCTTAGTGAAAGATGCACTCTTTCTTAGCAGTATATATTTGTGTAATAAAGCCTTTTGTGGCAATACAGGTCTCCATAGCACTTCCCTTCAATGACCTGAAATATTCTGGTTGTGGGGTCTTTAAGTAAAGATGAGAACTTCAGAGCTGAGCTAAGTTCAAAATACTGTACTTGCAATAGGCTGTGAAGAAAATAATTTTGTCTAAAGTGCCATGGTCACTGCTACTGATCCTGATAGTCCTCCTCACCTGAAATTGCCAAGGATGGATGGAAAAGGAGAAGCTTTCATGTGGGCAGCCACGTCCCAGGCAGACAGCAATAGTTAGATAGCTCATCTGAGAGGAAGCCAGGCAGGTTTGGGAGTGGTACCTCCCCACTGGCTGAACCACCTTTGTCAGAGCCAGTCTCTAAATAGGAAAATTAAAATGCAACAGCCTTGTCTGAACTTTCTTGGTCAACTTTGTTCTCCACTGTGCATCATCTGAAAATTAATTCACTTCTCACTGAGGCATGTTTTAGTGCACTCATTTGCTTGTTTTGATGTGAGTACCCCAATTTCTGATATATTGTGATAGGTGTCTCAAAGGTTGGGCCATAGTCCTAGTTTGTGTTTCTGAGGAGCCACTGAAGGTTTGCTGGTGTCATCTGAACTAAGTTTGGGCTTTCACGATAAATAAATTTGAGATAACTTTACAGGCTCATGACTTTGGTGGTCTGTAACACAAATATGTAACAGTCGTACATAGAGAAAAAGGTGAATGGTAGATCTGAAGCCCTAAGTGAAACACAACTATTTTTTTTCTTTTTTTTGTCTTTTTTAATTAAGAGTCTCAAAGCCATAGATTTGCAAGATATGTTTTACTAACAATATTGGGGGGAAAATTATTGGCAAATTTTATTCATGGACAGATCTTACAGTACATGTAATTCTCTTTATTGTAGAAAGAAATGCATATATCCAGGCAATGGAGAATGAAACCTGTTTATAGAAATATCAGTGATTTATGCTATTAACGTGGATCAAAAATCTTCCTGAAATCATAAATTCTCAGTCTTTACACTTATGGACTTGAGACTATTAAGGAACATGGATATGAAATGCAGGAGTCTAATACAAGGCTTTTCTAATAACAAGGCTTTTCTAATACTTTCTGACCTGTATTTATTCAGTAGCTTGAATAAGTCTTCACACATTACCTCCTGTGGCAATAAGGAGTGGACATAAATTTCTACCTCCTCCATTCTCTTCACCACATCACAGGCTGGAAGGGTGGGTCTAGCAGAGGGGGAGATGGATTAGGCATTGGGAGAGTTGGCTTCTGTTCCCACTTTTGTTGTTAACCTGCTGCTCACCCAGTTCAAGTCACTGCAGCTCCTGTGCCTATCATCTCGATTGATGTCTGGCTTCTCTGCCTGTGCTGTGATCCCATCAGAGCAAGGGCTGCTTTGTCCTGTGTCTTTTAAAAATACATAATCTAGTACTTTCTATCTTGTGTATCCTATTGCTATACCAATGCTAATAACAATATTATTTAGCTCATTAGAAAATGTGCAAATCACCGGGTTAACTGGGCACATCTTCAGGGCATCTAACTTGTCTCTTTTGACATGCAGATTCTGATATCCTGTGCAAAACATTGGAGCTTGTGACCTTTTGTATAAGCTGGTTGTCTTACCCATCTTTAAACTAGGAAAACATCCATTGTTTAGTTTTACAAATAAAAGAAATCCCAGAATACTGGTGTGACAGCAACTTGGCTGGAATTACTGTGACTTAGCAGTTGTAAGCCTTGAGTTGAAAGTGTGTGCAAGACGATTTCTTGTGAGTGGTATCTCTCACTCTTGTTATTTCCAAAGATGGAGCTCAATTGCTAATGACTGGAGGGAAAGAAAAAGGCTTGGAAATTCTGTGAGAAAAATTTTGGAGGGAGGAGAATTTAAAGAGAAGTTAATAATTAAATATATGTTCTACAAAGGTAAACTATTCCTTTAGGCATATAAAGCTATAGGAGCTGATAATTATGGAGGTAAAATGCAGAAAGGAGTATAAATATGGGTCCAATTAATATTGTCAAAAATGGTAATTGTGTTCATTAACTAGATTAAGTGATCTACATGTGAATCACTTCAGTGACACATGATGAGAGACTTTAAACAACTGAAATTTAAATCTGGCTCAGCTGGCTTGCTTTACACAAACTAGTTTGCAAAGCAGACTTAGAAAGGCCATTGCACAGGCTTTGCAATTTGACTTATGTAAACTGAAGAGGTCTGGATTTGCTTTTTGCCTTAAACTTGCCTGTTAAACTAATCTAAAATACCCCATTTACATTGTGCCACTGCTTTTTTTGGCCAATCACATAGGTAAACACTTACAGCATCATGACAACATCTCAGATTATAAAAACACCAACTAAGCCTTAGCGTTGTAGGAAGGGAGTGTACTGCAGAGAAGTCAGTGATATAAACTATGTATCATCTAGGGAAACATTCATTCCCCCATATTTACCAAGTATAAGTTGAAAGTAAAGCTAAAAAGCCACTTGAGTATGTCATTTCATCCTCAAATTCTCAGCACCACTTGCCTGTTGCAAATTGTGCAGTCACTGGCCTTTACAATGGGGTTAACAAAGCCCCAGGAAAGGATTTTTTGCTGGTCTTTCCTCCCCTTCACCTGGCTACAGTGTTGATGTGCTATGAAGATACCGTGGTGAGATCTCCCGTTTGTCCCAGGCAGCCCTTTGTTAATGGTTGCAGTGAAAGAGCTTGCTAACCACAAGATGTGTGGTGGTTATCACAGAGTTTCATCCCTTGTTACTGTGTAGGAGTTGATTCCTGCTGCCCGCTACTTTCCTGGTGTCCAGGCTTCTCGCTGGGTTTTTTATCCTTTTTTTCATTTGTTCCCTTCAGCTATCCCCTCTCCAGTTTGCATTTCTTGGGCTCAGTTCTCTTCTGACACAGTTTCACTCTTCACGCTCCTATCGCTCTCCATCCCACTTCATTTAGACAGTGCAGAGTCAGGAGAGTTTTCCTTCCCCACCGGAACAGAGAGCAACAAGTTCTGTGCTCATTACTATCCTGACTGCTTCATAAATTCCTCTAAGTCAAAATGCCTTTTTCTTTCTGAACTGTGTGCCTGACAGGTAGGGAACAGGAGATACTGTTTTTAAAATTCACACCCTTAAGTCAGGAAATATGTCAAAATGAATTCAAAATATTCAGATTTCTAGGTTATTTTATTTCACATTGGAATCACGTGCTGAAGATCATTAGTCACTCCCGTCAGGGCTAGGAATAAGTGATTTACAATATAGTGGCTTCAAACCTGTCTTTTCCTGTATTAGCTGAGGCACGACATTTCTAACCATCTCACTCCTGCGGAGGGCAAAGCCCTACGTACCATTCTGTGTCACAGATACAGGACACCTGGACCTCTGTGTGCTGCATCTTCCTTTGAAGAATGGCAACAACTGAGTGCCTGACCCTCTATTATCAGGATAATATTTTGGGGGGAAAAAAAAAAAAAAAAAGAAAAAAAAAAAAGACAGAAAACAGGGGACAGAAAATGTGCAGGGACAGAATTAAAAAAAAAAAAATTACATCTCTGACTTTAAACTTTTAACCTACTGGTGATTCATGAGTCACTGGTCACTCCACAAAGGAAACGTGTTATAGAATTATGGAGAGATTTTTCAGTGAGAAAGTTAACAGCAACTGTGAAAGAAAGGGAAGCAAAAAATCTAGACATCTGCAGCTGAAAGCAAATCAGTTGCTTCTACGGTAGTGGTAGGAAGAACAAGCACAAATGTTTTCATCTCTCTCTTAATTTCAAAAGTCACTTTTCATCTGTTCTTAAAATATGTCTATCAAGTGGAGTGTTGTGGTTTGGAATTATTATGTAAATTCTCTGCCCTGCCACCAACAGCCAAGGCCAGCAGTTAACAAAGGGGGTA
>JAWWEV010000167.1:5595371-5681199 GCA_035583235.1 Hafferia zeledoni | reverse complement strand
CCTTCTTGTATTAAAGTTCTTTTCTTTCCTTAAATTGATAAAGAGTGGCGTGATTATTTGAGGAGGAAGTCCCCTCCCCCTCTTGTGAGTAAACATCTTGGTTTTTCCCCTCAAACCAAGACATGGAGATTCAGTGGAAGGAAGGGAAAAAAAAAAATTAGGCTACACTGATAATTAAATGCATAAACTAATAGCCTGATTACATGTAAAAAAATACACTGTAAGAGATTAAAACAAGGGGATTACATTAAACTGAAACAAGGATTAAATATTTTTCCTTAAAGGCTTTTAACACATTTTCCAAAGACCTTATGAGCACAATTTGCCTGATGAAAATAATTTCTTTTGGAGATAATAGACTAAATAATTACATAATTAAGCCACGTGAAGTGCAGTGCTAGTAAGCTGATGATAGTATGTTTCAGATATGTAAGAGTTCTTTTTGTGAGTCACAGATATTTTTCGTTTGTTTTTCCTTTTTTTGTTTCTTTTTCCACAGTAAACTCTATAAAATCCCAAGACTGGCTTAGCAGGAGTGTGTTCTGAGATTACCCTGCAGTGGTTTCACTGAGCTGGTAAATGGGAAAGATGATTTGTAACCACTCAGAAAAGGGCAGCACACACACTCCAACATTGGGGGAACTGAGGCACCCAAGAGTGAAATATTTTAGTGCTTTCCTTGTAACAGTACATAGGAGGCCTTGAGTAGATCAGGGCTTCTTCTGCCAGACGGTGTAAATGTCTTCACAGTAAATGTCTTCATCAAAAACTTATATTCCTGGTGAAATAAGATACCACACATTACTCAAATTATTGTTCAAACCAGGGACACAAACTGTGTCTCCCTTACATCACAGCTCCACAGCAATGTTCTCCCCAGAACAGCATCTGAGATGTGCTCCCTCCTCGTGTGAAGTGTTTGCCTCAAAGCAGGAGAAGGGGGAAAATTCAGAAGGTAGCTTGGAAACATGTTAAAATGAAAAAAAAAAAAAAAAAAAAGAGGGGGAGAGGAGGCAAGCAAGTTAAGTAACAGCAACATCAAACAGCCTGTTTAATGTCCTTGATCCATATAGCATGTGATTAGATTAAGGACTACAAAAATACTGGTGAGATTGCCATGTATTACACAAGTATGGAGTTTTTGCCAAGACATAGAAAGACACTTTTTTTCATCAGGTTTCTTACCAAGTAGGATCCTAGTACTGAACCTGTGGAGTCCCACCAATTTGAGCAAGGCTATCTATGAAATTCAGAGCAGATGCTGATGAAGAGAGGAAGGAAGAGCAGGTTGGCAGGAAAGAGGAAAAAAGTTTTTATCAGTGGAAACTACTTTTTCATGGAACATCAATGAGTTTGTAGAGCATTTTCAAAACTGAGGGAAGAGGATTGTATTAAAACTTTCCAAATAAACCTTGAAGTGTAAACAAGCTGATAATGTGAATATGTGAAGCCTGCAGAAGTTGTATTTTAAGGATACACTCTAATGCCCTGGTAGAGTTAGTACTGTAAGTCTAAGAAGTCAGGGGCCAGCTCAGTAGTGTTATTCAGTGTGTGAAAGGGTGTGACAATCCACCCTGCATGGAAGATTCTGCTCTGATGCATTTGCACAAGTAATGTATTAAATTATGCAAGCAATACTTTTTTAAATACTGTTTTACAAATCTGCTTGAAGATAGTTGGCTGATTTGCATATAGAGCCAAAATTTGCTTTGAGTTTATTAAGTTTTCCCTTTCTGTTAAGCTTCCAATTTCATTTAGCAACAAGAGTTTGTATAAAAGGAGTAACATCCAAGTAGGCTCCCTGCACTTCATGATGCTCATTTCTTTAAACTTTGTGTGCCAGCTCAGGAGCAATAATATCAAGTGACTTCAAAGGACAACTGCTCCCAACAATCCACAGTGGCTTGTATTTCAACTCATTAACCAGCATAGCTCACCAGACCTGTTATTTTATTTCAAGGCCTCTGCTGCTCTTTTCATGTATTGAGCTACAGTCCCAGCTCAGTTCGGGGCGGGGGGGAGGAAAGACAAGTTATGTAGAATTTGGGAGAGAGGTTGATTCTGCACATGTATCTCCAGACATAGACACACAGGCTATTTTTAAAGTAAACCTGGAACATATATTTCATGTAAATAGTCAATAATAAAGCTTGATGACATGTTTTCCTTCTCTCACACCCACTTACTCGCTTCCCTCCTTTGAGTATATCTTGTCTGAAACCAAGACTGTAGGTACTTTGGAAAAGGATCTGTCACTGTAAATCAACCAGACCCTGATTTGGCTGCCTACATGCTGTTTTAGAATATATGGCAATAATTAATAGGTCACTCATTTTGCACGTCAGTGGTGTTCATTACAGTAAATGTATTTGCCTCCCCTCTTCTCTCTCCATCTAAGGCATCAAATGATATCCCTACAAAGTGCTTATTCAAACTGGCAGATCTCTTATAGGTGCTAAGAACTAGAAATATATCAAATTCGACACAGAGTTTTCATTCTGATAATATTGCTTGATAGTGGGTTTCTGAAACAAGGTCAAGGCTAAAAGCTGGACTGTTTTACTTATTTTGGGTTTAATATAGGTGAGTGACATTGATATCAAAGAAATTGCAGGTCCAGCCTTAGTTTTCCAATTTTCAACCTTCTTTTAGACTGTGAGTGGGGGGATATTTACAGTCTGAATGACGCTTTTGCCAACATGTAAGTCAGCTTAAAGCAGTGCCCATTGCTGAAATAATTAGTTCCACCTTTCCAAGGGTCTTCCATTTCTCACTTTTACCACTGTTACTTTGTCATTGGCAGAAGCATTTGGGTGACTGGACATTGAACCACAGCAGGGACTCACCTAAATTAAAGCTCATCACGTGTTTCTCTGACCTGGTTCACTGACTGCTGACACAAGCTCCTGTATAGGCACAAAATAAAGTGCCATGCAGGGTCAGAAAAAATGTGGCCAAGGGTAGCAACAGATAGCACTTGTGTAGCAGTGCCTGGTAATGCTTGTGTAAAGGGTGCCTGAAACTCCGCCCTGATGCTACTCTGATTGTATGTCCTGGACAAAACCCTTTGAGTTCTGTAGACACTGTGTATGAGAAAGGCCTGGTGACCTCAGTCCTTGATGGTTCCTTTGAAAAGCAGTTAAAGTGTTGGATAAATAGGGCAACCTGGTACTATACACAGATTTACATAAATAGTTCATAACGGTGTTAGTTTTTTATTTAATCCATGGCTATCTGTATCTGCTGTTCTTAGGATGAGAGAAAGATTGAGAGAAAGATTAGACTGGAGTTGACTCTGAAAGATAGCAAAAAATAGTATTAAAAAAGAAAAAAAGAGCCTGTGTTTATTGGAACTTTCACCTTTCTCTTGGTGCTGCCAGAAGGGAGACTTCTGTCATGAGGTTGGTCAGGTTTTATTCTGCTGCTATCTCTCTCTTCCATTCTCTCAGAACTGGAAAGAAGATAAAAATCCTGCCCTTCTACCTGTGATTCTGAATCAGCTTTCCTAACCCTTGGCTATATGCCCAGCAAAATCCCAGAGCCAAATTCCCTGTCTAAGCCAAGCATCCTGTGGCTTGTCTTTGTTATCTAAGTGAGGATATACAAGCCCAGAAGAAGGGAAGGGAGAAGTACCTGATCCAATGCAAACAGTGATTTCCTCTTCTATACTAATGTTTTAATAATGTTTTAAAAGTGATAGGGATCTGTGAAGATGTTTGAATTCAGGCTGTGAGCCTGTTGCAATTGCATTTGTAACTGCTTAAATATCAGATAAATTTACCCAATTTCACCTGCACAATATAGGGACAAAATCAAACATGTGCCCCTAGGAATTCACTGTAGTTCCCACCAAAACCTTGTGACTACAGTGCCACCTGCAGCGTTCTCACCCCTGTCCTCATGGGACAGGGGCCAACAGCTCAGCAGGGGCATGATCTACTGTGTCTAATTTGGGGTACCGAGAACCCAAGACCAAGGATTGTATGGTGCCCTACAAGCATGGCCCTCAGCAACCTAGAGAAAAAGTGGGTTTGTCCTGGTTTTAAGGCTTTTCCTAGCCAAGGATGAGCAGGCAGACTTTGCTTTGCAACTTTGAATTTCCTGGCTTCCTTCACCTCATGCTTCATGAAATACCTGACACTTCTATCAGTAGTCTAATGATGTACAGCCTGTTGCAGCTTATTTCTATAATGTGCTTACTTTTCATTTGCTTGGGGTGGCTAATGGGAGAGCTTACGTCAAGCCAATCCAGGTTTATTGCTCCCATCAGTCCCTGGGGAAGCTGTCACCAGGTACTTGCATCACCCACCCGTTACATCCGCACTGGTTAACTTTATGCAGAGCAACAATGTGACTCCTGTGCCCCCCAACTTACTCTTTTTACTTGCTTTGCACAGAAGACAACACAACAAAATCCCACTCCTGATAGATGTGTTTTTTTAAATCACACTCAATTGGAAAAACTTTTTTAGTCTTAAGTGTTTTATTAGCTCTAAAAATAGGTTCTTAAATATTTTCCAAGGTTGACTAAAATATGAAAAACAATTGTATAATCAGCAATTAAAATAAACCACAGTTTGTTATAACTGAGACCCATTCAGTGGAATAATATTTATCAAGAATCATAGCATATAGAAAATTACAGCCTCTGCAAATCCTCAGACAGTATTTCTCTGATTGCTTTCACATTGAATTGTTGCTGAGTCTAGTTTCTGATGTCCATCAGAATCCCTACCAGCAACAACACTGCTAAAGTGGAATACAGTCTTTGGATGAGAAGGCTGCAAGGTTTTGAATGAAAATAAAGAACTGGTCTATTGGTGTACCCTATTTTTATACTTTCCTATTGTTAAATGAAAACTTTTATAAATAACCTTACATAAATAATAACCTCAGAAATTTTAAAAAGTTCACACCATCAGCCAGACCTGACTCAACATTCTCTGGTCTCTCACTGCTTAAACTGTGTCTGCAATTACTCTGGAACACAAGAATCCTTAATGTCTCTTATTATAAGAGCAGATCATATATTTTCGGCAAGAGTTAAGCTGCAGAGGGAGATTTGGCAGTTAAGTGAAATGCATGTTACAGCTGATACTGCTTTTTTTTTATTGGAATAACTGAAAAGATTAAGCTGTAGTGCAGGTAGGGCTTGAGTCATGCTTTTATCGTTGCATCTCTTGGCCTGACATGAACTATATGTTTAAAATGGTAGCCCAAGCTTATTCTGTACTTTGTTTATCTACAACCAAGCTCAGCCAAAGATCAGCTAGCCTAGTGAGAAAATGTAGTTGAAGGCTGTGTACATACAGGCACTGCTAATTAGTTTCAATGACTGTCAAATGAACATTGATACTAACAGATTTCTTAGTATGCATTTAAACAAAGCACCCTTATCTATGCATAAGAAAAAGCACTACATAGAGCAGAGTTAATATAACATATTAACCTATATTTTGATTTAGTTTGTTCTTTAAAAACAAAAACAAAACAAAAAAAGGAAGTGATTTATCCCCCTTTCTATTGCCAAAAGGAACTGCAGTACCTTCCAAAAGCTTGCGCCCCAGGAGATCCCAGTGTCAGTAGTACTGACATCTCTTTTCCTCCGTAGGGTTTAAATGATCAGCAGCTTTAGTCTCAGGGATTTTTTGCCTGTAAAGGAGCCGGGTGTATTTGTAAATGACAAACCGTATAACCCACCATCTGCCTGTGCAGTGCCAAGAACCGGTTCGGGAAATACTGATTCCTGCTCTGGAGCTCACGTCCTGGTCTTTTGCTCCTGAAGAGCTTACCCAGCGCTGCCTGTACTACAGTGGGGAGATCGTGGGGAGCCCTGGAATTAAAAGGCCCGGCAAGAAAAGCTTCGGAGCGAAGCAAGCGGCAGGATTTAAGGAGCGAGCAATCCCAGACGTGAATGAAACACAAACACGCTGTGGGTTTCTCTTCCTCAGATAAAAGTACCGGCGAGTCAGCCTAAACGCTGCCCGCGGATGACTAGTCAGAACAAGTCCAAACTCCAGAGCTCAAATTAAAATGTTTCCTCTGTGTGACTGCCTCCTGTGCCGGGAGTTTCCTCGCCTGCCCCACACCGGCCCGCAGCCCTTCACCGCTCCGTGCCCCGGCACTCCCGCCGCGCGCCCGTGCCGCGCTGCCCGGCGGGGTCGCGGCGGCCCCGCGCTCGGTGTCGCTGCGGCGGAGCGGGGCGAGCGGGCGGGCGCTACACGAGGGACTCGCAAACGGGCACCGAGTCCGAGTCCTGGCTGTGCATGGAGCTCAGCCCCGTGTCCGAGTCCTCGTCGTTGTCGGCGCAGTCCTTGCGCAGCACCCGCGCCTGCTCCACCCAGCCGCCCCCCGCCACCGGCCGTCCCCCGCCCGCTGCCCCGCGCGGCTCCGCCGGCGCCTCCGCCACGTCCAGGGTGCTCAGCGTCTTCAGCAGGCGCTGCAGCTCCCGCTCCTTGTCCTCCCACGCCCGCTGCGTGCAGTCCAGGTCGGTCTTGACGGCCTCCAGGTCCGTGCTCAGCTTGAGGCCGATGTAGAGGCTGGTGCTCAGCTGGGTCTTGACCCGCTCATGCTCCAGGTGCAGCTCGCCCTCACCGCTGCCGCTCAGCTCCGTGGTGTCGCAGTCCGTGTCGGCCAGGCCAGGTCCCGCCGCCAGCTCCAGCTCCTCCCGCCGCCGCTTCATCCAGCGCTCGTTGAGCTCCTCCTGGATCTCTGCGGCCAGGTGCTCCAGCAGCTCCTCCTGCTGCGCCCGCTGCTCCTGCAGCTGCAGCACCTCCTCGCACTTCCTGGCATAGTCCTCCTCGGGGCGGCCGGCGGAGGGCTGGCCCGGCTCCAGCTCCCCGGCGCCCACCAGGTAGGTGTCCTGCACGTAGTTGACGCCGTGCCTCTTCATGCGGTCCAGGTGGATCTTAGCCTCGTACCTGTCGATCTCCCGGTCCAGCTCGCGGAGCCGCTGTATCTGCTGCCGGATGGTGTGGTCCTGCGAGAGCACCAGGTGCACCAGCGTCTCCATCCTCTCCGCCGACGAGGCTTCCCGGGCCAGCGGCTGCTGCCGCTTCTTGTTGATCTTGGCCAGCTTGCGGAAGGCTTTCCGCACCACCCGCCGCTGCCGCTCCTGCGTGAGCGCCAGGCTGGCTCGGGCCGCCCCCAGGCCGCGGCCGGGGCGCTCCTTGCTCAGCACCACCCGCGCCTCGGCGCTGCGCGGACCCGCGTTGGGCAGCGAGGCCTCGCTGCGCACCAGCACGAAGCGCACGTTCTCCTGCTCGTCCCCCCACGCCACCCAGAGCCGCAGGATCTTGGTCTTGTTGGGCAGGATCCGCTCGAAGCCGCGCCACTTCTCCACGATGCAGTAGGAGTGCGGCGGCCCCGACAGCATCCCGCCGCTGGGCTCGGGCGGCGCCGGACGCTGCCGCCGGTGGTGGCTGTCCTCCAGCAGCACCCGCACCACGTCCGAGCAGGTGGTCCGGCGGGAGAGCCCGGAGATCAGCTTCTCCTCCTGGCAGATCCACACCGAGATCTTCCTCTCCTCGGGCTCCATCAGGGGTGGCTGCGGGCGGGCGGCCGGGGCTGCAGGCTCAGGGCTGGCCGGGCAGCCGCTCCATGGGCAGCGCTCAGCGGAGGCGCGGCACAGCCCGTCCGCCCGGCTTCAGTGCGGCCGGGATGCCGGCCCTCCCCTCCCCGCCCGCGGCACCCCGCCCGTGCGCTCCGCCGGCCGCTCCACCCCTTCCTGCCCGGTGCGGGGCCGGTGGGGGTGGGGGGAGCCGGCCCGGTGAGGTGGAGACCCGCCGCCGTCCCGTCCGCCGCCCGCGCTCTGCCGGGTCCCGCCGCTGCTGCCGCCGGCTTTCCCTCTCCCACGTGTGCGTCCCCGCGGATCACGCCCCGCTCCGGGATCCGCCGGCGCGGAAACTTCGGAGCAGGTCGCCTCCGTCTCCGTGCCTTCTTTCTCCGCGCCCCGCCACTGCCGCGAATGAGCGAGCGGCGTCGGGGATCTTCCAAACTGCTGAGGGATAAGAGCGAATCCTGGAGCTTCAAAGGGAGAGCCAGAACTAGTGAGGAATTTCCAGTTTTAGTAAATCATCCGCCTGTAATTAGGAAATTCATGTTTGTAAAGCACTTCGCAGATGAAATATGCAAAGGACGGGAATGTCTAAGTGTTATTAAAATACTAGCTGAGTCAGATTTTAATGGGAGCTTGCTGTGTACTTTGATGGGAACAGGATCGGTCTCCCAGTGCGGATTAAAATAAGGAGATGTAAAAAATGGTAATAAAGCACAGGATTGTGGCACTGATTTTCATTGCAGGGTTCACGGAACTAGGCTTTTCTACATGGGTAAAAACATATTACAGTGGGTAAAGGGAGAAAACTCTCAAACCTGAAGGCTGATCTGTACCTTCTGGGGGAGTTTTAGAGCCAATAAAGTCGGTGTGCTGCGTGGAGAGGGTTTTTGCGTGAATAAGCTTTGTGTTCCAGTCAATGGAACAGAACAGTGTTGTGGCATTTTAGCCTTGCTACTGTAGTTCTGCTGTTTGAAACAGTGATGCTGGGGCACACAAAATAGTTAACAATTATGCAGCCTAACGTCCTCTTTTCCCCTGAAGTAACAGGCTCGGTGTGGGCAGTTGCTGCGCTGGCTTCTTATTTCCATGGAAAGACTAGTCCTGGGGAAGGAAACCTGCCTTCTGCTCTGGCTGCGTAAGGCAGCTAATTGTAATGGTGGTTTCTGACGTGCAGCCTCCTGTCCCATGAGGAAGTGGGCTGAGGGACCACCAAATGCCAGCATTCCTGGAGGTAAAGATCACACGGATTATGCACCTGCCACTAACGTCCCTTTCCTGTATTATTGCAGGTTAAGTGATTCCAACCCAGGGTGGCCACTGCATGTTGGGCACACACGACAGGAGTGTTGGTAACAGGCTGTATTTTGCTTCCTGACCACAGCCACCTTACGTTAAAGTTGCATATTCCTGTCCAGTGGTAATCTGGCACTGCCAGTTCCAGAGGCAAGATATTTTGCTCTGATGATGTATCAGAAGTGCTAGACTGCTGTGCTTTGTGCAGAGAAAACGTTTGCTGATGGACACTTATTCCTGAGGAGTGCAGGCTTTTTGTTCAGTGTGTTGATTATGCTGAAAGTATCATTCATTCCACGGCAGAGGAAGGTGGGTCCAGTAATGTCAGTCCTGTATGAGAACAAAATTACCTTATTAAAGCGGGTCTTCAGGACTCTGGGACAGACCTGACAGCTCACACTGCTCCAGAATGACAGTGTGGTGAACAGGAATGGGATGTGAAATGGAACCATATGATTCAGCTTTGCCTCTGGAAGGTTCAAGATTAAAAAAAAAACCAAACTCCAGAAAAGTAGGAAAATAATAGCCTTGTTGCTTTCATTAGACTGGCAGAAACTTGGAACTTCCAACCGTTCCATGTTGTCTTTTGCAGAAGCAGAAGCAGCATAAGGATTAATGAGGCAGCAAGAAATTTTACAACTCCTTTACTGGTGTTTCCTTGCCATTTCCATTTAGTTTTGCTCTCGTTTTACATGTGTTTCCTATGAGAATGTCTGTACCTACTTTCTTCTGGTAAAGAACAGTACAGGAAGAGCAGGGTGTGATGTGAAGAAACATCTTATACTCCCCACAGGTCAAGCTGCTCCAACTTGTCTGACTGCCTATATCTATCCAGCATCCAAGCCTGGCTTTGTGTAATGAAATTGGAAGATGATCATTCCATCTTTCCTTGACCACATCTCTGTGTATGGAAAACTGGCTCTGCCTCCCCAGTGAAGCCCCCAAGGCAGCTTTGCCAGAGAGAATGAAGATGTTGGCAGTTTGGTCTGAGGCAGTAATTGTAAAACTAAGATTAAGGAAACAAACACTTGGTTTTGGTAGGTAGGATATGTCTACTAGATGAATGTGTATATAGTCCATGGTTAAAAAGATGACATTAGAAATTCACATTGTCAGATCTCAAGTTCAACCCTCAGGAATTTTGTTGTAGTCTGTCTGCAAACTCCGGAAACTACCAGCAAAGCTTCAGAAGTTTGAAATGCTTGTGTGCTTAAGCTGCATCTGAAGCAAAGTTTGGGCCCTGCTGTGCTGAGCCCCAAAAGGTAACTGAATGCAGGCAACCCTTTGCCTTTTCTCACATGATCCTAAAGCAGTGCTTTTATCTCATTTTAAAGATAAGAATGCTATATGGCATAAAGGAATCAAGTGTCTTGCCTAAGGTTATGTAGTGAGGCAGTGGCAATGTCACAAAGCAAATCAGGTTCCTTCACTCTGGTACCATTAGTCACTGATCTGAACTGCCTAGTGCTCCACCTCCATCCTCTCCCTTCCTTCCTTTAATTATTCCATGAGAAAGGGAGATGGGGAAGAATACATTAGTTCAACAACTGCAGAGGGTGATAGAACAAAAGTGCAAACTCAGCAGACAATATGCACCTCTGGTGAAGCAATAGAAGGCAGTGGCATACCGGCTTCTTCAGATGTCTCCTCCCTGGTGAAGGCAAAGCTCTTTCAGCTGACTGTGCCTGCAGACCAGCAAGCCTCAAGTGATGTGCAGAGGAAGTGTCACTAAAATATCAAATTGAAAGGAAGTACAGCTATTCATTCCACTTTTCACTCCCTTCTCCACAGAGCAATGATATATGAGATTTTCAATAATTTCTGAAATATGCGTATCACAAAATTTAAAGCTTAAAATGTGGTAAATAGGGTCTCATGTAATGCAGGGGCTGTTTTTATACTGCCATATCAATACACACCTGACAGCACGCTGTTTTTCTGAGACACAAACTTCCTTGACAGAATGCAATCCAAAAATTACCACATGGCTTGTATTTCTTTGTTTTATAAATTGCAAAAATCCAAAGTTGATGATACTCCTAACAGCTGCCTAAGCCCCAAAAGGAGATTTATGAGCTTAATATTTTAGGCTGTATTGAAAAGTTCAAGCCCAGGTATAGACTAGTTTATTTTTACCCACTGCAGGAGAATTGCAAGGCCAAGCAACAGGAAATCAGATATATTTTGGCATTTCACATGAAGTTCTTTCTCTTCTTCCTTTTTCATTGAGGTGTGCAAATAAATTACCAAACCTTTTGTGATAAGAACAGCATTCCTATTACAGGGTTGGATAGTGAAGCGTTTCTTTTTTTTTTTTTTTTTTTGAACTGAACTACCAAAATGAAATTGCAGTCCTGATATTTTTAATAAATAAGATTATGCAAGTATTTATCTTAAATCCTTTGAACCTAAAGCAAATACATACGAATGTATTTTCTGCTTCCATACTTCATATTGCAGTAAGATGGGGGAAGTCTTAGAATGCTGTATTTGAGACCCAGAATTAATATCTTTCAAATGCATTTAAATGGAAAAAGTGTATGGATTCGTATTCAGGGTGTTTTTCTTTTTTTCCATGGTGAAGTGGCTTTTACTTTTTAGATCACTCTCAGGACAATTCGCTTATTTTTCCTGAGGTTACAGTTCAAAAGAATACAGCCCAGGTGAGATGAGTAAAGGCAGGCTGCAACTGGTAAATGTATTGAGCCTTCACTGTCTGGAGAGGTTACTCTTTGTTGTGATGCTGAACAGCAATGCTGGTTTCCCAGCTCCTCTTCCTACATTCCTGTTAATCTTATTTTGTGAGGTTTAGCTCTTGGTCCCTTATACTTGTTGCTTTGTAACATTTTGCCTCAACAAACTTGAATGAAGCTCTGGGACATAATTTGACTGGTAGCATTACAGACTTCTGCAATGGTTGCTTACCTTTACAGAGCAATGAACAGGGAAGGGGCTGCCTGAGCTTACAGGTCATTCTCTCATGGGTGCTTTTTTCATTTGTACCTAGTTTTTCCTGATAGTATAAAGCAGAATAACCAAATCATGTTGGAATAATCAAATTATCCCTAGTTAGCATGCTGAGAATGAAGCACTTGAAAAACTACCTCTCTATTATCAGCAGTATGCAGACTTTAGTCAAAACAGTTTGTAGTCTTAGACTTTAATTTGGAAGAAAGTTGTTCAGTTTGTACCTGAGCAGCTTTAAACATGAGACACACTTTCAGGTGTTTTGTTGAAGCCACTGAAGGAACTGGCGCTTCTGATAAAGATGACTTGTAAGAAACAAACTCTTGAACTGCTTCTGTAAGCAATAAGGTCTGTGAACCCTTGGTCCATTTCCTTCTGTCTCTTGCATCTAATGGGTTCTGTCTTGCTTTTGAATGCCACCCATGCAACTAGTATGGTTGACATATCTGGAAATCTGGAGTAATTCCTTGCTTCACATTTTACATGATACTTACATGCTTATGTGATCCATTTAGAAAGACTGTGGTGTGGTCTGTTTGCATAATAGCTGCCAATACTGGGTTATACTGCTTTGACTGCTTCATCCAACTTCTTCTTTTTAATGTGCACACACCCAGACTACAAACAGGTATGACAGGAGGAAACTCTCCTCCAGTGAAATCAGTGGGGGCTGCCTGGGTAAATCCCTCTGCTGTGCTTTCAAAGTGCAGGTACATCTATAGACTGCCATTAAAGAAAATGATGAAACATATATTTATATGTAAGTGCAGCCTGGAAGTCTTGGTGTTCTAGATGTAATGTAAATGCATGGGAAGAGACTATCCCTGCTTTGAAGACTTAACCAATGCCATGCAGCAGGTTAGGGGCACAGCATAGATCAGTGCTAAGAATGCAGGTTTCCAGCTTTTCATCTTTGAACCGAGTCTTTAACAATTTGGTTTTGTTTGTTTGTTATGTGCCTCTGACTCTTAGAATAGAAAAGAATCCCTCTCCATTTACACCTTATGTGTTGTATTTTCTTTTCTTACTGAATGCTTTTAGTACAAATGAAGAGAAGCAGAAATAGTAGAACAAAGCAGAATTCAACTTTTCTCTTTATCATGTGAATAATAGATATACAAACCTTTGATTCTAAGCAAGTCAGTGGAGCTGCACTACTAAGCTTTGGGGGGAAATACAAGAAAGAGCAGACTCAAACGATGGCTATAACCTTCCTTCTCCAAAAAATGTTAAATGCACTCTATTAGCTTAGTCTTAGCCTAAATCCTTAGTCCTCATTGATCAAAAAGGGAACCAAGAGTGAGGTATAGTGACATTCCATTCCTCTAGAGATGAGTGCTGCTTACTGGGGGCTCATGTCAGGGTGTCACCAAGAAACTGCCAAGCCTCATCCAGTTCACTGACCATTAACTGCTGCTGTTGTTTTGTGTGGGCGCCAGTGATCCAGCCAGGAGCAGTTCTAGTAGCCTCCACAAGGATTACACAGCCCTGGGAGTGGTGTTAAGTGACTCTGGAGCCCAGGTAGATTTTTCATCAATTCTCCCACTCAAAGGGAAGGGGTTTGAAAGGGCCAGTCCAATCTGGCAAATCAACAAATGGTTACAGGACTGGTGCCACACCAGGGGTTTGGCAGCCCTGAGATATGTGGTCTGCTGCTGGGGGGCTGTTTGGGTCCATCTGTCAGAGAAGGGGAGGAGCATCTTCCCTCATAGGCTTGCCAAGCCAGTAAACAGGGCTTTAAACTAAAGTTGCTGGGGAGAGGAAACTCAATCCATCCCACTCCTACCAGTTTGATGCTAGAGTCAGCAATAGATGCCCAGAGCCTGGAGAGGGATCACAAGTCAGCATGAGATGTGAAGAGCAGCACACAGGATTTCAAGCCACTTGTGCTAGTAAATTGGCCTTTAGGAAGGTGCCCATAGCATAGAGAATAAAGAGGAGTTAGAGACATGTGCATGCCTGCAGGGATACAACACTGAGATCACTGAGACATGGTGGGATGGATGTTCTGATTGGAGTGTTCAAATGGAAAGATACAGGCTCTTTAGGAAGGAAAGGAAAGGGAGATAAGGAGGGGGTCATCTCTATGTCAATGACTAACTGGAGTGCATGGAGCTCTGCCTGAGAGTGAATGAGGAGCTGACCGACTTATCCCTTGAGAACATGCTTGAGGGTCTCACGGTATTTGTTTCTTTAGTTTTGACAATTAAACTTAACACAGATGTGTTAGGTCATTCATGATCTTCTTGAGATTTATCATGAAGGCTTTTAACTACTTCAAATACTCTTGCTGATTCCCTCCCCAGCCCAACTTGTAAATATCCTTTAGAATACACCTTCTCTTTATGAGTAAGTAAGCACTGTGGCCCAGTAACACAGAGGATACAGAGTTTCTCATATAAGTACTCAGATGACCTCTTTTTCAGGTCACTTTTACATGCAGGGAAGGTTCTGGAGCTTTCTGGCCATAATTGAAGTGGTGGCTAGTGGAAAGTTCTCATGTTATTTTTTCTTTACAGGCCAAGTAAAGAAACTGCTCTCTGTCTGCTGAGATCAATGACAAAATTCCTGACAGGTTTTGCTGAGAGCTGCCCCTGGAGTGCTGGAGTTGGAAACATTAGTTAGGCACGAAGCAAACATCTGTTTTCATGCTGGCAATGTGAGTAATATGGTTCCTCAACATAAGAAAGAGATCAACCTGGCATTAGGTTTTGGCAAACACGTCTGACTCACATGTGCTCACAGGCAGACTGCGCGCACTGCATTTCTGTAAGGCAACTCCTGCAGGTACAAAGAGAGGGTTTGAATTTAATTATACATGGTTTGAGCTGGAGAACAGTTAGTGATGTGCCTTCCTGTCTGTGAATATGAAGTGTGTGCTCTCATTCTACTACCCTACAAACACATTCCCTCAGAAATTTGTAAGAATCAAAAGTTTTGTGTCCAAACATAGGCAAGGTCCATGTGTTGTGTTTAGATTAGTGACATCCTTTTCTACAGTGAAATACATCACAGGGAGCTTTCTAAGAGTGTCAGAAACCACTTTGAACTGAGAGATGACAAAATCAGGATGTATTATTGCAGTACAGTATTTTGGCAGATTAAAATGATGACAAATGAATTCTCAGGGTTTGATGAACAGAACTTTCATTATTTCCAATATTACTATGAAATCATTTAATTTTGAAATCTGTTCTGTAAATGTACTGACCAGGCAATCTTTTTTACCTGTTCTTTTTGTATAGGATCAATAGTTGATTTCAGCTTTTCTATCAGGCTTGTATTCCAATAAGGTTTAAATATGTAGCTACAAATCCATATGTAAAAGGTATAATTTACTTTCCAAATATAATGAAGTCCTTACTGAATTAAGACCATGAGATTATTATAGTCTCCAGCCTCATTCTGTCCAGTTGTGATCTTCTCTTTGCAGAAAACAATCCCAAAGCCTTTCTTTTGAACTTTTGTTTAATTTCCTGAAGACATTTTTCTCTTTGACTCATTTCTCCACATTTTTCTTTTGTGTTCTCCGTAGATCATCATAATACTGGCCTAACTTGAACCAAGCTTTTGTGAAGAGTTCAAGTGAATAAACAAAATTCATAGATGAATAAATAAGGATGCTTTAAAAATTATTTGAACAAAAGGTAATGAAAAGGACTTAAACAGACTATGAACTGGATATGGACAGTGTATATTCACATTACCTCTGACCACATTCTGACACTAACAGTGGCAACAAGATTAGGTCCAGAGGCCAGAAATCTCTTTAGAAAGCAAGAAGATTTCAGTGATGCTGTTTTTGCCCTTGAGCAAGTATGTCCTGGATGGCAGAAAATAAAACAAGGTGCAAATTAAGCTGATGGAAAAACGTGAATGGTAATATGCAGTGTGAGAAAGGAACCTAAGTTAAAGTAATATGGAAAAAGCTCTGGAGTTGGATGCGTGCAGCAGGGAAAGAAGGTATGTTATTCTTTGAAGTAAGGCTTTCCTGACAGCCCCAGGAAAATGGTGAGATCTAAGGAAATGGTGTGTTTCCATCAGGATGGCCCAGCACAGGTCTGAGCAATAACATTGTAGGAGGTGCTTGAATTGTTTAGCACTTGTTATGTTGCTATTTTAAAAAAATTATTTTGCTGTATCTCTTTGCTCAGCTTAGTACCATAGCGGGAACTGTAGTTAAGGCATAAGTACGAAATTGTAATGAAAACAATGGAGAGATGACAGCAAGTGCAGTGCAAGGAAAATAAAAAAAAAATTCAGGGGATGTCAAGAAAGTCAGTCTGATCTGACAGTTTCTAGGACTTTGTTCTAAAGACAGTGACAGCAACATTGATCTAAACAAGAATGGACACAGCACTGTAAAATACAGTGAACGATCCTGGGAGAAATGGGGACAGTATCTATAGCCTGAGTCTCTGAAGTGGCAACCAAGTTATCACAACACCTAAATCCTCACAAAACCATGCAGGTATTACACACAAGTGAAAATATTGATTATTTCTGTGCCTGCTGTGCTTTTTGCACAAGGGATTTTTCAGGTTAGCTTAAAAATTGTCAACTGCCTTAAAAGTAAGATTGTGTCTGCCTCATTTACTTGTCACTGGGAAAAGACTGATGCTCCATCCATCACCAGCTCCTTGTGCTGCAGTGGCCACTGCATTGTAATTCTCTTGTTATTGTAAAGAGCCTCCAGTCTTATCCTTTACTTTATAAACAATTCCCAGGGAGTCCCATGGGGCTTCTGAGGTGGGTGTAGATTCTGCTGGCAGCTGATTACTGTGGATGCTTTGCATGCATTCTTACTGAGTGCTTATAAAGTCAATTGTAAAAAGCTGACTCTTCAGTGGGAAGAATAGCACCAGAAGGCCACATTTACAGTGTTTCCTGTTGACTGGCCATTAATGACTGGAGAGTCATAATTTTTTAATGATTTAATATTTGCCATCTGCAAAAGCTGCTGTTATAATGGCATATATATATATTTTACATCTATTGTGGACTTGAGACTTATGTGTCACTAATTAGTACAGAAAATAATAAATAAAGTTAATTTGGTTGTGTTTTATATGCAGAAAACAAATGAGTCTGTTACTTCTACTAAGAATATTCATAATAAATCAGATTTTTAGTAGCTTAATTAACTTCTTAAATCTATGATGATTTGCATCAGCCTAAGCTTTGGTCCCGACACCTTTTTGAAGCTGTGTTACCTACAGTTTCTTGTTGTAATTCATGGCAACCTTTGAATCCTATGTACTTTGTTTTAGCAAGGAAACATAACTTGATTTTATTTATCATGAGAAAATGCACTCTTAACTCCAAAACTTGGTCAGCTATTTGTTTTTAAGTAGAAAGCACTGTATAAACTGATACTAATTGAACTAAAAAATCTTAAATACAAAATTTAAATCCCCCATTGTTATGACAATTCCCCTATTATTTTCAGTCTTTTATTCCTCCATTTCATTTCTATCCTGCTTGTACCAGCATCAGTCATTGTTTTTGGCAATGTTTCTTAACCTTTGAGCATAAAAAGTTAAGTGTCTTTTCTCAACCTAGAGTTTTAGCACTCTTGACAGCTTGAGGTCTGTTTTTCCTAAGGAACTTGTCAGGATTCAATGTAGTACTCAGAGACACAGCCTCAGACTTGTCAAGTTGCTTACTGCTTAGAGCTCTGTGCTTTGGGTATCCAGACTCCCAACATGCTGCTTGGCCACTGCTGGGCATGATCTGGCTCCACTGAAGCACTCCTACTGTGGACTATGAAAGGTTCTATGTAAAAATAACAAAGCAAAACAATCAATTAAAAAGCAAAACAAACAAAAAACCCCCCCAAAAAACAAAACAAAAAAAAAAACAACCACCAAACAAAAACTGAATCCCTCACTGTGGGATTTGGGTTTTTTGAAAAGAGAAAAAGAGGAAAGCATCACATATTTGGCAGAAACCCCAACATTAATAGCATAGAAACAGTGTCAGAAGTGAAAAATAGTCCTTATTGAAAATCCCAGGAGAATTACATTCTGAATGAGTGAAGGCTTGATCTTGGGTTGCTGCCACAGGCTTCAAGGAAAGCTGGAGATGCTCAGAGCTATATGGCACAATCCTCCAATCTTCATAGCCTAGGAGAAGTTCAAGTCTCATCTTTCTCTTATTAGAATACCTGCTTACTCATACTGCAGCCCAAGTCAGTGATACGAAGCCTTTTGGCTGGAAGTTGAAAGGAAGCTGAAATCCTATATCAGTGTGTTTGACAGTGAGGGTCTTAAAATACAGCAGATTAAATCCTGAGAAGTGGTGCCCATCTGCAGCTGGTTGGTGTGATACAAATGTCTAGATATCTACAAAGCTCCTACCATCTTTAATTAGAGTGGATTTATATAAAAACTTTAATCCAAGGATTGAAATGAAACCCAAGTGCAGAATTTGCTCATATCCTAAACTTTCTGTTATATAGAGTTTTCTTTATTCATAGGGCTAATTATAGTTTCCAAACGGCAGGTTAGAGGTCTTCAGGAAATAACTAGCAGGGTCCTGTCAGGCTGTGTAGCAGGTGGCTAGAGATGTGTGTCCTTTGGGAGAGGGACTAGTTAAAGGCATGTTGGAGAAGACAGCAACTTCACTTCTGTTTTACAGGGAGAGAATGAGGATGCAGAAATAGAGCAGGTATGTTTTACAGTGTACTGTCTCTGGATTTCCAAGTCTCCCTTATGCAACCAGTTTCCCAGTGGTAGACTTGGCTTGAGTTGGGAGGTGTGGAGTGGGCAGTCCCAGCCTTGAGCCCTGAAGTCAGGGGTGCCATTACTTTCCCCAGTGCTGCTCTCAGAGCACCACAACCAGCCTGGACACGCTGGTGCTGGCCAACTGGCAGTGAGGCAGTGACTCCCACTGCTGTTGCTGTGGGGCATATTGCCCTTCAGTGACCTCTTCCCATGATGCTGCAGAATATTCCATAGCTGGTGGCCAGCACCGAGCCAGGTGTGGCTGACTGTTTGAAACCTGAGCCTGCGTGATGAGCGGAGGGTGGGCTGAGCAGGATGAAGGATGAATACGGTTGTGTAATGAAATTGACTTGAATTCTCTCTAGCATTATTTGGCTCCTGCCTCCCTTTTCCTTTTCAATCAGTACAGTAGAAAATTCGTTTGAAGGGAGATAATTTTACAAAGTGCTGAGTTCAGTGTTCCAGAGCCTCTGGCATTCAGCAGGAGACTTGGATGCTTTTAATCTATCTCCTGTGTTCCTATATTAAAGGAAATGTTTTCAAAGTGATTTGAGCAAGTTACTTTTGTGAAATCTGTTAACAAATAATGGATATGTGTGTAACAGTTATTTCCCTTTCAAAGTTTGCCCTTAGGAGCAGAAAAGGTTTCTCATTGCTAGAAATACTTCTTTTTCTTCAAAAAAATGAGAAAGAAAAGAAAGGCTCTTGCATGCTGTTTTTCATTGCTGTCTCTTCTACTGGCTTTAATCATGAAAACCTCCCACCAAGGTCAAGGGGAGTTCTGGCTGATTTAGAGACTACAGGAACTGGAAAGTTGATGCAGATTTAGTCACTCTTTCCATAGGACCAAGGAAGACAGTGGAGGCAAGAAGCAAATCTCAAACCCAGGGACTTCCTCAATCATTTCCCCTTCACTAATATTTCACTCCTCAAGAGAGAAGATCTGCACTAATTTGAAGGGAGAATTTTTTAAAAGATCCTACCCACATGGTTATAACATTTTCCTGTCAAAGAGTGGATCTTGTAATCGTGTGTTTGGACTGGTGAATGCTCCAATTTCCCAGTGGGTTGGAGAATGCTGAAGTGATTAAGTCCCACAGGTAGTTTGCCAGGCTGTAGCTAAGGTGAAAAGTGTATCACAAGTATGTATGTATGATGTTACTTCTTACAATTTCAGATTTGGAAAAAAAAAAAAAAAAAAAAAGAAAGGAAAAAAAGAAAAAACCCCAGATTTCTTCAACATTTTATAGAAACTGTAAATAGACAAAATGTCAGCTATGACAAATTCTAAGACAGATGTGCCACAGGGTCTGTCCATGTAGCATGTTGTGACTAACCCAAGATTACACAGAGAGGTTAACCACCTCCTGTTACAGAAGTTCAGGTGACATGCACTGACTTGTTCCAATGGCAAGCAGCTTCCATGGTCTGCAGTGTCCAAGACAACACTAAGACCTGCATTTCCTGGTGGGCATGCAGAGCATGAGTAGACCAGGGTATCTGGGAGAAAAAATAGCCAAATGGGCTAGGACTACTGTGGGCAGTATAAATTTTGGGAGGAAAGGATTCCTGACTTGAAATAGTAGGTGAACTGAGAAGCACAAGGATCTTGGTGTGTAGCATGAGATAAGAAGCAAGAAGGTGTGGGATGGTAGTGCACAGAGAGTGGCTTTCATGAGTGGTGGAGAGTAGAGGATGGTGATGGGACAGTCATGAAGCAGCATTCTTACCTGTAGCCATGAAAAGAATGGCTCACCAGCAGACCACTACAATAAAACATATAATTATTTGGTTTATTTGTTGTTAGTTCCCATCAGGAGTAATTGAACAGTCTCAAGAGTCAGTGTCTTGAGCTGACATCTGTTGTAAACCAAATAACTGCAGCCTGGTATTTGTAGCTCTGTTTTTCTGTGCTCATTCAACATACTCTTTGCAGAATGAGTGACTGGGAAAAGTTGTAGCTTTGAGCTAAGACTTTTCTGATATTCAGTACCTTAAGATCTTGTTTGTACTGTATAATGTAAGTCTGCAGAACTGTGGCCAATCTTCAAGCATTGTGATTGTGGTCCTATTTCCTTAAGGTGGTGGAAACCTCTCTAGAGATGAGATACAGTGGTAGGGAGCAACAGTGATCAAGTGGGGCACAGAGGGTGTTTGTTATTCTGCCTTGCCCTTCTGTTCTCAGAAACTCCCTCTGCTGCCCTTACCTGTCTGTACTTTGCATAGTACAGCAAGAAACTGAGGACAGATTTGTCTGTGTGAAGAGCAATGTGACAGAGCCTTGGTGAGCTGTGTGTGTGAAAGGGATGGACATTCAGGGAACGAACAGTTGTCTGTCTGCTCAGCACAATATAATGCTGTTTCTGTGATTTGGGTATAATCATAAGACAAAAGTGAAGAATCCACAAAGAGAAAAAAAAATGGGAAAGAAAGGGATATTGCTAATAACATTACTCCTTTGAAACAATCTTTTGCTGAGTGGGGTGTATGCACTGTTGTTTATTTTTGCATGGGCATTTTTACTTTTCCAGTTAGTGTTGGCCAAGTACATTTATATAGTGATAAAACATGGCAATGTAACTTATAAGTCCTTCCTCCTGGAAAGAGAATCCCACTGCTGATTTTCTTATTTCACATTCCATTAGTACCTCTGCTGCCACTGTTTTATGTAGAAGTAATATTTCTGCAGGTCTCTTCCATCATTAGAGCTACTTCCTATTTTAACTGCTGCTCCCACCGGTTGGGCTAAGATTTAGGCCCACAGTAATAGAATCTCCTTCCTAACAGGTACTGGCAGAGGGGGAGGATTTCTCCCTTCTTTCCTTCCACTTGTTTGACCTGGACCTTCATCCCACCTAACTCTATTCTGCACTGTTTAGCTCCTTCTGCAATATGCTGATGCCCCTCCTGTTGTCTTACTGATGTTTTTTCAGCCTAGCTTAGTCTGGGTTAAAGATAGGCAGTGATCTGTTGCATTCCAGGTGTCAGAATAAGCTCACTCAGTGTCAGAGAGAATGGTGTCACTCCATGACTTCTAGATAATATTGACCTCTTCCAAGCCTACTCCAAAGTCCAGTGTGGTCACTGAGAGTCTGGTGGTGGTTGGGTCCAATCCATAATCCTCCTGTCACTATGGAATTAACATATCAATTCTGAGCTTTGTGTTTCAAAGTATATGAAATGGTTTTAGATGCACATTCTAGATTATACTGGAATGACTCCACATGTACCTTACTCCCACTAATTCTCCACTTGTGTCCCAGCCAGGCCCAGGAAAGTCCCTACGCAGCCCCACACCGGTGTGAGTGCCATTGGCACATCTCCCAGGGCAAAAGGCAGCAGTTCTGGTTGCTGCTGTTCTCCAGCCACTTTTAATGCCACTAGCCAAGAGATGTTTCTGACTTTCTGCTCAGAGGAATTTTGCTTCTCCGTTGAAATACATTCCTCTTAGGTGTGTGTGGGAACTGCCTTCCCAGGAGATGTACGAGCTTTAACTCAGTCGCTGTCCCGGTACTACCGATGCCTTGAGCAGCGCCTGCTGTACAAGGCTGGATGCAGCACTACCCCTCTAATTTCAGATCCCTGCCAGAGTCCTGTGTCTCCCTCCAGCAGCCACTGCCACGTTCCTGTGTGATCACCGACTGTGTACATGTGCAGCTCTTTGTGGCCACCACCGCGTTCCTCAACAGCCGGCAGGGTTAGGTCAGATCCTGTGGGGGACTCTTCGCTGTGAGGGTGGGGAGGCACCGGACCAGGCTGCCGAAGCAGCTGTGGCTGTCCCTTCCCTGGCAGTGTTCGAGGCCAGCCCGGGCCAGTGGGAGGTGCCCCCGCACAGAGCAGAGGTGCTGCATCTGCGTGATGTCCCTTCCAACGCAGGCCATCCTGTGGCTCTGGCGCCAGCACTGCTGTGGCTCGGCTGCCGTGTGCCGGCTGCTGGCGTCGCACCAGTCCCGACAGAGCGCCTGTCGTGACCGCCGCCTCGCGGGGCCGCCCGGGTGGGCGGTCTCTGCCGCCCCCTGACGGCGGTGCGGCCGCCGTGTCCTCCTGCGCTTCCACCGGAGGTATGAAGTTGTTCCGGGCCATCTCCCTGAACCCGGAGCGCTCAGTTTCACAGTGCTCGGCAGGAAACCCTCCCGCGGGCGGCACCCTGAGCAGGGGCTGTGCTGCGCCTCGGGGTGCGCTGTGCCCGCCCTGCACGGCCAGCGAGGGGAGCGGCGGCGACAGATCCAGCAGGGACAGGTTGGCCAAAACGGCAGGAAAAATAGCTCCCTGATGTGACATTCCCCGCCCCGATCAGTTTTTTCTAACAGATTCCCCAAACCTTCACAGGATGCTGGGTCCTTGACTTCATTTTCAGGGCTGAGAAAGGCAGAGATAGCCACGGAGACAGAAGATTTGACAAGAACAGCTCCTGCTTGTGCTGGGAGGTCACAGAGGAGTTCCAGAGCTTCTGGAAGAGTTCCAAAGACAGTCGCATCACAGGACCCCAACAGGCTTGAGAGGCTCTCTGACAGAGTTTCCCTTTGTTACCCAGCCTGGAGCAAGCTGTGGTATGTTTTGTTTTCAGTGTATCTTCGTGTTACTGAAAAGGAACCTTTAGCACAACAGTATCGATCTTCCGACATCAAAAAGCCATTTGTAAACTAGAACAAGTGTTAACTAAAAGAGCATCGTCTGCATATTTTGGTCTGGTACCTTTTTACCAAAGATGTATTTTGAGATCTTGTAGCTGGGTACTGGCTACGGGGCTGCATGTGACGAGGGAAGGTGAGGACAGTCATTACAGCACAGGAGCTCTGCCACATCCCAGCACTAGGGGCCACCCATACTCAGACACAGCTGCAGGTTCCCACAGCTCCAGCATACACACACACACACACACTGGCAGTGGAGATATTTGCATAAATTTTACTGGTAATGAAATGAAATGAGATGAAATGGAATGGAATGTAAAAAGAGGAAAAGTAATTAAGTGTGGTAAATATGATTGCAAGAAAGAATTTATTTATTCATGAAAGTGAGAAATGAGACAAATTCATTTCTCATTTACAGTAATTTTCCTTGTTTTTTGCTGTGAGGATGATTAGCTCGGTTGCAGACTGCTTTCACAGTAAGCTGATTCTCCCCTAGGAATATGTCACCTGTAAATCAAAGTAGGCTTTTGAAATTAGTGCATTACATATTTAAAATTAAGGATTTAGTCAAATATTTTGACAGGAAGCCAATTTTTGTGGTTATCTGTTCCGCATCAGTGAGTGTTTTCTATGTGTTGATAGTGAACCCTATGCTCCTTACAGTTCATGACTGTTAAAGAAAATGATTTTACTCTCCTAATCAGAATTTCTTGCTTCTGAAGGTGGTGTGATGATTTCTCTGTGCGAGCCATCAAATCCATTTGTACCAAGAGCTGAATGATAACAGTCATCTTGCATCAACACTCATATTTTGGAAAGCAGGAATACCTAAAGAGGTATCCAAACGGGATGGGCAGAGGGTTCAGAAAATGGTTTTCACAATATTTGCACTTGCTGGTTTTTTGTTCCCCCCTCCATCTGCAAGCACATCTCAAGTCCTGTGTTCAGTTTTGGGCCCTTCACTACAAGAAAGACATTCTGCTGCTAAAGAACGTACAGAGAAGGGCAACAGAGCTGGGAAGGGTCTGGAGCACAAGTCTATAAAGAGCAGCTGAGGGAACTGGAGGTGTTTAGTCTGGAGGAAAGGAGGCTCAGGAGAGACCTTGTCGCTCTCTACAACTATCTGAAAGGAGGTTGTAGCAAGGTGGATGTTGGTCTCTCGTCACAAGTAAGGAGAGATAGCACAAGGAGAAATGGCCTCAGCTTGTGCCAGGGAGGGTTTAGACTGGATATTAGGAAAATTTCTTCACTAAAAGGGTTGGCAAGCATTGAAACAGGCTGCCCAGGGAAGTGGTGGAGTCACTGTCCCAGGAGGTATTTAAAAGATGTGTAGACATGTTACTGAGGGACATGGTTTAGTGGTGGACTTGGTAATGCTGGGTCAATAGTTGGATTTGATGATCTTAGAGGTCTTTTCCAACCTAAATGGTTCTATGATTGAGATAAACTTTAGCTACAGTAATAATCAACAGCTCTAACGTCAGAGTGTCAAGGAACACTATTATTCATACTTCTGTCTGACATCTAGCATAGGGACAGTAATTTTTATGTAGAAGTTTGGTGTCCCTAGGAAGTCCTATATAACAAAATTCAAAAGAATTTTTAAGATTTCTCCCTCATACCCTATAACTGTGTAAAAGCTGGTTATAGCAAAGCCATGGTTGGATGCTTCTGTCTAATGGAGAAGAATTAGAAAAATCTTTCTTCAGTTACAGAGCAGGTGAGGTTTTCTACCATTCCTCACTCCTTACTCAAATCAAGCACAACTTTCTAAATACCCCTACTTAGGGTCTCAACTCAGAAAATGACAAACATTAATATCTGCAAAATGTATTGTGTGACTTGCTGTCTGCGGTCAAAGACTTATACTCTAGTACTTCTCCCAAATACTGGCATTTTTCTGTCACATTCATTATCTGTGGTGTCGATTATTTCCTTTAGGCACACAGACTTTCATCTGCCTCCAAATCCATCTTATTTTGTGGCAGTACATAAGACTTGACAGTGGACTCATCATCAAGTAAAATATACTTCTGATGTTCCATAAGTTGTGGAGAAACACAGAACTGAACAAATTTTCTGCTAAGTGTTTAGATGTAGTACTCCACATGGCCAGGGAGTGCCCCTTCCTTTAACTGGCCCTTTTCCTGCTTTGTACTTCTATTAATTTTATTTAGATTTTCTAAATGAGACAGGTGCTAGCAGTCCCTGAGGTGCTCCATTGTACTCTCACCTCCTCTAACACTTCACTGCTGGTCATTATCCTTTTTTATAGACCTTCTGCCAATTTTCCATCCTGTGACTGCTTATGTCTGAGGCACTTTGAACTGAGTACAACAGGGAGCTGCTGCAGCAAATGCTTTAATAAAATCCCCAAAGCAAAATCCTGTTGTACTCTTTGCATTCATTAATGTTGCAGTCCAGTACAACTGAAGTTTGTGCAACAATATGTCTTCACAATTGCACGTTGTTTATTGCTCAAAGCATTCTCTGCTAGAGGATTTGTGAATTTTGGCTCTAAGCATTGTTGATGTTTTACAGGTGTCTGAAGTAATTGCTGGTGCTGTACTTGTTTTGTTCCCCCGTGGCTGGTACTGCAATGAAGGTAATTTCTTTACTGATATTCCAATGCGATTCACAGTGATGTGCTTCAGGGTGTACTACTGGTGGAGTTTTTAGGAGCTGACCCTAATGGGAGGTCAGAATTTAATCCCTTGATGCATGAGTGTTTATTTCCTGTGTATTTTACAGCATGTTTGACCTGAAATAGCTTTGTACTTGAGGTAGAATTGCCACGCTTGTGCCTACAGCCTTATCAACAGTTCTTACTGGTTTTGTTGGTTACTGTGTTGGCTGGTTTTTCATGACTCTTTCACAAATGCTCAGATATAAGCAAAACAAGCTTAGTAGTCAAACAGACAGACCACAAAAATCCCTGCTGTTATTCCACAATTCCCCCACTTGGAGAGCTTCAATTATTTAATAATATTTAGGTTCATGTACTGCTTTTCATCCTAAAGCACTTTATAAACATTAATTCCTATTACTTGTAAGTATTCTATTTTTTTTTTTCTTTTCTCAGTCCCTTCTTCTCTCCAACCACCAAGACACAGGAGTCAGTCTCTGGACAATTCACTAGAATAGGAGCTGCAGTGACTAAGCAGTCAAAATATTTGCATGATAGGTTTATCAGTCTGCTCTGCCAAAAAAGCCACCCACCCTTCTCTTGGTATTCAAGGCACAAAGGTTACAAGACTGAGTATAAGTTACACTGGCTTGGTGTCATCAGAGAAAAGTCTAATAAGCACAGTCCTTGGGGGCTGGTTCTCTCTCTTTAATAACAAGCAATAGATTTCAGCATGAGTTTTGGAAGTTACATGTGCAATTAAGAATGTGCATATTTTAAAATGTTAAAAAAAAGTATCAATCAAGAACATACATGGAAGCACCTTGTAAAACTCTGGTTGTCTTCTGCTAGATTGATTTATTTGGCTGATTATGGTGTTTGTTTTGGGAAGACTTTATTACTTTGAATGCACTCTATTGCCTTATCAAATCCACCTGTGTGAAATACACAGGTGAATCATCTCTTCAGTTCCCTGCATTAGGAGTATAAAGGCAGAGCTTTGCTTTTAGAAGCAGCTACATCTTCGATTTCAGTTTGAATAACAAAGGCTGGCATTGTGAGCAGTAAGAGAAGGAGGAAGAGGAGAAGGATGAGAACTTATTGAGGGTGCAGCCTCCAGGTACCAGCTGGGCATCTTTGGTCTTAATATAGTGCTTATTCACAGGTTCCTGTTAAATATAGACATGGCACTAGATGAGAATATCAGCATATAGAATATGGCAGGGGACTAAGAACTGAATAGTGCTAAGCATATTTGTGTGTGTATTTTTGTCATGCACTGTGTATTTGTTCATACTGAGTAAATTATACTATAGAAAGTAGAGGTAGATTAGGCATTATTTTACACTAAAAAACCCTAATGTTGTGAAATGCTGACTTGAAAACCAAATTCTGCCTTCGTGCAGGCACTCATAATTCCATGGAAATGAGTGGCTCGGGTTGTATCTTAAGGTAGGCGCAGTTTCATTGTGGCTGAATTGGTACTGCTACACATCAATGTAGAATTCCTTTTCCTGCTTTGTTTGTTGGGGTTTTTTTCAAGTAGAAATTTGGCATTGCTAAATTAAACTTGTGTCAGAAAAACCCCAGAACTAATTTTGTCATAAAATACCTAATTATCCTAAAGGAAAAATATTTCCTATGTGTTTGTTCTGACATACTCCTTATCAGAGCGAGCTGGGGACTCCTGTTTCCTGCTCTGTCAGATGACATAAACAGCAGTGTGTCATAACCAGTGATGCCTGTGAGGCAGCTGCTCTTGTGCACTGTGAGCAGGCACCTGGGTAGTGGAAGTTAGGGAAGAGAGTGGGATCACCATTGCTAGGAGATGTGATGGAAATGTTTCCTAATTGAAATATCTAAGAATTATAGTTTATTTTATTTTTTCCACAATGTCATATAAATTAACTTTTTTTTCCACAGTGTCAACATTTGCCTTAAAATAAAATATTCTCAGCAAGCTCTGCCTAAAAATCCTGTGAAAATCCCAAATTCAAGCTCAGTATTGCAGTGATATTTTTACATGACGCTTGCTGTACATGAGGCAGCATTTGGTGCCTGTAATGTGAGCAGCTGCCTGCTGTATTATGGTTATCACCTATACTGTGCAAGGCCTGAGATAACTCAGTGTCAAGACTGAAATAAATAAGACACTCTCTCCTGTCACCTGCCATGCAGTGTCAATATGTTAAGTGAATGTTTGACAGTAGAGTGATTTTTATGTCATGTAAACCTTCAGGACAGCAGTGAGTGGCAATTAACTGATCCTCACCTAAGTCTTGTTGCAAAGCCCAGCAGTGGCTGGAGTGTGGCTTTTCCCACTGGAAAGGAGTCAAACACAGCAGTGTCAGTTGAGCTCCAGCCATGCCCTCCTCAGGGGCGGCACTCAGGGTCCCCGTGTCAACCAGAGGAAGGATGACAGCCCATTAGAAGGGAAGGAGGAATTTCAGTTTTTCATTCAGCAGTTTCCCATATGTGGGTGTGAAAAGCCATGAGAAATGTGAACCTTTTATCCTTTCATTCAGAACAGATAGCAGAGGATGCTGAAATGCCACAGAGACTGTCCAAGCTGAATATTGGCAAAAATTATGGTTTATGGGTTTATTAATTTCTCTGATTTTTTTTTTTTTTTGGGGGGGGAGGCGTTTTAGCAAAATTTCCATGGTTTCAGCTGCAAATTTGGAGATTCACTTTGTCTACTTCTATAAAACATATAAAAAATTAAGAATGGAGGGTTCAAAACCAAGCCAAATTACAAAAAGGCTGTGTTCATAGATCAGACTGGAAAAGACAACTCTAACCACAGATTTCAGGTTCCTGTTTAAGCAGATCATCAGAGCCCAAAATCTTAATTTATTTGAACTAAAGCATCTCTTTTTGAACATGCAGATGATTTTTAATTTAAAATTTGTAATGAAGTAAAATCATAAATCCTGGTATACTTTTCCAAAAGTTTATACTTCTTTTGGAAAACTGTAACATGTTTCTAGTGTGAAAGAAATATGTAACAGATTGTGTTTAACTAATTGCACGTCACACCCCAAGTAATTTTCAGTTTTGTAGCCTGTTAGAATGAAATCTACAGTTGGTAACACTTGGAGTCAACCAGTAAAACTCTGCAGTGGTACAACTATGTTCCAACACCTGATATTAAGTTAGATTCAATTGTGAGCCAATTTTTCTCTGTCATACCTCAGGTATGCCAGCTGTAAAGTGTTTACAAGCTCTGGGTGCAACACCCCTACAGTCCCAGGCAGGCAAATCACTCGTGAACAGGTCACCTGTGCAGAGTGGTGTGGGTGAGCAAAAAGCAGTCTGTTTGTGAACTTTATGCATATGTGTCTTTGTGCCTGGAAAGCCAGGAAACTGAGTAGCCAGAAAAGGAAGCAATTGCAGTGAAAAGGAAAGAAGAATGTGTTCTGTTTGACATTTAAGGTCAGATTTAGGACTTCACGTTAGACTACAATAATACAATGTTGTGTGAAGTGTCTGATAAACCACACAGTGGGTCATACACTCATTGTAAACTGAAGATCCAGAGTGCAGGAATGTGCATCTTGTACCCACTGCTTAATGCTACTGACAGTCACCATCACCACCTCAGAAAAATTTGCACTGCATCACGGCCACTAAGCAAGGACTCCTTCTGAAGTGGTTTTTACTGTTATTTCCAAGAACAGAGCAATGACAGCTATAGATTCTTTCAACACCCCCACTCAAGCAGGAATCATTTCCATTTTGGACCCAGAGACACTCAGGTAAATAGGCAGGCTGCAGCGTGTCAGAGGATCCTCTCCACTGAAAAGCAGCTGCATGTCAGGGTAAGAAGCCAGGGATGCCCTTTTAACCCTTCTCTGTGTGATCACCCAGACAATTTGCAATTTGAACAGGGTATTTATTTTACTATGAAGCCCAAATCTGAGGATTTAACTGTACCAAAGCAGACATATGGAATGAATAGGCTTAAGTGTGTTGCTGAGAGTTCTGAGTGGGCAGTAGTGGGAGCAGCCTCAGTGTCACGCAGGACTGAACATAGTGTTGCACAGACCTCCTATGCTATTTTAGTAGGGTTTTTCTTCCCAACTCAATTGATTCCTGTGTGCATAAACAGTGGGAGGGCAGACAAACCTCAGGCATTTGGAGAGTTTAGTAAAGTAAATTCCTAACTTTTTTTTTTTTTTAGTTTTTTAGCATTAGGCATATCTGTTACGTGGGAATTGGTAGCTTTTCATGACTTCTTAGCTTCATTGAAGTTTGCTGTGTTGGTACATTTGGTCAGCTCAGAGAACTTCCCATCTTTGAGCACACAGGAAAAGGTGGAAAACTCTTCTCTGGGGGAAAAAAAAACAACCAACCAAACATTAAAACACCATTTTTGATGGTGCCTTCATCAAGTCTTGAAGTAACCATGAGCTCAAATCAGTTCCCCTCACTGTCCTCCCCTATATGGTTTAAGGTCTTCACAACCTCTACTGGAAGAGTTGATGGAGGTGGGAGGGAAGAACTCTCAGTTCCAGCACTTTGACTGAGGAGCCTCCAAAGAATTTTTAGAGGATGACAGTGAATAGGCCAAACTTTGAACCCAAATGCAGACGTTTACCACATGGCTTTTGTTGAGTACAGACTCTGGAATTTGGCATTGATGCCTTGGGCTCTCCAGGATTTCAACAGATGTAGTGTATTGATTTAATGTTTAAAAGGGAACCCTGCTGTGGCTTCCACAGCTTGTTTCATTGCTTTAGAAATCAAGCAGTAACATACAAACAATACAAGCAATTTTGTGTTATAAACAACATCCAATGTTTAGGGAATTGGGATTAAAATAAAATGTCTTCAAGACTCTTGGCATTCCCTTGTCCTCCATCTGGAGATTGTTTTCTTTTTCCAGACTCTTCCCACTTTTGTCTATTTCTGAATTTTCAATATTTTCATTGTACCTTGGAAATATCTTCAATTTGCAATTTTTTTAACCACACACTAACCTTGATAGGGCTTGTTGTTTGCTTCAAATAACTCAGAACTCATAAAAAGGTTAACTTTACACGTGAGAGAAGAGTGATTGTGCAATGCTCACTCTGCAGCACTCTCTGCATCATACAATATTCATATGCAAAAAGGGAGCCCACAATAAGATCATTTCTATGTTGACATCCCCTCTTTGTTTATACACTCTTGGGACCCAATGCTTATTGCTGGTTATACCAGTTTGTCTGTGGTGTGGGGAGGAAGTCATCGTGCTTCTGGAAACACCCCTATAAACTTAAAAGCAAAAAAAGCATAAAATCTTTTACTAGTTGCTTTCAGAAGCATTCAAATGAATTTGAAGAAAGAAAACTAGGTTCCTTTACCTCTACTGCTGTGTTATTGACATGATTACACCTTAAAAGAAAAAGTGTAGAGCTTGAAAATACAAAGGCAGGTAAGGTAGTAAAAGATTTGGACCCCCTTCTGTGTTGAGCAAGACATGAGGTTTTGTGGAGCATCATGTGAGGTTTTTACCTTAGAAAGAAACACCTGAATGGCGATGAGGTAGAATATTTCAAAAGTCATGCATGAACCGGAGAGTGTGAAGATGAAAGCATGATTTACCTTCTATCATATTTCAAGAAATAGGCAACAAATCTAAGAGAAATTAGGATACCCTTCTTCAAACACAATGTAGGTACACCATGAGCTTTACTGCCAGAGGGTGTCATCAGTGCTGAAAGCTTTTTGTCTTATGCTGTTTGTATCACTCTCTTCAGTTTTTCCATCTATCAAACCATGTTCTTTCCACTTTAACTACCTCTGCTATTTTCTACTTTCTCTAGGTCCTCTTCAGATTGTTTGCCCTCCAGCAGATCTTTAGCATGAGACCTAGAAAAGAGTTTAGCAGCTTGACAGCCATCTACATTTTCTAGTTACCAGTGATCTGAGGGCAAAGAATGAAGTACCTCAAAGAGCTGTTGAAGTATTCACTCCTTGATAAAGTCAATTTGTTTAAGAATTTTCCTGCTTACTAAATAATGGTAATATACAAAAAATTTGTTGTTGCTACTGTTTTACTTGTTCAATTGCTTGTTAAATTTTTATGCCTTTGGCTGAGGGGAGATTTTTTTAAAAGCGAGGTGTTGTGATTGCAATATTGGGCACAGTGGGGATCATGAAAAATGCCAGATGGAACAAAATTATTCTGATTTTTGATCCACAAAGAGTCTAACTGTCAGTCATGCTGAGCATCCAGCAGCTCCCATTGAAATCAGTGGCCCCAGGCCAATCCTGCTAGAAGTGTTTAGTTTAGTTCACTGCACTGACATTACTGCTGAACCTGGCTCACACCACAGCTGAGCTTTAAGAATACAGAAAGAGATGATAGTGTCAATAAAATCAGGAGATGCAAAGAAGCCCTGGGGAAAGGCCAGAGATTGATGCCCTACTGTTCCCTCCTTTTTCTTTTGAAGCTCTTTTGCATTTTTCATTCAAGTGCTGCATGTCTTTTCTGTTTACCATGGCTCTCCTCTGTCAAGTCTATTTTGATTTAGTAGGACCTGGCAGGAAACTGATTTGGAAATATAATTTGCATCTCAGGCCACAGTCTGAAGTCATACTTGTTGAATCTTTTCTCTGTTTCGTAGCACATTCTTATGCTATATTACGAGGGGAGGGGGGGAAATCCTTGTGATGACACTTGCTTGTGGTACACAGAAGAGCATGGCTAAAATGAGCAGAACAGTTCCTTAAAATACACTTACGATTCACTCATAAGGTTTATTCAGGGGGTTGTTTAGTCTTCTGGTTTGTTTTGAAGTGTTTTCCAGCCAGCAGTTCAGTTTTATTTTGAAGCACATCAAAATTCCAAATCAAAACACACCTGAAATTGAAATAGCAAACTTCAGACCCAAAAGTAAGATTATTTGGATGTTTGTGTTCATGTCTGGATTTTGCCCACTCTTGAGAACAACAGAGCAGTGGTGAACATTTGAAGCCCAACTTAATGATTTTATTTGAATCTATCTCTCTATTAAAATAGTAAAACTGTTATTGATATATTTAGAAGAATTAGCATACATTCTCTGTTAAAGGCGGTCTGCTGCTCTGTCTGCATGAAGGTAAATTGTTTGCAGAACAGGAGAATCCCTTCAAAAAATTCACAAGCAATAGAGGATATATCAACTTCAAAGCATGAGGCTGGGATAATAAGGAAGAAGGAAACAATGAAAATAACAAAAGACCTGAAAACTTCTGTCAGTGCATCTTCTGCCTATACTTCTGTTTCATGGATACACTCCAGGTTCAGATCCCTGTTAACAGAAATGTAATCCTGTGCTCACCTGTGAGCAGGGAAGGACATAAATCTACAATTCAGTGAACAGAATGCTTTCTTTGGAAAGCAACCTTTTAGTATGAGCTGGTTTGAATTCTGCTGTCTACGTGGTCAAACTCTTACCTGAGATGACACCACCATTCCATGGAACTCTTGCAAAAGCATTACAGTGTTAGATTACTTTTTCATAGTATTAGGTTGTGCCTTCCCATATCTAAATTGCTTACAAACATATTGTTTAAGCTTCTAGCAACACCCTTCAGTTTGGACCACAATGCAGTTAGGTTTGTGATGTGTAAGTCTCCTTTTTTGGGTTGCATAGAATTATGATAGCCAGGAGGAAAGAAAAGTGTAGCAGGAGTGGGAAGCTGGAAGTGAGTGATAGGAGCATTGCTGGTGTTTTCCCATGTCCAGTTTATCAGTCTGCAGGAGAGGTCAGGCTGTTAATAACAACTGTGTATAGTTAATTATTGTCAAAGATTGTAATAAAGCTGCTTGAACTGCCCAACATCTCAGCCCCATGTACATGCAGTGTTGGAGGTCCAAGCAGTTTAGCACCACACCCATGAATGTCAGTTCTGTGCCTCCCAGCATGTGGCAGAGCTGTGTGCTGGAGCTGCCTGGAGTCACAGACGTGCTGCCAGCCCAGGTGGGTGTTCCCTGTGTGCTGGAGATGAGGCTGTTGTGGCAGGGTAAGGCTGCCCACCAAAGGCAGCAGATGCGGCTGTCCCTGGAGCAAATCAAGCAATGAAGCCAGTTGGCTGAGAATTCCCAGCTGACCACCTGTAGCTGGGGATGGCCTGCCTGGAGAAGCCAAACTTGCAGCTTGATCCCTAAGTTTTTGGAAGCTCATATGCAGCTCCACAAGAGACAAAAGGGGCAATAAATGGGAATTAGCATGATAGCAGGCTTAGATTTTGCCAGATTGTTTGCTTTATTTTTCAATGTCATAGAACATTATGAACAAGTTCTCCAGATGGTCAGGCCTCCTTCCAACTGTCCTTTGAAGGTGGACTATAGGAGAATGGGATCTTCTGGCAACTAGTTGCAACATAGGAAGCCTATATTGTAATCTTCTAACTGTCCGTTTTCAGGGTTGCTTTGAGTTTACTTGTACCAATTTGCAGCTTGGTGGCCCACTTCAGCTTGGTCTTTAGCCTTCCTACAGCCTTTCTCTGTACCTGGAAAAGGTAGCCTGTGCAAACTGTTACTGTCACAATGTTGCTAATGAGGTTTTACTCCAGTGGGAGGCACTGAAAAGGTGTGTTTTCCCTGGCTTAATTAATGCACCTACAGATGAAACACAGATAAAAGGTGTGTTGTGTAAGCCAATTCACAATAGATAAAGAGGTGACATGTTCAGGACAAGTCTTTATATTATAACAGTTTGGATTTTATTTTTGTACAGCAAACAAGCAATTTATGCTACCAGGCAGTTTTTATCTTTTGTGGGAACATAATGCAGCCTTTCCACTTCATGGACAGTGTTTTGAACATTCAGAACCATTACTCAGGTTTTCTTCTTACTCTTAGCTAGCTAAAGGTTTCTATATATAATAACTGCCCATTCCTCTAGCCTCGAGGAATGGATGTTGACATAGCCAGACACAAATCCTCAAGAGAGTAAACAAAGAAAAACAAGCTCTCTTAGTGTATGCAGAGAAGAGCCTTGAACTCTTCACACAGCCAAGTAGATGTGCCATCTCCTTTTTAAATGCTCTGGCTCTATTGGTTGCATTCACATACTCTGACTGTAGCTCTGGGCTGATGGCTGTTTGGGCTCTCAGCACCAAGTCTAGAGCTTGGAAAAGGCACTTGCCAATAAACTGGCTGCTGTCCAGCAAAGAAAGGGGGTTATTTGTGTCTACCTGCATGGGGTTATTTGTCTCTATAAATATGCTGTCTATTCAGTGCTGACAATTCCCACAGTTTTATGATATGGCTCAATATTTAGTGCTGGCCTAAAAGCCAGACCTGAGGCATTGTGTGAGATGTTTAGAGGTCCTATGGTTATAAATATAAAATGGGATGTTTTCCATTCTCTTGAGTGCAGCAGATTGGACACACCAAGTAAAAGCAAAGTTTTCCTTGAAATGTTCTTTTTAAAAATTCTCTCAGATGTGTTTTTGGGTGCATGAGAGGGTTTCTGGCCGGCTGAAGTTAACAACACTGCACTCATCTGTTTTCAGTGAAACCGTGCTAAAGTCAGAGCCTGCCTTGGCAGTGCCTGCAGCTCTGAGCTCCTCTGCGCGCTGATGCAGCACAGATTTCACAGCACAATGTCACTTTGTGATGCTTTGGGCTTGCTGGCTTGGTAAATGGCTTGCACTGACCCCATCACAGCGCGGCTGCAGCTCATGCTCAGCACAAATGATGCTACTGGACACGGTGGCTTTTGGGGCAGAAAGGCCACAGGGAGGTGCTCCCGCCTGCTGACCTGGCGGACAAAGCACAGCCGCGCTCGTAGGGAGTTTAAGCGCCTCTCACAGCTCTGTAATTTGTGCCAGGCACAGGAGAGCTGTGGAAGGTGGCCAGCGGGTATGGTGTCTTGTGCAATAAAGATAGTGAGCACTTAAAAACAGGTCTTTCAGTCATGCAGAGAGGTTTTCACTCTCATGAGGGGAGATAAAGAAGCTGTTAACCTGCCAGCGGATTCACAGGTTTAAGCCCTGTAGCGTCCACAGTCATAATCTGATCTGATTTCCTGTATAATATAAATTGTGGAATTTCCCTGGCTTAATTTCTGCTTCATGCTCACTCCCTATGCCAGCGAGAATGCCCTTAGCAGAGCCGTGTCTGGATGCAATTTCCACACTTCCAATGGTGGCAGGCGGGTGCAGATGAGGAGTGGGCACGGGGCGGGCGGGCCCTCGACCCTCGCCACTGGCGAGGGAAGGAACTGCGAATGGCCGGGGGGCCCGGGCCAGTGTGCGGGGTTCGGGTGTGCGGGGCCGCGCGGTGTCGCTGCGGGGCTGCGGGAGCTGCGCGGCTGCGATCGCTGCTCTCCGCTCTCCCGTCACCGAGCTGCAGAAGCGCCTCCTGGGGAGCGTTTTAACCCGTTGAAGACAACAAACGTGAAGGGCTGCATGGAATTTACACGGTCTGTGTGTTAAAGCCAGATTCTGGTCTCCGTTGTTCCAGAAAATTCGAAAATTGCCTCTTTGTTTAGAACCTTATCAGAAGCTTTTGATGTGACATTTCTTCCAGTGGTGTAATTTTAACTTGAAAGTCCGTCTGCTTTTCAGTCTGGATCACTGTGGTAGTTATCTGTCATCCCTGTGATATTGTAAAGCATAAGACAAGCTAATAACCTGATGAGGGTGGGGAGCACAGATTTCCCACGCCTAGTCCATTCAGCCCCAGAAGGTTTTTCCAGCCGTGAGTAGCAGTTAAATGTCTAAAATTGCATGCCATATTCTGAGTGCTGGGAATCAGGCTGCAGAGGGAGCTAGTCTCACGGTAAAACTCTTCCTCTGAACATCCTTTCCCTGTCAGTCCAGGTGATCCCTTCAGGTTGTTCTCTGTGTCACAGAGGTAGCACTAGTGAAAATCCAGTTTTTCCTGAATGTATCTTATGTTGTTCCTCAGCAGGACTGTTTTCCAGGCCAAGTTTGAGGACTGAGGCTGGTTGTCTGGGAGTTTGTTTAAAAAGTGTGGGTGAAAGAGCAGTTTTGAATGACAAGTCAGTCAGACAGAGGTATTGGCTGAGTCCTGCAAATGTGAGCACCAACACCACAGTGCAGGTCCAGAAGGTCTGGTGAGCCTTCATTGTATGGGACAGTTGCTGTACAGATGGTTGGTGCTTGCAGAGTAAATATGATACAGTCAGAACAATTCTGACTTATGTGCTCCAACTTCTGCATGGAAATACAGCAACTGGGAGATCCAATAAGGACCACGGGGACAAATTAGTTTAAGGATCATGGAGTCAGCATGGCTCAGCCCTCTGGTGATCTCTGGGCAGCCTGGGTTGGTAGAGATTTGCAGTTGTAAAGCCAGTTATAGTCAAAGTGCTCTCAGCACTCATAGTTTCTGCTTTGCCTCTTGCTTCTATAATATGGTAGTAGCAACTGACTTTGTGTCCCTTGAGAGTATGGCTACTCCCAAGACCCAGGCTGAAGCAATGTGTTTGATTTACTAGCTCTTAAAAAGCTAAGGAAACATGAAACAAAGAAAGCTGCTCTCTTACGAGAGGTGGTGGTGGCTGCCAGCTCCATGTCCTAGTCTGATTCTGCATTTTGGGGTCTGATCAAGCAGAAATCTGTGGAAGGCAAGAGTCTGTGTCAGTTCCTATTCCACGGCAGGAGGTAGCATTTAGTTTTCATCTGGCTTTGGTTGCTTGGCCCTTGACTGTGTGTCTGTATGCAAAGTGTTTTAAATCTGTGTGGATTTGGACTCTTCTTCACCATGGAAACACATGACAAGTGAGCAAAGGCTTATAATGCCAGTATTAGGGAATAAGATGGAAAACTTTTTGCCCCCTGTGTCCTTAGCTTGGAGGATGCTGGTACTGTTTGATGAGGTTTCTGTGGTCCATGTGAAGTGATTTAGTGTTGTAAAGTCATATTCTGCTCCACAGCCAGAAGGCCTTCGCAACGCAGTGCACTGGGAGGAAGGTCATGTCTTTATTTCTGAGGCATGTTGAGCTGAAGGGATTTTTGTGGTCACATAGGTGGTCAGTGGCAGAGAAGACAGTAGATCTCTGTATCTTAGCTCCAGCCAGGTGCTATAGTTATTGTTCTGTGCTTGTCTCATGGCTCTGCACAGGTGAGCACAGCTACAACATACACAGGGATTCCAAAATCTTTCTTCATGTTCTTCGTGCATGAGCAAGATGATAGAGCCTCTTTCCCATTTTGTCTCAGTCCCATGGCCAGCAAAACATTTTACTTTGTCTTTTTTAATCTACATTTAAACTTTTGCTCAAAAGAGTTGAAAAAATAATCAGTTTGTCACTACCATAACCTAGTTTCCTGTTTATATCATTAATAGAGAAAAACTCTCGAAAACAAATGTTTTAATGGAAAAGTAAACAGTTTTAGAAACAGTTTGTTTCAGGCAGTGGTAGTGTGTATATATATATGTTAATAGAAATCCAAATGCAAAGGGCACAAGGAGTTGAAATGGGAGTCCATCTCCATCACGTTTTAAAATTAATTTTAAGTTTTAAATTAAACCCATTTCTCAGCTCGCCCCCAGCTCTGGCTGGTGGGTAGGGTTTCAGTAACAGGCTGCTCAGCACAGCTAGAAGCTCTCGAGGCACCAGGAATCCTCTGCGCCTGGAGGTGGGGGAGAGCTGGCACTCAGACTGCTCCCACCCAAGCGGGAAGGCTGTGCTGGATCTGCACCACGCACTGCACCGAAACAAAGCCTTCCAGCATCTGCGGCAGCAAAGTCACCAATTGCCATATGTCACTCTGCTCTGCATATGTTAAGTGGGCCCAACCAATCGCATTTGCACATTCTCTGTGTGACTTGTTGTCCCACACAATGAGCGCCCTGTTGTCGCTGGTGCTAATGCGCTGCAATCTGCTTGCCCGCGGTGCAGCGGGCAGCTCTCCGTGTCGGGCCGCATTTTGCCACATGAGCGTGCCCCGGGATCGCCGGATGCTTTGCAGTCTATTGCTCTGGAAGCGCAGACCCTGCTGTCACGTTTTCCGCAGCCCGTGGGGCCACAAAGGAGCAGGAGGGATGCGGGCAGGGATGTGCTTTGCTCAGCTGCTGTCTCGAAGCGGAGCAGCCCCGCGCCCTGTCTGGGACGCTCGGCAAGGATCGGTCTCAAGGATCGGTCTCGTAGCAGGAGTGACGGGTGCTGGTAACAAGCTGCGCAGCTCTAGTGTCCATAACTAATCATTCCCATTCCTTAACGATTTTTATTTGTGTTTGCTTCGTGCATAACCAGCACATCCCAGAGTGCAAGTCAGTCTGACATGCACAAAAGGATTAAATGTTTCCTTGTGTTACTTGAAGCACTTCTTGGGCTACCAGCTGATACAGTGAGGTGAGGCAGAGTAGTGGAGCAATACTTTCCCAAGAAATAGAGCTCACAGCAAGAGTTTCTTCAGAAACTGTGTACACCACCCTTTTATGTCTAGGAGACATAAAAGGCGTTTGCACTGTGAACTTCACTGAAACAAACCTCAGAGTGGCACAGCCATGCTGAGGATTGCAGGCTGAGCTTCTGCTCAGAGGAGCCCCAGGAAAATAAATACATGCTCCTGAAGGATTCACATACCACAAAGGACTCCAGCATACAGTTAATGATACCAGAGCCACATGTTGAGCAGTGAGGATGTGATAAAATACTGAAATCCTGTGCTTTCAGATGTGTCACCAACACCAGTAGCATCCATTTGGAGACTGTAGAATAATGTGTATATGCATGGAACCTAAGCTAGGGCTGGCAGACAGTTTTATTTTAGGCATGCTGTAACTCTTGGTGCTTGGTTCACAGACTGTAATTCCTGTTGTAGCTTTCCTCAATGCAGAGCAGTTGGCTGTGTTGCCTATAGTGTCTTTTGACAGATAACTTATATGGAGTCATAAAAAGCCCTGATTTAGCAGTGTAATTTTATGACATTGACACATCTGTTTCCACTGATGGCTTTGAAGCAGGTTAAATGGTTAAAATAGAAAAGAAAAAGAGAAAAAACACCAAACCAATGTGTCTGTAGAAATATGACTAATGCCCAGACCTGCCTGTACTTGTTAAAATGTGCTAGAATAACAATGTTAACAGCTTGGCCAAACATCAGAAAATCACTGCTTCATCTGATACTATTAATTGAGTTATTCAGTAAAGGTAGAGCTGGAAAAATAGTGATGTTTCCCCAGGCCTCAGGGTGGAGTGGCAGAGAGAGATCTCATATTTCTGACTAATCAATGCTAAGGAGGGTCTGGCTTCTTGTGCCACCTGCCCCACGCTGCTGCCATCCTGTCTTGAGGAGCCTGGTAGCAACAGGCCTGGAAAGCTTTTCTGCATCCAACCAGTCAGTAATTTTGGAAGGTGTGTAACATGAGGCCCTTCCTGGATGGCGCTCCAGAAGAGACAAAATGACACTGTATTTTGCTCGTAAGGCTCTGTTTGGACTGCATAAGAAGTGCCCAGGCTGATTCACCAGCCACCAAAAATGAGCTGCATGCCTGATAATCACTTTCAAATCTCCCACTTTTAAATGGGAATAGAAATCCCCATCAGATTTGGGGGCTTAACTTAGTTTTATTTCTGCAGCATTGACACCACCAGCAGGACCTGTCCCTTTGGTGTTTATCTTTGCCTGTTCAAAGGCACACCTTTGGGAGGTGAAGGAATTGATCTTTGGATTTGTGCCTCACAATTCTCCCAAAACGCTGTGCCTTGCCTTAAGGTTACAGGCCCTGTCATGTCTGCCTTGCAGAGAGGCATGACTCCCACCTGCCTGGCTGAGAGGGGGCGAGGTCTGCTGGGGTGTGTTTGTGCTAAATCCTGCCTGGCCAAGTGTTATCCCCTGAGCAAAAAGTGACACAGAAGAGGGAGTCTATGATAAAACCAGAGGTGCTTTGCACTGCAGCTTCACCTTTCCTGGAAATGGCTCTAGGAATAAAGGACAGTGCTTCAAACAGCAGTTGCCGTAGGCATGTACTTCATTATGTTCTTCATGCAAGGACACACTGAAATTCAGTTCAAAGAGAAAGGAAAACCATTTTGCAGTAACTAGAGATCTGATTATTTAGTAAGCACAAAAGCCTTTTGAGTAATAACTTTTCTGTGGAGAGTCAGATGGTTTCTATATGCTTAGTACTCTAAGTTTCTCTTGAACTGTGTAATTCAATTGAGGAGTCTCAGTCAGCTTTTAAGCCTTCTCATGCCAGTGTATCACAGCATAGCTGTATTCCAAGACTGGCAAAGCTACTGCACACCTTTTGCAGGGCCAGTATCTGCAGCATTTGGCCTCGATCTTCTTTGAAGATGGTCTGAGATCTCCAGGTTGGTCTTCTTCAATGACGTACCTTCAACAGTAGTTGGAAGTAAAGCTGGAAGTAAATTGGGGCTTTCAATTTCTGTTTGTATTACTCCAGAGGTACATAGAGAGACAGATGTCCATGAGGGACAGGGCCTCTGTTATTTTGTGTGCCACTCTACATAGGATTTCACATAGGCCAGGCTATAGAGAATTTGGATTGAAGCCAAGAGAGTACAAGGCTTACTGTATTGGCAGTGAAGCAATACAGAGAAATAAAGAATTGATCTGAAATAGAAGTCAAGAGGTCAAGATGTTATGGTAACTGGTACAGTTTTCCTTCTTTTCAGCAGAGCTGGATGTTGAATTGATTTAGAAACTGAAAGGGATGGGGAGGATGCTGTTGGTGCAGAGCAGAGCTTTGGAAGAAAATAGCAAAGACAATATATTGCATTTGCTTATACTAGTAGTTTCCTAAAACTGAGGTAGTAGATACAAGCTGCTCCCAAGTACCAAACTGTGTTGCTGAACTAGACTACAGTGAGAAAGGGGAGAACAAACAGGCATTTTTGTAGTAGTTGTTCAAGTGGATCAAATCTTTTCAACCTTGGTGCCTAATTTATGTTGATGGATCTATTTCTACGTTATGTATTCAGACTGTGCACTAGAGAAGACTGAGAAGCCCAAAGATATTACCAAATTCTGCTTAGCTTGTGTTGAGGGTCCTACTCAATATTTGTTAATTAGGCAGGAAGGGACCAGCCCATCTCCAAAGGAGACTCAGAAGGAGTCGCAGTGCACTGTTCTCCAGGATGAATGCTGCAGCTGTTCTTTCTGAGCACAGATCCAGAGAGCAGAGAGGGGAGCCAACCTTTAATATTTACAGCCTATCAAAGGAAGGTTGGCAGGAATATGGGAAGTGGGAACAAAGGTGAGAAGTTTCTGTTAAAAATCAGGGACTGCCTCTGCCTACAGCTCACCTGCTGTCTTTAAATTGGTAGTGCTTTTCTCTTCTGCTAATTAGTAGGAGCTACAGTGGAAGTGCATATTCTGTCAGCTTAAATTTAGTTAGTTGAGAAGGTAGACTGCACCTTTTAGGTATTCTTTTTAGGATAAACTCTTCCTATTAGGCATGATTTATTCTCTTGGGATCCATCGTTCACTCACTTGAAATTGTGGCAAATTTCCTGTATCCCAGCTGGGATCATGAGTGTGTCCAGAAAAGCCTGCTGCTTTCCAGGATATCCTAGCACTGAAGGCACACATAAACAGAGCACAATGAACAGATGGGTCATGATTTGTTTGTACTATCTATAAGTCCTATATATCTCTATGTTTCTTATTTATCTTTATATATAGTTATTAATTCAAAGACCATTTACAATGATTCCCTTTATTTAAACATCCTCTAGATTCTATCTGCTTGTTTGTGCCTGCAGGAAAATCAATCTGTGTAGGGTACTGAGCACAACTGTAATAAAGGAGAAAGAAATAAAACAGACAGTGAAATACGATGTGTTCTCTCCAGAAGGGAAAGTAGAAGCCTCAAGCCAAAGTCCAAAGGTTACATATCACAGTAATGGTCTTATCTAACCTGGTTATACCTGATACTTGCAGGTAAATGGATTGAGACATGCTGCTGTCATGAAATGACTCCAGCAAGGCCTGATGAGACTCTCTGCCACCACATGCTCCATGTAGGATTGCATTGTAGCAGCACACACCAGGATCCCTCAAGATACAGCTGTTCTCTTACACCATATCCTTTTCTTAAGCAACCCCAAATATTCAGGCCTCTTCAGTGGAAGGTCCAAGGAGAAAATTCAGAACATGCAGAAGCCTTCTGGGCTCCTGGCTGAGGAACTTTGTCAGGTGTTCAGATCACAAAGTGAACCTTCATATAAGCACAAAACCCAACTTTGTTATGATACAGAGATTTAAGTACAGTTATTGTAGGGATTGATACAATCTTGAAATAAAAGGGTATAAGAATGAATATTTCTTTTGAAGACATTTTGGGTTGTTTCTTGGTCCAACTTTCAAGATTTTTAATTCACTTGCTGACAGAGAAGTTTCTACTCTTTTGCCTCTTACCATGGCCTCGCTATCCTGGCATTCCCTATGTGATATGGGGCTGTGCATGCTCTCACTACTGAGGCTGTTTCCCAATTTCAGCAGAGCTGAGCACCACATACTCTGAGCCCAGAATTCCAGCTTCTCATCAGGTACTTTTCTCGTGGCTGAACAGCATCTCTGTGTATAACCTTTGAACAGAAAGCTTAAATATTATACAGAATTCCTCTTTTTGTTACAGAAACTGGACACTCCCCATCCCCTATTGCCTGTTATTTGGGTACTATGAGGGTAACAAACCATCCACACTGCATAAATTTTAAAATTCTATTATGCAGATATCAGTGTCTATAGATCTCCTTTGTAATCGTGACCATCTCTTACGCATAAATACTAGTCTGTCTTGTCAACAGGCAGCCAAAAATGAGCTCCAGGTGACGTATTGTTTTTCAGCCCTGAATGTGTGTTTGGAGAGTTGTTAGCCACCCCACTCCCCTGTTCCCCCTGTTTTGCAGACACAAGCACATCACCACACACTCAAGTAAGGAAGAGCTGGTTGCTGGAGCTGATAGACCACTGCACAGGTCTATACTGTGCAACTCTATGGCTTTTATCTCACTGCTCTCTCCCACCACCTATCTACCTCCTCCACAGAGAACCTGTGGGCAGCCCTGATCTTGAGCTCTCTACCCCCTCCCAGATCTTTCGTGTCTGTAAATCTGTCTACTGCTGTATCCACAGCTTTCCCATGCACCCAAGACACACCCAAGAAAATTAATTTGTGCAGAAACTTCTGACGTTGGCAGTGGTCACTCACAACTATCTAGCCACTTGAACACCACAGAGCTCTTCACCTGTTCTTTCAGTATTTCAGGTATTATCTGTTGTTCTTCTCACCTTCCAACAATCAGCGGTTCCCTACCTGGTTATTGGCCACATTCATATTAATTCACTATAATGAGCACCCTGTACTCTTTCCTCAGGCTGGTCCTCTGGGTTCATTTCTCTTTCTTTGATACTTTTCCAGCTGACCAGCACTGACTTTTGTTCTGCTTTTTAATGTGTCTGACCAGAGGTAGTAGAAAATCCTTCTCTTCTGCAGTTCTCTGAAACAGCCTTTACCTTATTTCCTGCTTCATCAGCTTCATCTTCAGATCATGGCTAATCCCCAAGGCCAATGCTTCCTTTCCATTGGCATTCAAGTACCTTCAATCTAACTTTGTCCACTGTGCTTCTACTTATTCCCTTGGTGCTGCAGTTTGCAGGTGTAGAGAGTTCTTTTCCCATCTCCTTCCACCAGCTGAGAAACCACACTGGCCTAGAGCAGGGCACGTGGAGAGAGCCTGTCTGACTGCCCATGGCTGCCCTCTGTGCCTCCTCTCAGTGGCTCCTCAGCCCTCAGCCTCGCTATTGCTCTCTCAGAGTTGCTATCACTTCCAGCACTGATGTTCTTAACGGTAAGAGGTTTTGTTTGCATGCAAAAAAAAGCTAAGCTGATGCCATAGTTATGTTTGAGTACTTTGCATGCCCTGCAGTGCCTCACCCAGAGTGAACAGGAATTGTGGAGCCTGGTGATGCTGATCTCAAGCAATAGCCTTTCAGAGAAGTAAGCAGCTGCAGAGATTCTGCAAAAATGCAGCTGGGGTATGGGTGGTGGTGGGGCCTTCAGATCTCAAGATGTGTTAGTTCACTGTTCACATGATATTGTGTCCTTTTGTTATCTGGGAGATGCGTGAAAGGGGACAGGAAAGCCAAGAGGTTTGGTGTTTGCTTGTTACTGCACCACATCTACCTGTTCCTTCGTGCTTATCCAGAGCCTATCGCTGGCAAGTCTTGAGGCACCTCCCAAAGATTACTCACCACCACCTCCCTCCAAACAGGAGATTATTGGAGGAGATAGGGAGCATGAACCTGCCTGAGACCAGTGTTCTGCCTCCCATGTTATTGCTGTAAACTCTGGAGGTGAACTGCCCTGTCGAGTTTCCATTCATCGTGGTGTTCTGATGCTAAAGCTTAGATTAACCCCTATAAAGAAAATAATATACTCATAGTAAAACAAATACATATATTTTACAACAAAGCCATAAGATTTTTCTGTGCTGTGGAATGGTGTGATATGTGGTTGAATCTATTACTTCATTGCCTGAGTTTGTCTTATGTGGATTCAGGTTAAAACTAATGGAAAGGCCAAATATTAAAACACAGACAATCCCCTCTTGATCCCCTTCACCTAATGTAGAGCTATGTCAAAAAGGAAATGTTCTTATAGGGTACTGAACAGAATGGTTATAAACTGAATGCTGTTCTTGTCAAGTATCATGCTCACTAGTTCAACATCACAGGTGCAAGGATTAAAAAAGACAAGTCTCTTTGAAAAAAATGAAATCTCTGATAACACTGCAGAGAACACCTGATCTAAGCAGAAAGGAATTTTTAAAAGTCTGAAAAAAACCCACTTATTCTTTGGGATCTGCCAACAGAAAAAAAAAAAAAAAAGAGAAGTATCTTTAAATATGGAGAATAAACTTACATGCTTGGGGCAGGAAAAAAATCAGTTTGTAGTTCTTTTATCCCCCTGGCAAAGTCAGCTGCACATTCAGCTCAGTGCTCTGTTTGAACAGAGAGTAAGTCTGAAAGCTGCTGCCACACTCTCTCTGTGCTGGAGCTCCAGAAAGCAGAGCATTCAGGTGCAGTGCAAGGTAAGGATGAGTTGTGAGCTGATTTGTCTCATTAAACTGGGTAAGAGCAGTGAAAGGGGACATGTACATATTCATCACAGCTCCTGCACCTTTTGCTCTGATGGCCCCAAACACAACCCACAGTGGGATGTTGTCTTTATCAGAGTTAGGGAACAACTGTAATGCCTAAGGTTCCAAAACTCTTCAGTGTGTGTGGACATTTCTCAAAGCTGACAATGATGTTTGGAAGCAGATTTATGAAAAGACATTCTGGTTGTGGCTTTCTGCTCCAGCTTAATAACACCAAGGTTACCTGTTTATGCTCTTAGCTCTAGGATAGAGTGAGGGCAGGGAAAGCAGTATTTTTGAAATGCATCAAGCTCTAATGGACTCTGTGCATGCACCCAAACCCAGATACCTATGGAAAGAAGGTGCCTTGAGAAATCACCAGTCCCTTGCACTTGTCTTTGCTCAGCTGATTGTTTCAGATATTCTTCTGGCTCTTGCTCACAGTGCTCTTTCTCCTTCTTTTCCAATTGAAACCAAGCTGACAGCTCTTCATCTATTCAGGAGGTGCTTTGCTCCTGAATGGAGACCTACAGCAGTCCTCTCTCCCTAAGCTTAAAGAGTACATGTCCCAAACTAGAAAGGGCTAATAAGAAGCAATACAGGAGTGAAAAAAAAAAAAAACCCACCCCCCCCCCCCCCCCCCCCACAAACAAACAAACAAAAAACAAACAAAAGCAAACCAACCAAACAAACAAAAAAGCAGCAATTATATTTACAGACTGGTGAATGTTTGTTTTGTTGCAGCCTTTTCCTTTGTGTGAGTTCTCCCTCCTTCCTTCTGATGGAATTTTTTGGTAGTGGTGGTCTTCAAATGATCCTTTTGCTTCCTTCTTATTTTTTCCTGTCCTCAGCTTTTGATTTTCTTTGAAAAGCAATACCCTGCTACTCATTTTCTCGCTCTGGATTTCTACAATTTTTCTTTTCCTTCCACTCCTAGTACAGCCTTTCTACCCACTCCCTCCTGCCATTCCCACCTGTCTCTAGCACAGCTGTAGCTCTCACAAAACATCAGCAATCATAAAACAATTTGCAATCATTAACCAGTTAAGTGTCACACCTCTCTAGAAGGCAGGTAATTATTTATGACCATTGCTAAGCTGCCGATGTTTGGGGTAACCGATTGTTCAGCTGTTTCTGCTCAAAGGGCCCCAGACAACAATAGTGAGGCTGCAGAAGGTCAGAGTTGGGGTGAGCAGCAAGAGCTGTGTGGGGGAACTACAGACATCTGCTAACACACTGCTTAGCTCTGAACCCTCCTTTTCTCAGGGGTTTGTGAACATTAAATGCATTCTAGATTTGTTGTGTCCAACAGGCTGCATCTTTAAAAAAAAAGATTAAATCCACAGAAAAGTCCATGAACTCATAATTCTGTGCTCCATAAAATGACATGGAGTAACTGGTCTGTCTTCTTTGTTCCCTGCCCCTGCAAACCAGCCCGTGCTCTGCCAGGGAGAGGCCACTGCTCCTGCTGAAACCAGCTTGTTAATAAATTAATGGTGTGACACTGTATAGGGACTCCCAGCCTGAAATGCTGCATGACATTTTTCCCAAAGGTAGAAGATTTATGGTTTAAACCTAAATTAATTAAGAAGCAGGACCTTAATTAAGAAGCAGGTTGCTTCTGAAACTGCTAACCCACTTCAAAGGGCTGAAGCCATATAGTTAATGGGGAACAAAGAGGAGAAAACAGGGGCAAAACAGACCGTATCTGTGCGTTGTTCTCAACCCATTCATCTTGCACGTGGGGGGTGCTCTGCTGGCATTCTAAAAATGACAGTGCAACATCTGCCACCCAAAAGGAGAACAGGGGAGTATGGGAGGGGCATGTGGTTTATTCAAAAGCCAGTGCTCCCCTTTTGAAGCAGAGATGAGCCAGATGTACATTTTTTTTCTCTGCCAAGTCCTGGTCATTTTCCCATTGATTTCAGTTGATCCAGGATAACCCTTTTATTCTCTCTTTCAGTTTTGCTTTCCTAGATCGGTGGTTACACTTTGTGAATGCAGGAGGCAATTTGCTCCTATTTCATCCTGTCATTATAGCAGGTACAGCTGCTAGCTGAGGGGCAAGTGGCTTAAGAAATACAAGGAATCAGTCTCTTGAAAGCATGTCACAATTTTAGGACCTCAGTTCCCATAGAGTGGGACAGTTCCCACTGTCCTAGAAGGAACACCTCAGCTTCAGATAACTACCATGCTCCTCACTCAGATCTAGTTGCCAAGTTAGTGATGCTGTTTATTATGTAGGATTTTGAACAGGTCATTCCTGCTTCTGGAATAAGGGGTATGGGTGGCTTTCTCCATGTTAACTGTGCAGTTTAAGTGCTGTTTCAAAACCACCATTTCTTTTGGAAGGCACACAAGTTGGAGGTACGATGATGGACTCATTGGTAAACAAAGGTTCCTGATGTGCCAGCCTCGAGTGCCATTTCTACAGGTTTTTGTAAATCCCACTGGATGTCCTTTGTACCTTTAGAAAGGCACACAGATATTGCTGCAAGTCTGGTCTTGTGCCATTTTGGAAAACGGTTTTGAAAGTTGAACCCAACATTAAAAAGAGACTGATGTAAGAGATTAAGATAAATGCACAAAACACTTTCATTGTCTTTATTTTCAATCGATACTGTATGAATACAAAGGTTCTAGAAAGCTACAAAAATTCTACCACTTTATCAAGAAGGCATCAAAATGTGTCACTTTGCAAAGACATGAAAACACCTGCAGTAACCGACACAAAAATAGCATTTTTAGAGTGATGAAATAATTGCACTTAACTGTCATGGATATTAAAGTTATCACACATATGTACCGCGAAAGCTAGAATACATTTTTTTTTTTTTTTACAAAGCACTTTATAAAAAAATTCTCTGCACACAAAACCTATAATTTTCATATTACTATCATACTAAAGATAAATTCACTTTAAAGCCAACACTTAAAACATTTTAAACAAAAAAAAGGTACCAGTACCTACACACAGACAATAACAAATACAAGAATACTGTACTGCCAAGAGGTTTGACTGAAACTCCTTTTGAAAGCATCTGCAAATATGTTAAGAAAACATTGGAGAACATTCAGTTTTTTCCAAGCGCCTTCCCTCACTGTCTAACCGAGAGGTACTTTATCATCAAAAGGCAAGTTCTACATCAAAAGTTACCAGCAGCAGTACAATATTAAAGTAACCACTGACCATATATGAATATGCTTAAGTCACAAACCCATTTTATACACATTACACAAATAAACATAAAGTGAGAATTCCATTAAGTCATTTACAAATGTGAACAAATGCACATGGCAAAAAAACCCCAAAACAAAACAAAAACCCAACCTGTTTTACATAAAATGTACTGAAGAATTAAAGGCTATTCAGGTTTTCAATGTTATAAAATTCATTTGTCTTTTTTTTTTTTCAGGCACATATTGTATTTTTTGTCTGCAGTCATGAGCCTGAATCAGAGGCCCATAAAACAAAACAAAACAAAACAAAAACAAAAACACATATTCTGTAAGGAGGTAACAGGGATCCATCTCCTTTTAGTCAACTGAGTGCATTTAAGATTTAATTTACACACTAAAACTAATTACATGATCTCAGCAAGAATGACCTGAAAAGTTAAAAGATGAAGATATCCAAAGTGTTTCTTACACTTTGTCTTATCCAGCCTCAATCTTTTTAAGGGGGCTAAACATCTTGTTATGAAAGATAAGATGGGGGGGGAAGAGATCATCCTGAGAAAAGTACAAAACCAGACTCTGTTAGACACACCTGCGGTGTGACGGGCACGTGTGTCACTATGGATAGGAAAGGGGTTTCTCAGTATGACTGACTGAGTGCTCCGGGAAAACTCCAAGGGGAACTTGCTTCAGTGAGCAAGTATAGCCTAGGACTCGCAGTGGAAAAATAAATAGATATGGATCAGTACGTCAAATGTTGTATCTGCCTTGAAGTGGCCAGTTACTCACATTCAACATTAACGTACACCCTTCATTGTCTCCGATAGCCCACCCCGTGCAGGTTTAGCGGAAGAAGCCACTGCCAAACTTACTGAGCTGTAGCTGCAGCAGAAAGGGAAGGGAGAAACAGGCATTGTATCTGCAATTCCTTCAAAATAGTGGTGCAGTACCTAAACAAAACCGGTATGGAATTCAAGTAAGTAAAACTACTTTTGTTAGTAGTAATTTTTAACAGCCCCAAATGGTACCATTATTCTTATTTTAATGAGACAGAGGTGTCGTTTATCACAAATATGAACTAGTACAGCTGCAACATTTGGCAATAACTGAAAATGGTTTAGTCTGCTTGTGGGGCCAAAGTGTCTTTGCCCTACCTCAGTTTCATTGAGTTCAACCGGATTACTTATCTTATAGAGGTGAGATTTAGACCTTGAAGGAATAACAAAAATAATATTTTAGAGAAAGGGAACTTGAATTATTACAATACTTACCACACAGTGTCACAATATTTCTCTCTATAAAAAGTTAATCTTAGTTTTCATCAAATACTTTAAAAGTCAAGTTAAAATTGTATTCACAACTATATAATCCCTCTGACAGCTTTTGGTTTTGCTGATATTTGTTCTTTCTAACATTGTTTTCTTAAAATCTTGCTCCTCTTGCCATTGATTTTAGTTGTAGTGTACAGTATGGCCCCCGTTCACAGAAGGTATCAAATTCAGGCTCGTTATTAAGAGGAGCTAAATTTTTTTCCAAGACATCATCTGGGAGATAAAACAAAACAACCCTGTGTTTTGAATTGTGCTGGGCAGAGTTCCTCCAACAGCACCTTCATCCACAATGCTCACACTCAACATTTCAATGCTTAAAAACACACAATTGCATTTTCCCTATAACTATTCTCAGTTCTCCATTTCCATCTTGTTTTTATGCATCTGACTTTCAGTATGCATAATTTGTAAACAAAATCTTCTGTCTAAACAAAGAATCTTCACAGATACCAAAATATTATTAGAGGAGATCAATGAAGTCATGTTTGTCCACTGAAATTCTGCAGGTTATGGATCTCTCATTACGCAGACGCGTGACTGGATGAAGAGCATTTAAATGTGAATATTTTCATTTTTATACCATAGACAAATCAGTTGCTGGTTTGCAATGCTGTCAGAAATAGCAAACAGTAGATTTCTCTTCAGCAGGCTGATCATTAGCAAAATCACTTTGCTACGAATGGTGCTCTTTTGTGAATGGAGGCCTGTAGATTCAACTTATTCCAATAAACCAAAGGCATTACGGTGATAACTAAATATTTTTGGTCTCTCTACAAATTGTCATTATTATGGCAGCACTTTTCTAAGCTGGAATTTCAAACCAAAGGCACTTTCATGCTAGAGTGCAGAATAGTCACAATTAATTATTTGGTCATGAAATTTAAAAAGGCAGCATTTATTAATACAATTCACTTTTCACGGAGAACTAAGAATCTGTAACCTTTCCTTTTGGTATAGGCATTTAACTGCGTAGGAATGAGACTGACTTGTACAGGTGGTTGGTTTATTTAGACCAAGCAGTCAAAGAGTGTTTCTGTGGGAAAAAATACAGATATTTTAAAAATGGAACCAATTAATAAAACAATATATAAAATTTATGTTAAGAGGCTAAAGGTACTTCTAATGTAATGCTAAGGCACTGCATATTGTAATGCTTTGGCAGCTCTCAATTAAAAGGTTCCTACAAAAAAGTAACAGTAACAAGATAAGTACTTCCAGCTTACAAAAGAGCTCACAGTTTACAGGCAGCCTGTTGGACTACACACCCCACACTCAACAGTTGAAGGATTAAGGCTTTTAAGAATTAACATATACAGGGTATGGATCATTTACAGAAGTGTAAAGAAAAGACGAGGGAAGTAGTTTCCCTAATATTACATATGTGAACACCAATAAACATTGTGACTGTTTATACCCTATAGTTATGGCATATGTAGTGTGCCAGATTCTATTAAAAAAACCTGTACCTGATTTTGCAAATTGACTTACATACTTTATATGCCTTAAGAGTTTGCTTGTTATTAAACAAGAAAAAAAAAATTTAAAAAAAATCACCAAACCCACAATTCAAACCCTAAATAAAAGACAACTTTAGAACAAAAAAAAAACAAAGTAGTTTTTGACTTGTAACACCAAGTGCTTAGAATAAAGGGCTACCGTTAGGCTGTTACAATGCAGTGCTTTTCCTGATGTGATTGTTAGTGTTAAAAATGAGCATTAAAAGACACCTTACTATGGACATATTTCTTGTTCAGTTCACAGAATATAAACTGAAAGATCATCAGCCCTAATATCCACAAGCAGGTAACAGCTAGACATCACAGCAATCATCCACCTAACAGTCAGATCAGAGGCAGGCTGAGGAATTAAAGCAGTTGCCCTTTCCCTCGGTGGTGTTTGCATCATCCTCTAAACTGAGACTTCACCAGTGTTAAGTATGAACCTGGTCTGATGCAGATGTACAGCGACCCACTGCCTTGTCTGGGCTCTATTTAGTCTAGATAATTTGGCAATGGGCAATTCTAACAGAAAGGACACTACAGGAATAGAATTAAGAAAAAAAAAAAAGATTACTTTTTTGAAGACTACAGCACTGTGCCTGGGAGTAGGGACCTGCTAAATGTTTACTTCTTTGATTGAGGACTGCAAAAGACCTTCCCAAGAACCCTCTTTGCTGATACCTCTTGGCTGATCTCTAAGGTGGCTTGTGCTTGGTTGGGCAGCCCTCAGCCTTTCAGACAAAGGTTTCACATGAGAAGCTGCCGCTGGCCCAGCACCTGCCCAAACAACTGCTTGGGCAACTGAGGGGTTGTGCTGGGCTGCAGCAGGAGAAAAGAAACTGAGCAAAGCTCTCTGGCGTGACCAGGAGGAATGAGACCACTACTTTCACATGTGCGTACCTCAGACAATCACTCATGCCCACATCCATGAGTTGAATCCTTACAGTATTAAAATACCTGCAGCTGTACTTCATTTTCTGGAGCGTTCCCTCAAAGTATCAGAAGGATGAATACTACCACATCCAGATGCAAAAGGACAGCCGACCCCACGTGGTATGTATGTGTTTGTTTTGTGTGAGGTCTTTGCCAGTCAGAACTGGAGAGACAACTGGGAGAGGTGTAAGAGCACCATGACTGAGAGGAAAAGGAGAAAAAAAAAATCTCCACTTTCCAATCTTCTTTGCCTGATGTTGGTTGTGATTTTCTAGCATCTCATAGATATTAAAGCTGTTGATCCTTTCAGTGTTGTACATATTCCTCTTTCAAACACGTTAGTGTTTTACTTTCTGCTTACAAATTACTCGATGCTGTCACAATGTCAGCTGTTTCCATTCATCTGTTAATTTCAGAGTTCCAAGTTTTTTGCTCAACTTATTAGAAAATGTAGTTGTCCATATAAAATATAACTGCACACAAAAGACTACATATAATGCAAGTCTAAATCTTCAGTATTTACCTACTTATTGCAAAATGAGCCATCTTTTTCATTAAATAATCAAATTTTCATATTAGTACAATACAACTTTATACTCTTTTAAAATACACTAGATATGTTAGGGATAAGGGATGATGTTTTCTTTCTCTGCAATACTTGTTTGAAAGTTTAATGGATTAGAAGATTAGTTTCAGTGTTGAGAAAAAATACAAAATTTGCCTAATTTTAGGACCTGTCTGTTTCTATCAGGCATTTCTTAAGGCTATATTTTTCATTTGGCTTCAAACAGAAAAATGTTTCATTTTAAAAAATAATTTAGTGAATTACATTCGCCCATATCTTCCACCCTAATTAGTTACAAAGATAATTCTATAAAGATTATTAACTTTGTGTACTCATTTACAGTTATAGCATTTCAATTTCACTTGCATTGTAAAACAAGTATTTCATGTTGGAAAAAAACCCAAAATAAATTCTTATAAATGCTGTCAGTTTTTCCCCATGGCAAATGCTCTGTCATACATTTTTCTATCAGAATTAAAAATAAGCCTCCACAGACAGAGGCATTAGGTTCTTAAATACAGTCTTCCCAAAGAACTGTGGTTTACAAATTTGAAGAACACTTAGTTTTAGAAATAATTTTTACAACTGTACCAGAATTTCACAGCTACAATTATATATGAACACATTAAAAATGACTTCACTAAAACAGGATTTAGAAAAATGTGGGTGAAAGTTGGGCCAGAGGCACTGCCACTTAGTGTTGAGGTTTACAGTCTGTGTTTTGATAAAGAAGTGAAATTAAGTGTATATATAAATAACTGCTCAGTCCTTTACAAGCCTGTAGATATGATGCTGTGCTCCATGTTCGCTGTTTGACACTTCGAATACACAAGCCATGCAGAGCAGGGTTTCTTGTGTATCCCTGTTTGTTACCACCTGTTTGCGGGGAAGGAAGAGGTAGACAGTACGTTACACACTTGGAAACACCAGGGCTGAAACAAGAAATGACCCTCATCACCTTGCCAAAGGGAGCTGGGTATGGAGGACACTTGTGCTTGTGGCCCTACTGCTTCTCTGTGCTGCCAGCCCTCGGTCCTGCCCGAATCCTGCTCTCAGAGCTTGGCTGAGGTGCCACCACAAACCAGCTTAAAGGCCACTACTCGGACCATTCCTTGTGCTTTTGATCACCTGTTGGGCATGTACTGCCTGTTTTCCCCACCCAAGAACTAATTAACCCCACTGACATTTGCAGCATTGTAACCGAGTCTCAGGAAGAACACATGGGATGGTTCAAAGTTCTTGCCTCAGGCTCTCTAGAGACACCAGACTTGCATGGATAAAAAGATAGAAGTAAGCTGAATTTGTGGAAAATAGCAAAGATGTTTATTCATGTTCACAGCCAGCTGAGCCTTTTCATCCTTAGCGTCTGTAGTGCCCAATTCCAAGAGTATTATTCTGAAGTCACTGAGGTGGTTTGTCTAGCAAGAAACATGACTAAGGGATCTGGAAACTGGCTCTCAACATTACAAGCTAAGCAAGACATTCAAAGCCTGGGAGTATTTTAGAAATGGAAAAATAAAAAGTGAGTCCATACCAATAAAATTGTAAAGTTTTCCAACACGCTGTTCATCATATATTTCTCTGGTAAATGCTTCAGCTTGTGTATGAAGTTGATCATATATTCACACATTGGAGAGCGATTTATCCTGTACACGAATCGGCCATTCTCAAACCTTGCATATTCAGTCTGAAAAAAAAGAAAGAACATTCAGAATGTGATCATTCATAAATAGCAAAGAAGTGACCACTAAATCTTGGTTTTTTATTTCTTTCTGTAGACATAAAAAAGAAAAAGTGGCTTGGACACACACACACCTACTTGCTGACTCCTGCCTAAGCTATGCAGTGCCCTGCTAAAAATTCAAGGGCCCTCAGTTATTAAAAAACTGCAATATCCCTACTTGCTCTCTAACCTGTGAATTGACAAACTGAACTGATGAGGATTACAGAACGGAAAGTCCAAGTTGAGTTAAAATGAATTAAGTGGAATACTTTGTGGTAAGATGATTTTACAAGAGTTTTGAGGCAACTGCCTGTGATGAGAACAGCAAAAGTAATCTTATATATTTATGCTTAAGTATACACGTATAAGCATTCATACATTATTGAACAATTTAGGAGGCAATTTATGAACTACAGAAGGATGCAAGACTAGAGCTGGAAGAAAACCAGACTGACTTAGATTGAAGGGGCTCACAAAGGGCTAAAGGAGGGTAAGGCTGTGACTCTTGGACTCCAGCTGCCCAGCTACCAATTGCTCAAATGAGCTACTCAGTGGCTTCTGGGGATTTTTGGCTTTCTCTAAGCTTGAAATAATGGAAATTATTAAAACCATTTTTATGGTCACCATGGTTAGAAAATATATTTTGTACAAGAAGGACATGAATGGTGATTGCAGGTCTAGGCCAAAATTCCCATACAAAACTGTTTTGCAGGTAAGAGATGTGGATGTGGGCTTAATACCCAGCTGCAATATCACTGTACAATGAACCAAGTAGTGACCTGACCATGCCATACAGGTCTGTGCTTAGAAAAGATAAAACATAAAGGCACTTGCATGTTAAAGGAATATGTATCTCAGTATTCAAAAACTGCTGGTGACTGGGGAAAGCCTGCCTTTCTGTGCACAGAGTACAGTAAAACAGCATGGGCTGAGATGAGACAGAGCACACTACCCATGGCTTTAAAGTGTTTAAAAAGTCTAGATGATGGAGGGTAGCTTGTTACTGAGGTACAGTTCCAGACAGGCTATGTGGCTGGCCAAGTGTTTGGAAATTGAAGAAAAAGCATTTTTGCTTCAGCTGTTCTGTGCCAGGTGATGGAGGAGGAGGCACTGATGTCTGCTGCAGGTTCCCCACAGAAAGTGGCACAGGCAGGGTGGAGTAGGGGCTCCAAAGGGACAACAATTATTACCATTCACACATAAGTTTAAAATGAACGCAAACACTGCTGGGAAGGAAAATACTCTTTCAGGAAAGATTAGAGGAAGGAAGGAAAAGCCAGATAAGAGTAAGTAAAGACAAGCAAGAGAAAAGCCTAGGTAAAATCAAAGGGGACCAGGGTATCTCCCCACATTTCCCATCACAACACCCACCTCTACTTTTTCTACTACTTGCTTTCCAAATGAGCAGACTTTGGTGGAACAGGTGATTGTCATGTTTTCTGAGCTCTCATACTGACTAGTGACTCCGTAAAATGCTCCTGTATCATCTTGGATGTTGCAGTTTAAGTCAGCCTGTTGGGAAAAAGTGATAGCTGATGAAGATTTTATTTTTCATTTGACAGTGTCGGTAGCCTAAGCTGTCATTAATTCACTGTTCTTTTCAGAAATAAGGGGCCCAGTTTTATGGTGATCAGTGACAGTGGAAAAAGTCTGTCAGGGAAGCACCTGCCTAATTTTTGCAGCAAAACCTTAGGAAAGCAGCATTTTATTCAAACTTTAAACAATAAAAGACAACCCTGTATTTCTCTGGGCTACAGATGATATTCTTGTGTGGCAGATAACTGATGAAGTCCCTGGAGCAAAGAAATGATCCTCTGTAAAGAGCCTGGCTCCAGAGCCAGTCCTTCTGAAAGGAACCTGCCTTGTGGTCTCAAATTCAACCGAGCCATCCCACTCCAGAGAGACCATAGCTTACTTTCTCCTTTTGCTTTCTTAAAGCAATGAAATCCTCATGGCAAAGGGAGACAGCTGCCCAATACGGGATCGATCTCTGATAAGACTGTCAGGCCATATGGTGTTGATTAAGCAAAATACTTGACTTCACAGAGCTGTGTGACGCAACCCTCCAGCTGCCCATGAGCCGTGTGCTCCCAATACTGCTGCCCCAATAAATACTGCTGGCAGTGTCTGCTTCCTTCTAGCATTTCTCTGTAGCCTCAGTAACTACCCAACTACCTTTGACATCTAGCAATGGAGACTGAGCCTTGCAGGATTAAGTGAGGAACAGCGCTACCTTTAATTATTTACACCCAAATCCAAGTCCTGTGCACAGCAGGATTAATTTGGCTTCTAAACAACCACATGGGTCACCTGCTGAATGTGACCTCCCCAGGCCTTCAGCAGTGCTGAAGCTGTTCTGCCACTGTGCTCTTTAACATCATCAATCCATTTTGTAAAGCCCTCTACTTAAAAGCACACTAATATGGATATAGGCAGAGTCCAGGGCTATGCACAGCTGGATTTGTTGATTCAGGCATTAGCTCTCCTGACATCTTTGGTGCCCAAGGAGAGAGCGGGCAGGGCTTTCTTTTATGTGGAAATAGCTGATCAGCTACTGCAGTGTAACACCTAAGAATTGCCTGAATTTTCAGCTTACTTCCAAGAGGAGCATTTAACCAGGGAAATGCACTTCTGGAAACTGTTGCACTTGCAAATCTTGTTCTGCTTGTTTTATTGCTAATATACAAATGGAACACAAAATATTTGACAGATACCTTTGTGTCTACCTTGAGACTTTTTAAAAAAACAGTTTACAGGTATGTTTATGTATGCCCCATCCCTGGAAGTATCCAAGACCAGGCTGGATGGGGTTTTGAGCAATCAGGTCTAGTGGAAGGTGTCCTTGCCCATGGCAGGAGGTTTGGAACTAGGTGATCTTTAAGGTTTCTTCTGACCCAAACCATTCTGTGATTCTAGTGTGGAGCATTCGCTATAGTTCAGGTCATTTGTAACTGCTATTTAATTTGGAACTTGGCAATGACTCATTAATTCTACTCAGTGCCTGCAGCCCTTATTTTTGGTACAGCATTCTGAGGCAATATGCTGATAATAGCGCACACTGGGGTAGTTTGTGGTACAGAGAAGACACAGGTCTAAGATTACGTGGGGCTGGCTTTGTAAATTAATCAGTGGAGCAGTCTCCTGAGGTTTATGCACAGCAACCAAACAGCCCTATAATCACATATTTTGCATAACAGAAAGAAATCCTATTGCTGCTACACCTTGTTTCTTGCACCTGCTTTGCGTGAGGTCAGCAATTAATGTTTAATGTGCATCCAAAGCAGTGTTTTCATAGTGAGCTGTAAGAAATTGTTCTGAGCTGACAGCAAATAAACAATTTGCCATCACAGCTGGCTTGCAATTGAAACATGACAAACATCTAAACACGACAAACTGTAGCATCCGTCTGCCACGCCATAGCTGCTCCACCGGAATTTCTGAAGAATAGGGATCTCTGCTAAAACAACTGCACTGTTGTAAGTAGTAACAAAAATAGGACTAATCTCTTAAAAGGGAGTTATTCCTGCTGCTACCACAATTACAGTTTTACCAGCAAAATATTTTCTTTTTTTTTTCAATTCAGAAATGAGCAAAGCATTTAAGAAATCATAACTGAACCACTTCTCACAATTCCACATTGTCCAAAGAGTCAACCACATAGAGCTTACATTTCAAGCTACCATAACAACTGGTTATAGAGTTAAAAAAGAATAACATTTCATCTGCTGCCTTCTGATTTTGAAGCCCATTGAAAAAAATTGTATTTACATGCTGGCATTTAACCTGGAAAAGAAACATATGTGGCCATCTGGTACCCTATTGTTCACTCCCACAGCTCTTCCAGCTCTTGCTGAACTCACCAGGAGGCCTGTGTACACAAAACAACAGGCTAGGGCCCTGATGTTTGAATGAAGAACACTTGAAACTATCATTCACTTGTAATGATTTACTCTTATGCAACCACAACATTGCTGCAAAAGTCCTATGATGATCATATAGATGTGAATTATCTTTATTTATTTGCTCTTTGATTTTTTTTTTTAGTCCAGCACACAATAAAGATGTTTTCAAGGAAGGACAGAATTTTCTTTGTTAGCAACAGTTTTCATCTTCAACTAATTACAGACTGCTGAGAGGCGAAGCCTTCAGACTTTTCAAAAAAGTCTAACACCAATATTAAAAAATCATAGGAGTTGGCAAGCCAATAGTCTGAAATGAAGGCTTCACCAAAGCCTCTTTTAGTAATGCAACAATGTTTTTTATTCTCACATATTAAATCAAATCTTTCTGCTCAGTTTGGGTTCAAACTTTCTCACTAGAGGCCAAGCACATGAGCACTAGGCAGGAGTGTGTGTCAGTGTGAAGAGGGGCTTGTCACACCAAGGCAGCATTCTGAACCAGGTGTTGAAAGCTTTGTTCCATGCTGAATACCATCAGAAAGGAAGGAAAGACCATCACTGCTGGTAAAATACAAACCTCTGGTTAAAAAATAATGGTGAAGGATTTAATGTCCTTAGTGTTATGGCTTAAATAGTAAGGAGTTCATCTGAACACGTACATCTGAAAGCTAAATTATATTTCCTCCACTGACAAAAGAGATTATGAATCAACTAAAAAAACCCCAAAACTGGGCACTGTAGTGGTTGTGAGAGCTGTAGGTGCAGCTTTGAGTGGGAATGAGGTGATGTGTTAAACATGAATACCCTGGTATTCAGCTTTAGCTCTTTACTACAGTATTGAAACCAGGGTTTGTGTCTACATTTTAGAAAGGATGTTGGAAAATTGGAAAGTGTTCAGAAAAGAGTTACAAGAATGATTTCAGGTCTGGAAAACATCCTTTGTAGTGAATGACTAATGAAGCTCCATCTACTTACTTTTTCCAAGGGAAGTTTTTCCACAACTTTGTCATAGCCTGCAAGTTGCTACATGGGGAAGAGTCTTCTGATAGATTAAATCTTTTAGAAAAGGACATTAAAGGCAGAAAGCTAAAGCTAAACAGGAGCAAAATGAGAAACAAGGCAGGGGCTGGTAACCCTTATGGAAATGGAATGCTGGAATAATTTTCAGATATGGTGGAATCACCATTACTTGGGGTCTTTTTTAACCAACTAAAGTTTAACTGAAAGGGATGCTCTAGTTCAAGTAGGCTTATTGTCTGGATGCAAGCATTACTTTGTGAGCTTCACTGCCTATATTACAGAACAGGCAAGACTAGATAAATATAATAAAAACAAAATTTAAAGACAGGAATTTATCTTATTAGCCTTCTCTTTGTAATTTTCTTTTTCAATGATCCCCCATGAAAAACATGATGACAGTCAAGCTTCTGGAGTGCTGTGCTTGCAGCCTCTTGTGCTGCTACCAGCTTTGCCTCATTATTTCCTTGATGCTCTACCTCTAGCTGTTCTCCTGCATTTCAGACTCAAGTCTTCCTGGGCTGTAAACGAGCTTTTCCTTCTGTACAGCTTCTCATGCAACTGTGCTCTGGCTCCGGGAATTGGGATTGGTGAGCTCTGTTGCAGCATATACAGAAAAATAACATTTTGAATGGTGACTTCAGATATATTGGCATGATTTCAAATATTATGGCATTTCAAACATTATGGTATGAGTACATGTGATGAACCTGAGTCCATTTACTCACTGAGTTTTAAAATACAAGATCAATACAATTTAGGAGAAAAAACCAACTTATAAACACAAATGGTTTTTCTTTTCTTTTTTACTTTCAAGAGTAAAACTCTAATTTTGATTTGAGCACTGAGTTTTATATTAGCTGAATGCATTTGGAGGTGGGAGAAGCACTCAGCTTTCTGGCACCCTCTCCAGCATTTGTGTAAGAGCATGATTAATTCATTAATAAAGCATAGCTTGTCAATGGGTAGCATTGGAAATATTACACATTAAGAGAACCAAGTGTTCAACATGCTGCATGGAGAAGCCTCTGCCAGTGTGCCGGAGCAAGCACCTAAACAGAGCTGGCTGCAGCCAAAATAAAGAATAAAAATAATAAAATAAAATATCTTCCCATTCCTTTCCCCAGAGCACTCAGGCTCTGTGCTATGGGCAGGGGCAGAGGGTAGAGCACTTGTGTAATAATAACAGCCTTGGCTAACAAAAAAGCAACTCCAGCAAAAATTGCTGAGAAGAGTCTAAATCCTTCCTGCTGAGTAGAAGGAAAACAGCACCTACTGGAAACCGTGGGCTTTGGGGAGGGCCAGAACAATTTACGCTGGCACTCAGTAGTTAACATTAAACACATAAGGTCACTTATTAACAACATATAGGTCTGAACAACTGCTGACCGCGGGGAGGTGTGTTACTCATATGACCGCACCGTGCCTCCCCTCCTCCTCTCCAAAGAGCGATCAAAGAGCAGAGATTCCAAATTGTGAAGCAATTTTTTCCAACGGGAGCATCTGGGCCGTTGGCACGTTTCTCCGCCGCGTGTTTCACTGCAGCTCAGGAATTGCGGCCAGGTCTGCCACATGGTTGGGCTTGTGATGGACAGGCCAAGCTGCTCCGGCTTTCCAGCTGCTCGGCCCCTTCCACTCATTATCCAACCCCCAGCGCTAATGCCCTTGTATCAATTTAAGAAGGGGTCCTCCTCAAGCACCACATGAGGGTTGTGATGGGGAAAAGAAAATGGATGTCTGCTTTCTTCCATATCTAATTTGTTTTGCATACATTTGCATGCTGGCCATAGACGCATTCACATTACGGATCCCATTTTGAGCTGCAGATCATTTGCCAGTCAAGCTGGCGAGTGTGTGTGTGTGTGTGTCTGTGTGCGGAGGGAAATCCAAGATTCCAGATTATGCAATATAAATTACATGTAAAAATAGAAAGAACTAAAAAAAAAAAAAAGGCAGTAGCCACAATTGTGCGTGTGTGAATGAAGGGCACAAAGAATCTCTGCACCTTTTAAGACGGCTGGAGGCACATGGAGATAAATTCAGTTGGGGGTGGGAGGAGACCACAAGCACAAGCCATTTCTGAACACTGATTACATGGGTAAATTGTTTGTTCCACTGTATCACAAAGAGAAGGAGCATTATTTTTCATGCCACAGCTGTTTTGAATAAGAATAGGAATAAACTTAACTATCCTCCTCATGTTACTTACCACTAATTATGGCATATATTTACATCTATAAAACAGTGAAATTTTGGGAGACATAATTTAATGCCCCTTTATTGTGTAGATTCCTTTATTTCCATCCCACATTTGAATTTCAAAAATGTTTAGGACTTCAAAGCATCGTTAAAAGCTTGCCCTAATTATAATATGCATTACTTTCTAAAACTCCTAGTTTGCATTGCAGATTCCTGCAAATAGAGGCATTCATTTTAAACATCAATTAATATCATCTTCAGATGAGTTTGGGTCTTTATTTCAGACTTGTGGTGAGCTCTGACTAAGCTTTTCTCAGTCAGAAGAATAGTTCAAGCTACTGTAAACATTTAAAATTACGCCAGTGGAATCAGATCCATAGAAAGTCTGACAGCCCAACATTAATTTATATCAGTTGTTTTTTTTCTATGTCACCAATGAGAAAACATCTCTTCTCCTTTTAGATATATTTGCTTCCCATATGTGTCCCTGTTGCTGCAGAAATCAGAGTTCAGGTTGGCACAGAGCATTTTACAGCGTCAGAGACACAAACACACTGCATGGACCTGCAGGTTACATAGAAAAGTCATGCAAAAACAAAATCCCTGCCTCAAAATTTACAGGTGGGGGTTGAGGCAAAATGTGAGGGAGAAATAACTGGCTCCAGCAGAAGAATTTAACCTAGGCTGAGGTGGACAAGTATACACTGCAGAACCAACATTAAAGGTGCTCCTGGTAGTGCGAGGGATTTGTGGGATGAACTAGTGCTGGACAGGGCAAGTTACAGGCCCAGCAGAGCTGCAGGGGCATAAAGGGAGGTACAGAGCTTGCCAGAATAAATGGAGATGTGATCAGAAGAGTCAAAATGGGGGTGTTTGCTGGAAATGTGGCTGAGAGGTACTGGATTCACAAGGGAGATGGTGTGAGTGGGACAAACAGACGTCCACCAAAGGGTGGAGAGCCGAGGGGCAGAGCACTGAGAGTCAGCACTGTGGGCCAAGAGGGCAAGGCCAACAATTGTGTCTTAGACATTTTGGGGAAAGGCTGGAGAAGCAATTGAGCATTTAGTTTGAACTCTTTTAGAAGACCTAAGTGTATTGTTTAGCATTAGGAAATTTAAGACTCAGTAAGTAATCAGTGGGGCCAGCATTAGATACCAACATGAGTAGAACTTTAACCAATAAAAGAGAGGCACCATGTGTTGACTTAGCTTTTAGACAGGCTCATCGAAACTTCAAAGACCAGAAAACTTTGGGGTTATTCCCAAGTCACAAAAACAGTTAAAGTACAAACTATCCAAGAGGTTTGTTGATGTTACTCAGTTTAAGGTTCGATTGCATGAATCACACCTGGTTATTTTGCATAGATTGGGTTTATTTTGCTGGAAACTAAGGTGAGAGAAACAGGACTGTGCACCCAGTGCCCAGGGAAAGGCTTCATCTGCACATATTCCCCAGCCTTCTCTGAATTCCATATCAGGGTTCTAGGACATAATTTTTACATTTGTTTAGGGATATTTATTTTCATTTTAATTTCATAGCCCTGTAATCTCCAGTTTCATATCAGTGTCACACAAACTTCCTGCGCCATATCATTAGGACATTGTTCCTTATTTACTCATTGTGCTGAGTGTACAAGTCAAGCTGCCTCTATCTATTACTGTAAGAGTCTGTCTCTGCACTGATTTCCCTGAACAGTTCCCAGTGACTACCTGAGGTAAAGCAGAGGGACAGAGTCACTGCATTCAATGTGCAAGTCAAGGACCAGGGAATTGCCTTGCAGGGCTGTAAGGCTGGATGTCTGAAGTAGTATATTTTATACCTCCTGCTCTGTTATGTAAAAAGAGGCCCAAAAGTTTGACATCCAGGTGTGTCACAAGACTGAGGCCAGAAGCTCATCCATTTCCAACACCAGGTTGTGTTTCACATGAGATACAATCTGTATGAACCAATAAAGCTTGGCCAAGCAAAGCACACTTTACTTTGTACTCCATTCCGTGGCTGCCTTGCAAAGTCAACTCCACAGCTACCAAGTGTCTACTTGCAAGACCTCAAACCATTCCCTCCCACTTTTCTTGTAACAAACGACATTTCCAAAACAGGACAAGAAGGAAAACCATGCTGCTGAGAAACCTTATGCGGAACTAAAAGGGGAAAGAGCAAGAGGAGTACTCTTTCCAGCTACCAGAGCTCGTCTGCTGTCTGCCTTAATCATCCTCAATGCAACTGCTCATCTGTGGTCTTCCTGTTTCCCATCTTTCCACTCCACATTAGGTTTAATGTCTGAACAACATACTCTTTGTGCCACCTCCTGTGACATGCCATCTTCTCTTAAGTCCATCAAATTCTCACCTTCATTTTCAAGCTTTTCATGCCACAACACTCTCCTGCTTCCCTCCTTTGGTTTGCCTTGACTTTTTTCATTCAGACTCTGTTTTTCTTGCATTTATTCTCCTTAGAGAACTTGCATACCTGTACCTTTTTGCCCAACCAAAATTCATGTTCCTCTTTTACCCACATTACAATCAGATTCCACCAAAACATTCCCTGTCACTGTCACTGAGCCAGGATGCACGAGCTTACAGTGCTGAGCAAAAAAATCGATGGCTAAACAATAATGAAGGAGGAAGACAACAGAAAGGATGGGAAGGAGGAAATGGTAAAATAAATGGTAAGAGTATTGGCACTAAGAAATAACCCCAAATCATGAACAGAACCTGTGAGAAGATGAACTTTCACAGTAGGAAAAGGTAGCAGATGATGAGGGAGTGGATACAACCAAATTAATTCAACCAAAAATCAATCTATTTCCATATGAATAAACTTGAAGTTACTAATAGGGTCAAAAACATTGTCAGAAACCTGTGCCAGCTTAACCCTGGTGATATATGACTGTTTAGAACTGTTTTCAACACTCCCCATAAAATGGGAACAGCATCGTTTTTGCTAAAGAAAAGTCCTATTGGGGTGAAAAAAAATAAAGGGCAAGGAGCTGACACTTCAGGATCTAATTCTCATGACTAATTACACACTCATCTTCTGTTTTTCCTATGCATATTTCCAGATATGTGTAGGACTTGTGTGAAGTTTAGTCCTAGAAGAGTACTCATCATGACTCTTGCTACACTACCCCAGGCACCTCCCTCTGCCTCACTCACTTGATGAGAGAAAATCCACCAGCCTATTTTAAGGTCATGGCTCAGGAAGGTGTCCTCACCACATTTTTAATGTATAACTCAGAAGGATGTTAGCACTGTATGTTTTTTAATCTCTAAGTTAATACAACACAAAATTGTATTAAAAGACCATTACTTTGGAAGGCACAGTGAGGTTTAGTAAATGTTGGATTGAAGTTGCCTGCACATCCTGACTGCTGAACTGTATCATAGCAAAATCTTTAGCTACACAACTGCACACATACCCTCTGAGCATCTATGCAACATTTCTTTGTCTTTGTTATTCACTGCACCCCATTCTCTGTTTACTGAATACTACTCAAAACCTGTGCTGTACACAGAATTATTCATTTTATAAAGGGTTTTTTCATGGCATTATTTTGATTCCTTATAAACAGCCATGAGTCTGATTTGTCAGTGACCACCTGAGGTGAACGGGTGGTATCACCCCCATGTTACAGGCATGGAATGGAGATCAGAGTGTTAAAGGTGTGCACTGCTTGTTGGAGATGAAGCAGAGAAGGTTGGTACTTGAATGTCCAAAGTCAGGAGTACAACATGGACCTTAATTATCCAAAGAAGAACTCTACTGGCTTTAGATATGTCTTTGAGCATTCAGCATGCCTGAAAATCAGTTTCCACATGGCGAAAAAGTAGAACATATAATACATCAATTACCATATCACAAATCTCTGCTGCGTCCACATCTAGTATAAAGTCTGAGGCTTATCATTCTCTGTGGGAAATGAGAACAGGCAAGTGAGGTGACATTCATATTTTGCCAGCAGGTTTCACAAGTATTTATTATGCAAGGTGGATTGGTGAGATGACGGTCCTCAGTTAAAGCCAAAGTTTTGCAGGGAAATATATTTAGTGGTCACAGACCCTTAACTCCAAGCTCTATTCCTCTGCAGCCAGATTTCTTCTGCCTTTATGTTTGCCCTGTTCCCACCTCTCACATACTGTTTCTGCTGTGTGACTTCATCCCTATGTTTCCCTGCAGGATTGTTATCCCAAATGCTCTCTCTTCCTACTGCATCCCTCTTTTGACCCTACATTTTCATCTGCCTGTTCCAGGTCACTGATGCCTGCTGTATTTTGGCTCCCACTTCTCTGCTGGTCTCCTTGTCCTGGCATCTTTGCTCACCCAGCCCTCAAATACTTGGTCTACAGCTCCCATGCCCAGTTTTAAGCCCCATGAATTTCTCAATGGTTTCTTCTGCAGTCCAGCACAGCTCCTGCTCAGTGGTTTAGCCCTTCTACACCCAGATTTGAGAAAAGAGAATCTCCTTCAATCCAGTTTCTAGAACCTCTTGGAAAGATAGGAAGTCTAGGGTATTTACAAGGTGCAGAGTATTTCAAGTCACATTGATAAACACCAGCCAGGAAATCTGACCATATGCAGTGCTTCCAGATCAACCTTTTCTGTTCTCAGCTTCAACCTGTCCACCTTGTAATTAAACCCTGAATATGGCCCTTTGACTGAGGCTTTAAAAGACAAATTTAAAATGCTTTGATCATAATTGTTGCTATGAAAAGGAGTATGCCACAAAAAAGTACCCTAAGAAATCAGTGAGTAGAAAAATCTTTAGTATAAGCATAATGTTCCACCTGCAGATTTGCTGTTCCTTTTGGGTGAACCTTTAAGTACTTTAGTGGTGGACTTGACATGTTAGGCTACTGGTTGGATTCACTGATCTTAGAGGCCTTTTTTCAACCTAAATGATTTTATGATTCTATGATTATACTGCTAACATGAGTTTTGTAAATACATGAAGAAAAATCTTATGTATCAATGAAATTTATCACAACTAGATCAATATACAACGTCAGCCCTCCATTCATATTATTTTTTCACTCTTTCTCACAGCTGATATGAACAGATATAAGTTTTGGCGCAGAGTCCCATGGCTGACTGAAAAAAAGGCAAGGGGAAAGCTGATGAGCTCTAGCAAAGAAACAAAAAGAGATTTAAGAAAACCCCTGCACCCTCCCAGGCTCACAGTTGTCCTGCTGCACTCTCAGTTCAAATCCTGTGTGGTCCTCTCTCCATAAGCGTGGGCTAGTGGTAGGACTGATACTTGCACTGCTTGCATTTGGACTTTAATATCTGAAACACTAAAAAGCAGGCTCCAATTCCTATGCCTTCCCCGCTTTTCTTTGGACCACTAGATGGCAGTTCCCCATTTCCAAACGGGGGCTCCCGGTACCTGTTGGCTCCTGCCCAGCAGCTGTGTCAGGCAGAGTTGAGGCACATCTGCCTCTGCTGCACACACTTCTGGGGAGCTGCCAACAAGAGTGGCTCTGGGCCAGTGTCCCACCTGAAGGGCAAACAGCTTTGCACTTGGGCATGACAACAGAAGAAATTTCCACAAGCACCCCAAAGGGTGCTAAACACCAAACAGAGGCCTCACCGACACGAGAGGTGCTCCATGTCATGTCTTACTCACCCAGAATTTTACGAGGAAGAAAGCATTCTGAGGCCCCTTCCCAAACAGTTCCTTCAGACCACCCTTCTTTTCAGGAAATTTGTCATAAATCTGACGAATGTCCACTGATTCAAGCAATGGGTCACTGTAAGAATGGTTCGCGTGTCCAATGTGTACGAAGAGGTGTTTATTGTACTGCAAGAAAGAAACAGGAAAATCAGTGCTGTAGGAAAAGAACAGAGGTTTGTTATGGCAGGGGTCTGTGTGAGCTCTTTGATGGATTAAATGACTCATACATTACTCCTGGGACTGTGATTTTCTGCAGTATAATTTCCATGAACAACTTCACCGATTGTGTCACAGACCCTTAGGAACAAGGGTCAACATCAAAAAAACCTGTGTCCCTATTGGAAACCCCAAAGCACAGCCATCTTCAGGGGGGTAATTTACACTGAAAGGCCCAGGGGCAGCACAGTGATAAAGAGCCCTTTGCCAAGCATAATAAGATGAATATGCTCATGAGGAAAGCCTATTTCTGCCACTTTAAACAGTGCCTTTTAATGTCCTGTGTCCCCAGAGCCTGAATTGAGCCCACACATACACATCTCATGCTTGTCTATTAAAAAGCCCCAAACCTCGAGCTATAGCATAAGCTAATGCCACTCAACTAAAAGAGATGGAAGGGATTTTCCTTTAGCTTCCAAATGACAGTAACAAGAAGGCCAGTTACTCTGTGTTGCTGTTCCTATGGACATGGTTCTCCTTGTATGTCCTCCAGTATTTCGACTCATGTAATATTAAAGAGCCAAACTTCTACCCCTTCCCTTGAGAGCTTGCTATGTAGATGACCATCTCTGCCAAAACACATCCAGCTTCAATTTTCTCTTTCTTAACTTCATCCCATTGCACCTCACTGTAATCACAGAAAACATCTCGGCAATGCCTTTCCTGCCTGGGGGAAATCCTTGGCCCAGTGACATCCACAAAAGCCTCCTAAGGAGTCCAATATGGTCTTTTAAGGGCTGCCATTTCTCCAAGAGCACCTTTCAGCACCCAAAATGAAAGTGGAAGGATGAACCCCACAGACTCTCCACCAGTCAATCAGCACCTCCCAGGGTTATGTGAGCAGAGTGATGGAGCCTGAGAGTGGCAGAATTAAACATCGGGGGTTTTAACCATGCAGATCACAAAACATTTTGCTAACTCAGTTAAAGGAAAGCTAATATGCAGTCAATGAACACTAGAAAACACTGTCACATTGAACAGATGCCATATGTAAGGGGCAATTCCCCAAAGCTAAGAACAAATAAAATATTTAAAACCCCAAAGCAAACCTCATTTTAGCTGTTTTGTTCACAGTGTACCTGCTGAATGAACAAATTGAAATGACAAACCTAAATGAATTGGACAACCACTCAGAGCCTTCCTTCAGTGTGAGCAGAGTCTTCCCTAGCAGATGTCCAAAACTCTGGGGAAAAGCAAATGGACTGGCTAGATTTCTGCACTTAGGAAATGAAATTGAAATCTATTAAAAAATCATCTAGCACAGCAAAATCTGAATTTAGAACCAGACAACACTCATCTGTGCATGGTGCCAAAATGAGATACAGTCCATGTTTTTTACAGGGTTGTATTTCTTTTTTAATTTTGTGGAAGGAAAAAGGAAAGCATAACATCTTAAAACGTGTTTGCACAAGCAAGTTGAAGTCTGAAAGCACTGATTCCACAGATTTCCCTTGCTGCCTCTTTCAAAGAATGCCATCGCAAGTTCCTCTGTGCACAAGGAGTAAAGGTGCCCACCCTTTGGTTAGTGCATGTGAAGCCCCAAAGGGGCAGAGCTGACCCCAGAAGCTGTTTCTGCCTTGAAGAGAGCAGGCCTGGCAGAGAAGCAGCAGCTGTTGGGGAGCAGGCTGCAGGTTCACAGGGGTGGCTGTGCCAGCAGCCCTTCCCCAGCACTGGTTTTGCTCACACGCTGACCATTTACATGTGACGCAGGAACTCACTGTATTGGTTGGCAACAAGTGCCTACCATAACACTGCTCGTGGGCAGTTCTAGCAGGTTCCTTCAGCCAGTAGTGGCAAAAGAGGACCAAGGAGAGATTTAAACATGACAAAACAAAATAAACCCCCACAAATAAATGCAAAGTAATATGACAAAACACCATGGCTCCAACTTTTGGGGTTTCGAAATATATTGAGCTTGCAGTGCTACAAGTACAGAACTAAAAGTCATACTGAACATTTCTTAATTATCTTGCTCACTACTGAAAAACCTAGATTTCAGTAAAATGTATCATCACCCCATATACCTCGAAACTGGCAGAACCACAAGAAAGGGAGCCTGCTCTTCTGGCTTTTCTAAGCTGCCAGGGGTGAAATGCAGTAAGACAGGGCATGGGACTGGGTCCCTGACCATGGCTATTGATGGAAGTCTCCCTGCAGTCAGGCAAACATCTCCACTTCTCAAGGAGAATGATGAGAATTCCCCAGCAGAGATAAACACCTCAGCCTACTCTGAAAAATTAAAGTGAAGCATTTCCCTTCCCCCAACACCCCCACGGCCTGCCTAGGCATGCCCAGCAGCTGTGCTCTCCCTGAGGATGTGAGATGCCCCAAGGCATACCTCTGTTCTCTCTCATTCAGAGCAAGGGCTTGAAAAACCATCCCCACCACTAGAGGCCAGGTCACTATTTATTTTGGGATTGTTTCCTCTCAATCTTTTCTGCTGGAGCTGTTCCATGTTGTACAAATAACCACAGTTTTATAGAACTGAGGGCTCAGATTCTCCTGCACCCAGGAAAGCTTCCTCCTTCCCCAAAAGGCGTCTCTCTCCCAGGCCCAAAGGTGGCTGTGAAGGGGGAAGGGAGAGGTCTATTTTACAGTTTGGCAACTGCAAATCCCCAAGACAATTCACACACTGTACCTTCTTCTCCAAACCAGGAAAATATACAAATTGCTCAGTATCCAAACTTTTGTAAAAGCAAACATATTTATAGGGATATGGAACATGAAGTCTTAATACTCTTTAAATATAAAAGGAAAGTTAAAGGCAGCTGCAAAGCTACCACAGTTGTCTGCAGAGCTCGCCAAAGTACCAGATGCTGCTGCAGCAAAATTTCCAAGTGGGTACAGTGGGACAGATGGTATGACATCACCTGACAACATTCTTAGGATAGAAATGTTTATTTTGATATTGCAATGTGTGATTATTTTCTCCTTATGTTGCTGCAATTCCTATGCTAAGTACAATCATTACTAACCTAATTAGACATGGCATATTCCTACAAACTAACAAACGATAATGTGATATTTGGAGCAGGGTAAATGGATACTGAAATGATCCCTATCGTTTTTATATAAACATGCTCCAAGACAGGAATTGATGCATAGATAAAAGCAAAGAAGCTAAGTTTTATGCCTATATTTTTGAGCCCATTAGTGTCTGAAAAGCTTAAAATCATCCTTATTATATTGAAAATTCACTGTTTTAGACTGAGTATTCCAGAGTCATTAAATCACATTAGGTGCTGAAGAATTCACTCATGCTACAGCATTTAAAGGATTTGCATCTGGCATCAGGGCAGTAATGTGCTTTAGATGCTGTAGACCATGATAGGCCAAATCCTGTATTTTCTGAGAATAAACACTACACAAAAATACAAAGAACATTTTCAGGTCTGTCTTCCTTGTGTGCATTACACGACATGCCCTGGAGATGGCTGCCTCTTACTGAGCTCCTTCCCGTAAAAAAATTCTAACTATCCAAAGAATGCAGTAAAGCCATGAAATATGACTGTTGTCAAATAATACCACAGGAAAAATTATAATCCACTTAGGAATTTAAAAAAACCAAGACAAATTGCCAATGGCAGGGGATGCAAGCATTTAAGCTGGTGCAGAACAAAGACAAACCACCTACATCTGTTTTATCAGCCAGCATATATATTTGCAAGAGCTCCTCACCAATTTCGCACTTCTATTCTAAGGCAACAGCCTTCTTGGTCCATGAAAAGCAGGTTTGCAAATTGTTACAGATCTCTCTGCTGCATCCTTGTGCTTCCCCATACCTCTGGAGCTTACACCAAGGCTTGACAAGCCTGTATAGGACCAAGATTGTTATTGAAGAGTGCTGGCCAAGATGCAGATGGCAGTGAAGTCAGCCCTCACATGTTCCTGGGACAAGCTGCTCCTGTCCAGTGGGGCTACATAACCATACAGATCAGCACATGGTGGGCAATGGCTCCCCAGGCCATGATGAGGCTGAGTGACATGGAGCAAAGTGGAAGGCAGGTGGCCTGAGGGACAGCAGCTGTTTCTGAGGGAATGACCTTGCTCCTGGACACAGCATTCTGACTGCAAGGGTGCTGCACCCTCCTGCTGCACCCAGAGGCACAGCTGTGATTTAACCCTCCCAAATCTCACTTCCACACCTGGGAGTCATCCCCACACTGGTGCAGGTGGTGTGAGCTCCTCTACAAACTCCTCTGTCCCTGCAGTGGGACACCTTGTGCACCCATGGGATGGAGGAGCAGGATAGGGAGGTGGCAGCACCCCACTGCCTTGTCTGCCCTGCAGAGCCTAATAACAGCACCCTGTTAGCTGGGCTGCTCCATGGGATCAGCAGGGACCTGCAGATTTCTAGTACAACCACAAGGGCAAGGCCATCTATATCATTATTTGCAGCAACAAATTCCTTCTAAAAAAATACCACTGGAGAGGCTGGCAACTTGAACAGGTTGCGGTCTCCCATCGCCACACTCCACCACCCAGCAAAGTACATTAAGGAGGCTCTGCTGCAGCTCTTCTCTACCCCTGAAGCAGAGGGACAACCTCTCAGCTCTCTTTGGACTGGATATATTCTGTACTAGAGGTCACAAGGATGAGTGCCACAGCTCAGAGGGATGGGTGAGTGGAAGGGAGGTGGGACGGTCTGAGCTCTTGCTGAAAGGAGAGCAAACAGCACAACTTCAAGTGCCTAGTACCATGCAGGGATTTTCTCTGTACCTCCACAAACTGGTCCAACCCATGTTTTAAAAATGTACCTCTGACTGTGTAGTGACTGTGCTTCTGGGGGGAAAAAGAGCCAGGTGGAGAGGACTGACTGAAAACCAATCCCTGGTATATCAGCAGTCTCAACACAGCTGTAACCTGCACCCTGCCCAGCCTCAGTTCTGCAGTCTTGCTGTATCTCATAAATCTGACACTCTTTAATTTCCTGCTGATGTAAGAAAATCGCTTCGTTTGCCAACAAGTCTTCTTATTTCTACCAAAACACTAGTAACTGAATATTTAATTCCCGTTGCTGTTGTCCTCCACTGAAGCAGATCGGGAGTTACAAACATGACATTTAATGCTATAACTGCAGTCTGTACCAACTCCTGTTGTTAAGAGTTTTAACACTTTCACGTGAAATGTCAATTGAACTTTCTGTGCTGGTATATCACAATACAACTGCAGGATTAACCTAGTCTTTCGTGGACTTCCACGCATTCAGACTCTTGTCTGGATCTGCACAGGGATTGGGTCAGAAATGTGAATTAGAAGGAGGTCTTTGGCTACTTTGTGGTTGCAGAAATGGAGAGGCATGTGATGAGGGACACCTTAATGTTGCCCAGCACTTTCCAGCTACTGCCACAGGAATTCCAGTGTGAAACTGGGACTTGCTGGTTAGGCAAGGTGCCCACATGACATTTTCATCAGCTTTCCTGCAACAGTGAAGATGGATCCTTCAGTTCTAGCCTGTCTGGTTTGAGACCCGATGGTCCCAGTTTCAGAAGTGCTGAGTGCTCAGATGGGAAAATTATGCCTGACTATAGGAAGCTCTCAGTAACACTAAGTATTCTGCAAAATCAGGCTCATGACAAATCAAAGGGGACCCTCAAAATCAGTGGCCCATTCATTCTTTTGCACCTGAACTTCTTGGTTAGTCAATTGTGAGCAATAATGCTCCTTCATCTAGAAAGACTGCACTAGTACATCTGTGAAATGCAAATGGAGGGAATTATTAATTTTGTTTGGAGGGGAGGTTAGACAGTGCACAGCGAGCAGGGCACGGGGCCACGCATTTCAACAACAGCAGAAGACAAACTACTAATAGTTGCTTATCACAGCAGGACCATCTACATCTCCAGTGAATGCAACAAATAATCATGTGAGCATGTCATTATCTGCTGCTTTGCAGAGCAGACACATGGGGACATTTCCCAACTTCTGAGAGCCTGACTTTGCAACCGGGCTAAGCAGTTTTGGGGAGGGTGTAGGGTAGAGGGAAGCTGCAGTAGGATTAGTAGGGAAGACACAGAGCAGAGGCACAGCCAGATGCAAAGCCCTCGGGGCTCAGCACCCTGGCAGGGCAGGCAGAGTGGGGGGACACAGCCACAGCCCACCACGCTGCCAGTGCCAGCCCAACCCTCCCAATGGGAACAGCACCAGGCTGGGCTGGGCTGTGGGAGGCAGAGGCCCCTGTGCTGTGATGACCCCCCTGATTTTATGGCTCTGTGGGTTCATAGCAGGGGCTGTGTGTCAGGGCTCTGCTCCAGCTGCCCCACAACTTGCTCTGTCCCTCCTCCCTGATGTCATGGCTCCCTGGGCAGTCCTGGTATCCTGCATAACACCAGGTAGCCCCCCAACCACTCTGGATACTTTGGACCACATGCTGGGACCCCACAGGCTGGGCAGTGGCAGCAATGGGGACTCACTGTGGTAGCTCCCATTCACTGCCATCACTCCTCCTAAGCTAAGCAAAAGCTGTACTTTTAATTTTGCTGGGAAGTTTCTGGCAGCAGTGGTGGGTTTTGAGGAACAGGGAAGAGAGTGCCTGAAGGCAGCAGTGAGAGCGCAGCCAGAACCCTGCAATCTTTCCACCCATGGGCCGAAAAATAGATGGTGCTGTCTCCCTCCACACTTAATTGTATTCTGACCCCAGGATGCTCCATGAAAAGTCCATGTCCTGGCCCTACAACTGGAGTGGGGAAGCTGGCCTGGGCCTCCCATCACATTTCCATGGGGTCTCCTGGGAATGCCGCTGGATGGGAAACCTGCTGGACCCTTTAAAGTGATTTCTTGGCACTTCTAACTATAGACACTTAAAAATGAAAATTTTACAGAGTATGACATTGACATCCCAAGGCCAGCATGCAGCTCTCCAACATGGCAAAATAAATGATGCTTGCACTTAGTAAAACAACTTCATCTGATTTCAGATGGAAATTACCTCAAATCCTGAGTCTTGTCTCTCCAAGACATTCATCTTAATGTGGGTTTGCTCTTTTGTCCTTTCACATCACAAAGATGCTAAACCAAGGACTTCCTTATGACTGAAATGCTGAACTGCTTTTTATACTGTTTACAGGGAGTACAGAAAGGATAAACAATGCTTGCAACAATGGATATTGTTCAAGGATGGAGGACTTCTTTTGAAAAGATCTCATTTATTTTTCATCACTTAGGTGGTTTGATTAACTCTGGTGAATTTTACTGCATTTGGCTAATGATGCAGGCTGTTTTTATGGCCCCTTGAGCAATTGCTTTCCCTTTCTGGTTCTCAGGCACAATTCTCCCTGGGCTCACAAAGTCCTTTTACAACAACAATAAAATGTGAATTAAAACATAAAGAATATTTTATTTCTTCACCACTTTTTAAAATACATTTTGAAATTTGGACCTAACACAATCTGACAGTTTGGATAGGCAGATTACCACTACCATCAGCCATGTTCTTTATAGCCCTATATAGATATGTTAAATGTAAAGCTTTCTGAAGTGCTCACGATTGAAATTAATGTGACAGCAAGAGTGAGAAACCTCAAAAAGGAAGAGAAGAAAGGGCGCTTTTTTGTTGGCTGGTGGTAGGGTTTTTTTCCCTGATTGAAAACCAAGCTTGTGTGTATATATATATTTATATACGTGTGTGTGTGTGTGTGTGTGTGTGTGTGTGTGTATAAAATAAAATAATTTGAATTATTCTCATTTCAGTCTTCCAGTCTTTGAATTTTATATCTACTTGTGTACCAGTCAGTTGATTAGATCCTTTCTAATCTGCTTGCATACTCAGTTTATATTTGTTATGGAATGTGGGATCACTTGGTTTAAGCATTTGTCCAGAATTTTCACAGAACCACTACAGTAAAAATGGAAAGGCCTCATTAAGGAAAACCTGTCTTGGAAGCAACAGATGGGCACATAAACTGCTTCATCTGCTGACAATATAGTTATATAGGGCAGGCAATAATTAAGGTGACTGAATCGCTGGTGCTTGGACCTACAAGTTTAACTTCTATGCACCACTTAGGAATTGTTCTTAAGCACAAAATGCCACAAAAGGAAAATACAGCTTGACATTTGTAAACTGAATTGATTTTCACATAAAAGGAGGAGCAATTTTACCCGTCCTTAACTGCAGAGTCAGTATTCCAATATTTTGCAACTGTGCCCTCTTATGTCTCCCAGACTATCTTCTGCCATGCAGAGTTGCAGTGCGAGTTGCTTATTGTTTCCTTTCTATAATTTTTTCTTTTTTAAATGGAACAATTTTGTGGCTAGAAAAGGGAAAAAAAAAGCAACAGCCCTCCACAAGTGACAAGACTCTATGGAGCAGATTTCAGGTTTAACAAAATGCCCACTCTAAGCTAAAATAACTGCCTGACATTGAGGGGTTTTTGTTCTTTTAACACCAATTGCCATTGGAAGAACACCAGAAATGTTTAAGGCCCCACTCCTACAATGAATTCTCTGTGGGTGGACCTTTGTGCCCATGTCCAGCCCCACTGCAGTCACTGGGAGTCACCACAGGCAGAGAAACCTAAATTTTTCATTGGTGTACAGGAATACAGACTGCAAAAGGCCTCCCAGGATCATCAAGTTCTGGCCCCAGGTGCCATGTTCAATAAGCTTTTTTCAATAAACTTTCAGGTTGCATTTTAAGGTGGGATTGGTCTATCTGCACCCACTACTATGAGGCTTTCTGGCCTGACTTTGGGTTGGGGGAGAGAAGGAGGGAGGGTCATTTTTAAATAAAATTTTGGAAGCACTTTTGGTCAAAATAGTACTTCATGTCATTTCCTGTAAAAAGTCAGCAGTGTAATGAACATATAACTGTCTTTGTTTCAGAAGATACAGGAGAACTCTTTTATGGCTCTCGTGTAGCAGCATATATATACATTCATTTCTGAAGTCAGCAAAGGCACAAAGGAGATGCTGCAGTCACAACACGTGCCTACATGACTTCAGATTCACACTGTGCAAACACACATCTCAGCTGCCTCGATTTTGTTATTTAAAAATAAACCCCCATCCTTGCTATGTTGTGCAAACCATCTCTGCAATAAAACATCTCACCAACACAAAGATGTGCAAAACCGCAGACAGAATTTACATTTTCTGTAATGGCACTAAATAAGGCTGTGGGTTTGCTCTCACCTCCAAGGGGTACTTTTAATGCTTGTTGGAAAAGTCTGTGGGTTGGACATGGCTAAGGCAGGCAGAGGGTACAGAGCTGTCCCTGCAAACAGCCATGCACCAGTGCCTCTGCCCAGTGCCCCTCCAGCAAATATCCTTCTGCCTCCGGCCTGAAAATGGTCACACTGCCTTGGGGCTTTCCTCTATGCCCTTGTTTAAGATCCAAATAATCAAATTTACTTAATTTGATCAAAACAACACTTTCTCTTCTCCTGACTCCCTTTTCACTGCCCATGGGGACTCATCCCTTGGCTCCCCACAGCATCCACCTGGACAGTCTAGGCTGCTTCCACACAGCCCCCACTTAGTGCTGCCCCACTGCACCTGCAGTATGGGTGTAAAGAATTATCTAAATTGAGAACTGACTTTTCTTTGTGTTTCATTTTTGCAATGTTACAGCACACGAGTAACTGTTCTTTTAAAAACAAGTCTGGGTAGTTTGGTGCTCTTGCTTGTCTTGTAAACCTCCTGCATAAATGCTCTGCACTTAAAACGTGGGTTTCTCAGCAGTATTCTTGCAAGCTGAGACAGGCTCCAGTGGGCCTCTGCACCCTCAGGAATTCCAAATAATATTTGTTTACTCCAAAAAAAGGCTTTACAGTGTTTCTGGGGCCGTTCTGAGTAACTGTGTTTCTCTTCAGGCCCCCACTCTTTCCCTGCAATGCCAGTGGATGTGTTGCATCCCCCAGAGCCTGCACCTGCCTGGGAAATGAGAGCCCACTGATGTCCCCTGGCTGCCGGTCCGCACTCTGTGTGTGAGTCCAGCCAGCTCTGAGCCTTCCCACCACAGCCAGTGGGACATGAGGCTCCTGCCCACCAAAGCAGCGTCTTCTGCGTGTAGGTCTGTCAGTTGTGTTGCAAACGTGTTCATGCTCCTCAGCTGTTTTCATGTCACAGACACCAGCGGTGTGATGGGCAACCAGGTGTGATCTGTTACAAGTGTACTTGGTTTGAGGTAGACTTTTCATAGGGAGAAAGACATAGAAGCTACTCAGTTGCTGAACTCCTGTTACTCTCTTACATAAAGTCCCACAGATACACAGGGGGTTCTACACCATATAAACCCATGGGTTTTGCATATAGTTTTGTGTTAGGAAAACCAATGGGAATGGGATAATTAGGTGGTGTACTGGCAAAACAGTAAATCAAACTGCACTGAAATGCCATTTCATTCACACAGCACAGTAACGCTGAGCATTACGTGGCCACATCCTGTTTTTCCGGTATCCTTGAGGCACACACATATGCCCTGGCGTGCAGCAAATCTGGATATGGCAGAGCCCATAAATCAGCAGGACATGTTACATGAGATCAGCAAGCCAAGGACTCTGAAAGCTGCATATTGATAAGGCTGATGATGAGAAACCTGGATGTTGTGTTTCTGCAACAGAAATACAAACCCCTGTCTGAATGAACTTGGGGCTTGGGCTGGAGAAGGCATTCTGGATCATTCTGGAGGACAGTAAGGTGAAGCTTTGGCCCACCAGAGCCAGGACTGCCATGAGACCACAGGGTAATGGGAAGGCAAAGCGATTCCAGGGAAACTATGCAATACCTAACAGTGATGAGATAACCATACCTGCTGCCAAACATTTCCTCCACCTCAAGGTTAATTCAACCTGGCAAAATGTGACATTTAGCAAACCAACCCTGCCATGTATTCAGTATATGAATAGCTGAGATACAGTGTATTTTCACTGGTATATTTCTCCGCCAGAAGCATTCCTCTGTCGTAAGGTTTCTGGGCTATGTCTCCAGTCCCCATTATGCAGGGTAAACACTCCCTGGATAACACCCCTGGCCAGAGCCAATAAATGCTATGGTTTACAGTGCTGAATAATAAAGAGGAAATGATAGCTTCTCTCTGCTCCAAGCTACTGTATTTTACTAGGAATTTGAACAAGAATGGCCAGTCTATATCATCCATTCACGGCAATATTTGCTTTTCAGAAGTTATCTCAGCAAAAATTCCTAGGTTCAAGCTGAAAGAAGTTGTTTTGATTTATTTGTGTTGCAGTAAAAACAGTGCTAGGCTACTAACAAATGTTCTTGGTAAATATATGATGATTAATATCAAGATTCAAGGCCTACTGGAGTACACAAAACATTACCACCAGCTTCATAAAACTACCCTATAGTAGGCAGACTGAAAATCAAAACAATATAAAATACTTTCTAAAAAAATTTTTTAAAAAATCTAGCATGCAATATGCACACTTCCTATGCAAGTCCTTAATTTTGTTTCTGAGGAAATAGATTAGGCTTTAACTTAGAGTTCAAGTACCGAGTTCTTGCCAAGAACAGGATGCAATTTGGTACACCTGCTAAACTAGGTCAGCAGTGAGACAAGTGCCAGAGCAAACCCTGCCTGCTTTCAGAGAGGCCTCTCACTGCTGCAAATGGGGAAAAAGGCGGCAAGAAAGGAAAACAGAGTCCTGCAGTGAAAGGAATATTACACTGAGCAGTGGCAAATGCAGAAACACCAGGTGTATTCCATCAGACTTAACCCTGGAAAGCATCCTCACAGAGTGGGGAGCACAGGAGCACAGCTGAAGACAAGCAGCCACGAGGGCAATACTTACTGATTCAGGATCCCTCTGCTGTTCAAGGAAAGCTGAAAACTCCACCAGCCTGAGCTTGGTCGTACCAATTGATCGGCCCTGCCACGCAGGGACTGAGGGAGCTGGAGCTGATGTAGGCTCAAATCCTGAAATAAAGGAACCATTTTCATGAAGGTGACAATTCCTCAGTTTATATTTCCCCAATTAAGTATAATTGGGAATTATGCATGTAGCCCTTGGATATTTATATTAATTTTAGCAAATAATTAAATCAGAACGAGCTAAAATTGGAAAATCTCAGAACAATACATAGAAATAGAGGGCCCAACCCAGCAAGTAATGCTGCAAAGAAAAGATCTACTATTTCATTTCCTTGGGGCTGTAACTCACTGCAGAATTTTTGTTTAAATTACATACTAGATTACAGAGATTTATAGAGACTTCACCTCAACTTACAGCTAACCCTTCGTTGGGAACTGGCATCGAGACTCACAGGAGATATTACTGACTTGGGAGTCAAGAGAGCTGGCCTCCATTTCTGGCTCCTAGTGTTTCATATGTTACAAACAAATAACCTCTCTTTTTGCCTGTTTCTTCTGCCACTCTCAATTCCCCTCTCCTATTTAGAGTACAAGGTTTCCAAGGCAGGCACTGTCTCTTACTATGTATTTGCACATTGGGTCTTGACTTCTTTTGGAGCTTTTAGGCAGCATTATATTACAGCTAATAATAAATAATTACTGTAGAGAGCTGAATCATACTCTAAAAAGAAAAAATAGGTTTTAAAATTGGTAATAAAGAGAGAATGACAAGATCTAGAGAGAGAAGGGATGTTAACTACCATCTCTAATTCACCTCAAGAGAAGGAATAAATGCTATCTTTTGGTCCTCGTTGTAGAAAATTAGATGAGAAGGAAAGAAAACAGTAAAGGAAAAGGGAAAGGCAGTGCTTCAAAGGCAAAACTCATCTTGGGAGAGACACAGACACAGGAAAGGCAGGGGAGAGGGACCAAAGGTAAGGGAACAAAGATAAGCCTGAGCTAGGTTGAGAACCAGGGAGAGGTCACAGGTAGTATGTGCCCATATCCTATTATGGTAATGTGATACCTGAATCCAACCCTCAAATTTAGGCAGTGAAGGTGTGAGACTTGTACAAATCAGGGATTTATGACTTGGACTGATTAGACGCAAACAGGATTTCTAATGAAGCAAAAACTCATGCACGAGTTTTGACTGATTTAGAAATAGTAATAATCCTATCCTGAGAGAAAACATGGAAGAATAAAAGAAGACGATACAAAATGTCTCCCTTAGAAAGGAAGGTTATAAACTAAGAATCTGAAGAAAAAGGAAATAATTATGAATACAGAAAGATAGCTTTAGTTTTAAGCATTGAATAGCAGTAAGTTAGGAAATCATAAAGAACTGGGTAAGAGTCAAAAAATAGCAGTGCAAACAGAGTCAGAAGGATGGTGTCATTTGGCAAGGGAGAAGTAAAATGAAATATCATCTGCAAAGGAATAATGATCTTTCCTGAAATTAGCCATGAAACCAACTTGGGAAAAGCAGTAGGGAAGTAGCCATGGGAAGGACTTTATCAATTTGAGCAATGGAAGTCAGACTAAACATTAGGGACTTTTTCAAGTGGCACGAGACAAAGCAGGACCTTCAGGAGGGCAAGGGTTATAAACAAGCAGATACATAGAGATGTTTTATACTTAAGGCTAAACATATATGATTTTGGAAGGCGTTTTAGGCTAGCTTTAAAATAAACTAAGGTGTACTCTTGTTACATAGCTATTAAAAAAGAAACATGCATCCTATTACTAAGTTTTTTACAGTAATTCCCAGTAAGTATGGAATGCTGACTGGCTATGATGTATCACAACTTCTTGCATATGTGTTAGTGCTTCCTACCTTAAAAATCTCAAACCCAATGATTTTCTCTAAGATATAATCAGATAATAGGACACTGGGATTGGTGTTTGCTTCAGTTAGAGGGAATGTGAGATTGGAAGTAGTGGCTCTGTCTGTGTCAGAAATTAATACACATTCGGTACAAAATTCAAGTCTTTTTAAGGAAGAGGATACGTGGAAGAATTACCTGAAATGGGAGCTGTGACTGATGGCTGTATAGGATAGGCCTGCTGAACGAATGGCTTTACACTGGAATAAAGAGTTGCACAAAATCATACACCATGCCATCCACTAAATTCTATTGGAGTCACATAGTATAACAAAATAAGTAGTTAATGACCTTTACCCACAAACATATATGTTTTCTTTGCATAGCATATTTAACAGACAGACAGCAGAGGTAAGAGAGAGAGGGCAGGGATGAGAATTACACCCAACATCTTATAGTGAGGAGCTTATCTATGCTCTGTCACGCAGCAGGAAACCTGACCCACCCCTCGTAAGTGTCACAGCAGCCAGGGACGGCGACTGCTTTGAGTGCCAGTAAACCCAGAGGACACTGAACTACTGGGGCATAAACACTCCCATGGACCTCAGTGGAATAAGGTGAGGAAAAGCTGAAAAGTAAAGCTGGAAAACATTGTTCCAAAGGCCATGGCAGGGTAGAAAAAGTAACACTTGGCTTCCTCTTCTATATGGTGCTGTGTCCACCACAGTGCTGAAACCCCAGTAATGGGCCTCATGTAGTCATCTCCTGCCCTGCAGGAAAGTATATCCCCCTTGCCTCCAGGACTGCTGATATGTTTAAAAGAGGATGGAAGTATTTGTACTGGACACTTATTCACAGACAAAACATCACTGGCTGCTTCCCTGGCATTATCATTGGATCTCCCCGTGCAACAGGAATAAGAAGAGGCTGCCCATCAGGCACTCAGCCTCAGCTTTGGGGTTTGGGATCTCTTCTAACTTTTTGAACATGAGTTCACATCACTGTAAAGATTCCTTCTTTTCCAACAACTACCTTTACCTTCTCTTTGGAAAAATGCGGAATCTCTTGCTTCCCTGCTATCCTCTGGCAGCCAAGTGCACAAGCCAGCCCCACACTGCATATAGAAGCATATTTAACTTTCAGACTTACTCTTGTGAGGATCCAGGCTGCCCCGTTTGAATCATGCCCGGCCAAAACTGAAAGAGGAAAAACAAACAAACAGACCCACAGTTGTTCTCTTTGTTGAAAGATTTTGGATATTTTTGAACAAGCATGATTCCTTTTGCAAACATAAGTGAAAGCGTTAATCCATTCATTCCGCCTTAGTTTTCTACTGAACATTATTAGAGAACACAGGGATTTTTTTGGGACTCGGCTAACAACTTACCCCAGGTGCCCCAGGAAATGTAGGACGGGGAATTCCTGGCAGGCCCAGCTTGTTGTGAATAGCAGTAGCTGAGACTATCTGAGCTGATGACATTGCTGCCATGTGCTGGAGTGCTTTGTCCTTTGCTGTCTGATCCTTTAATATGACAATTACATGGAGTCTTAAAACATTTGGCACAACAAATGATGTTAAATAACTGCAGCTACAAGCACATAACTAAAAACTTAAAAAGCCACACAGAAAATGCAAAAATAGCAAACCATGCAGGAAAAAAATACAGCACGGAGGCTAACACTCAAACTACCTCAAGGCAAAACCTCATCTCAGACATGCATGGTAGACCTGAATTCTCACAGTCTGCTCTGCCAACACACAGGAAGCTCTGGGAGAGCAAACTACTGCCCACTTGTTTATCTGGGCAAATTCTACTGATTTTAAATCAGGCCGGACTAAACAGGGTGCGCTGCTAAGGCTCAGCTCTGCCTGCAGGACAGGGAGCACTGAGATTTGAGCTCTATCATTTCAATCTAAGAGAAGTTTGCCTTTCGTATTACACTGTAAAATGAGAACACAGAACTGTGACTGACTCGCAAACAGTGACAGATTTTTCTTTGTGCTTAAAGGTTTAGAGACATTTTGGATTCAATTTTACAACTATTTTAAAAGCTAGATCACAAACATGTAAATAACATTTTAAATTTTCAGTTGTGGTATTTTACTGATTTACAGAGTTCCCAAAGAAAACTATCAGCCATAAAATTGCTGCTGTTTTCAAGCATACAGGAACAAGTTTAGAAAAAGATGGGTTGTTACTTGTATTAGAGCAGCGCTTGGAGTTCTAGTCACTGCCAATCATGTATGATCACAGAACAGAAAGGGCAAGCCTCTTAATGCAACAGAGTTAACCAAGGGCATATCTTAGCTCAGGTAAAACAAGTAAATGAGAGACTGTTTTTATCTGGTGAAGCGGGGTTCCTCATCCAGAAGTACTGTATTAATAAGCACTAATATTTAGGGATGTGACTTAGAATGAAGGAACACAAGCAGGATTAGGTAAGGACTTTTTGGGTTTTTTTCTGGTTTTATTTTACAAGCAAAGTAGCAAGCATGCTGGCAAGAGATGCATGCTCTTATGTATGACATATGACTTTGCACATATGTTCCCTCTGTATGTAGTAGCACTATACGTAAGCAGTTTCTTCCTTTGAATAGCTCCTTTAGAAACAGCACAGGCTGAAAGTACAGGAAAAGCTAGCCAAAAATTCTGCCAAGCACAGCTAAGGTACATAATACTTGGTTTAGTCAAAATACTTACCATGCTTGTTACCTGGATACAACAACAAACAGTTTATTAAAATGCTTGTGTAGAATAGCAAATTCTTAGCAAAATATGAACAAAATAGTAAGAGACAAAGGAAGAGCAGTTTGCTCAATATTAAATATCAACTTTAAACAAATGCATTATTTTCACCTAGGGACTGATTCATTAAAAGGAAAAAAAAAAAAGATTAAGAAAATAACAGCAAAACATTGGGGAGAAATAAGCCAGAGCTCCCTGTGCGAAAGCTGCGGACACTGAATGAGGGGGATTGTTGCTGAGTGTGTTTCCCTGAGCAGAGCAAAGCATCCCTGTGGGACACAGCCCAGGAGAGCAGCAGGTGGAGCAGGGCAGTGGCTGCTCCAGCATCATTCCCCTCTGCACCTCAAAGGATGTGAACCTGAAGGGCAACCCTTGGCTGCCTCAGCACCTGCAACACCTGCGGCCCCACCGGAGCTGCCTCCTGAGCTGTTTGAGCCTTGGGACCCCTCCTCACAGGTCAGTGCTTCTGCAGAGCAGCTTCTTTCCTGCCACTGGTGGACACACACACATATCCATCAATGTACGGACAAAACTCAGTCGTTTCTCCAACTTGTAGCTTTCCCACATAATCTCAACCAATTCGCTGGTTATGAGCTGGAAGTCAGCCCTGGCTCTGCCAGCTACTGGCACCCACCTCTGCCTGCCCCAGGGTGGGAGGCTGTTCCCACACAGGAGGTTTGTGCATGACATGGTTTACTGGTTGTCTTTGGATGTCTGCTGTCCACTGGCAGTGACCTGAGATTCAGGCAGCTCTCCAGACCCCTCTACCCTCTTGCACAGTAAAAAGGACCCTCCATCATGAAAGCATGAAATGTTCCTAAGCAATTTGGAGGTCTAGCTCCACTAGACTTCCCTGTTCCATTTCTACCCTTTTTTTTGTAAGGGGAGCTGGCTTGGAAGTGTCCAACCATGCAAGTCTCACACATAGAGACCCAAACCTACAGGGGTCAATACCTTGTGTGTGAAATACATGATTCAAGAGACATGTCTCTGGGTCCTAGGAACCTGCTTTTTTGACTACCTTGCTATTTTCCAGAAGTGCTGTGGCACTACAGGTTCCTCTCCTCCTCTGCCTCCTTCCTGCCACCAACCATGCCAGTGCCAACCCATGACGGTGCAGCCAGTTCCTGCCAAGTTCCCAAACTCATACTTCTCTGCTGCTAAAATGGTCTTACTATTAGGTGGATCTAAACTAAAGGAGCATTTGAAAATAAAAGCTTTGTAAGGGATATAAAAGTCCATTCCTGGGAGTTGCATGAGCCCAAGGTAGATTTTTATCTATCTATCTATCTATCTATCTATCTATCTATCTATCTATCTATCTATCTATCTATCTATCTATCTATC
>JAWWEV010000167.1:5518999-5595217 GCA_035583235.1 Hafferia zeledoni | reverse complement strand
TATCTATCTATCTATCTATCTATCTATCTATCTATCTATCTATCTATCTATCTATCTATCTATCTATCTATCTAAGTGTGTGTGTATATATATATATATGTGTGTGTGTATGTATATGTATGTGTGTGTATATATATGTATGTATATGAAAATATAGTTCATTTTGCCTTGCTTTCTCCATCTAAAGTCTCTGTCTGACCCTGTGCTACTGTTAGTGCAGCTACAGGAGACAATGAATCTCTTCCTTATGAGGCATCGAAACAAACTAAAATGAATTACTTTCTGTAATTTTATTGATGTCCAAGGACTACAACATGGACACCCAGCATGACAGGCAAATTCCACCTAACAGATGAATTAAGAAAAATTTTTGAAGATTTACACTTCCTTCAAGACCTTCTGCTTACAGAAGGAGGGACACTGAGCCTGTCCTGTGGAGCTCTTAGCTGGTACATTTGACGATCCTGAATTTTAGGAACAATGACAAGGATTTTTGGAGGGAGAAAACATGAAATGGGATGTGCCTTCCTCCTTGCCAATTGCTTCTGCATTTTGTGGTGGCCATTCTTCTCATCCTCTTTTGCTTGATTATGTTTTTAGGAGGATGGAGAGAAAGAAAAAAAAGTTTGGAATGACAGCTCAGAAATACAGTCCTTGCAATAGGGCTAATTTTGAGTTTCAACAAAGCCTACAAAGTTTCCCACTGGTGACAAATCTGCCAGCTCCATGGGACATCAACACACTCAGGCCAACAAACACCAGTGGCATGTTTCACCTTTTGTAGGCTTAGGAAACTCTGCATAGTTGGAAGTTCAGTTTTTCTCAAAGTAAATGCAACTGCACATTCAAACATGAAAGAAATAAAATTTAAAGTCAAATACAAATACATAAGAGGTCCTGACTTCCACTGGCAAAAGAGCACCTTCAGCTACATCTTGGAGAGCTGCAAGGTAGTGGCCTATGCTTGTGTAATCGGGCAGACCTCATGATCTACAGAAACAAATGACCCAATCACACTTTAAAGCTGTTTATTTAGACTGTAATATTAGCTTGTCTGCCACTTAAAAAGAACTATATGTTGGGGGTTTTTAAGCTGTAATGAGAGCACTTGTAACCAAGAGGGAATGAATCCTTCTACCTATCACTGCAAGGCGTCTGCTTCTGGGATGAAACTTGGTAACTGATTAATAACACACAATGGTATTACATCACAGTTTAGGCAGCAAGAGAAGTAATATATCCAATTAAAACGGCAGGGGTAATTTAAACAGGCAGATTACAGTAATTACCCAGGTTGGAATTTGGCCAGGACAAATGGGTTAACACCCCTACTCTAAACAGGAACATTGTGGGGATTTTTAATGACCGCAAATAGTTAAGATTTTTATTCCCTATCTTGTCCAAAACAGAAAGGGTTTGGGTTTGCTCTCACTTGTGCTGCTGTGTAAAGCTGGAAGAAATTCTTTCAGATCAATGAGGTTTATACTGATGCAGTAAAATAAAAGTTTGGCCCAGTGTGCTGCAGTCCTGTGCAGTTCAGCAGAGGCTTGGGGGGACAGTATCTCCTACCAAATCGTTGGATTCTGCTGGAGCTTAAGTTATTCCTTGGATAGGTCCCATCTGGCCCTGACCTGGTCTGACCCTACATAATTTATGAGCTTGGATGGGATTGCTGCTTCCCAGGAATGATACCATAGTAAGGAACAGGCTGCACTCTCAGACTTCTGCCTTCCCTTCTCCTGATTTCTTCTGTACCGTGGTACATAATTACTAATGAATGTGACCAAGGTGGATTTAGAGTACAATCAGTGGAAAACTGTACTAGTCCCACTAAATCCCTAAAATACCATCTCTGTAATGGATCAAGGTCTGCCTCATGTTTTAGCCAATCCCTTCTGGTTGCAGTTGCACACACTTTGTTTTTGACAGATGTAAGCTCTAAGAATCTAATGCAAGGAGACTATAACTTTTAATGAATCAGGCCCTTAAGGTTTACTTTTTGCTTATTAGTTTTGGAATGCAAAATACATAGTTAAATTAGATAATAATAATTCCCCAGTATCATCCAATTATAAATCTTAATATCTATGAAAGCCCCACATGAAACAAGTTCTACATGACAAGCACAAAAGGATTTGTGCTTGACTTTCTTTTAATCCAACATAAACAGAAGAATAATTTAATCATTTAAAACAATTTCTAGAGCAAAAAATAAAAACTGCTATCCTAGAATGATAAATGGGGCTTTGAATACCACGTTATCTACAATTTTGAGAGAAAAAAAAATCTAAAACAGTATGAGAAACAGTAAGCACAACTGAACAGTATTAATTCAAGAAGCCCTAAAACCTGTACCAATATTTAAAACACAAAACTTTTCATGTAAAGAAAAAAAAGGCATATAAGAAACAGTAACTTGCTCACAAAATGGATGTTACAGTAACACTAACATAAAATAGATTCCTAATAAGCAATTTTGCAGATGTTATTTCTGCTCCGATCTCATATTGATTCAAATAACCTTTGCAATAATTAGCTGTAGCTCAAAAAAGATAAACAAATCATGACAATACACAATTGTTCTGGACAAAAGATAGAGAGCACTTCAGTGTTTCTAGCCCTGATCTCCAATTTGCTTATTATTAGAGAAGACAGGAGTAAATACAAAAGCTGGCTATTTCAGCCAGGCAATAGCTAATGCCAAGAAGAGAATGCGCATTCAAAGCTGTCCCAACTTGCTGCCTAATGAGTAGCAATTAATCCATCTTATTGTATTTCAAAATGCTGAAGACTCCATTCACATCAAAGGGAATTTTTCAAGGCTTTTATCATTGTTCATTTAAAAAGTATAGAGCTATCTTTAGCATTTTATAATTGACAACAATATTTTCTTTTTATCCCTCAATGCGGAATGTAGAATAATGGATTTTTAAATATGTAATACACGTGAACTGTAGGCATTTCAATGTTTCTTTTTGTTTCTAATTAATCTTACACTATGAAAAAAGGATCTGATATGAAAGCCGAAGATAGATGTATATCCTGCTGTGAACACCTTTGCTCTGTTTATGTACAACTTCCAATCCATCTTTTCTCCTGACTGGACAGGGATGACTTTGGCTCCCTGTCAGTGCAGAAGTGAGAAATGCTGCAACCTAACACTATGGACTGCTGCATTTGACACGGAAATACAACATTAGAGTGTAAAAATTCTGCTTTGTCTCCTCTGGTCTCTGCATGAGGGGAAATGCCATGAAGAGGACCCGCCTTTCAGATCTGTCTCCAAGGACAACTTTATCTCAGCCTCTCTTTCCGTTTTCATGAGATTAAATTTCTCTAACTTCAGGAAGATTTTAATAACCTCAGCAAATTAAGATTAAAATCTCTAAAATAGGAGTATTTTCCAGCTGTAAAAAGAATCAAAATATATGACATCCCTGGAAGGGCTGAGGGGACATTCTTTCCTGGTGGTCTTGAAATTCAGCAACAGCATTTGTGGGTGAAATTCACTTTCTTGCAGGCAAAGGATCCATCCATCCAGAGCGACTATAGGCACTTATCATAAGAGACAAGGGACTCTGCTGGACCAAGCAGATTTATGGCAAGCAGTTGAGATTTCAGCCTCTCAGGTAAGTTTCAGTAACAGTCTATCCAATGCCATGGGTGCAGATGGCGCTGAAATCCTCCCATCCCTTTGGAATTTGGCAGAAGATAAACATGAGAAGAGTTGCCCAAAGCTCTCCTCACCACAATCAGTTTCAGACCAAGGCAAGACAATAGGATTTCTTGGTATAAACTAAACTCAGCTGGTACTTGGGGAACAAGGGTAATTTATATATACCCTTCACCGAACTAAGAGGCCAGGAACAATGGCACTAAGAGGCCCAGGTCAGTGGAACAGATCAGATTGGCTAATCTTGAAAGAAAATTGGCATCAGATGCATGTGGGAGCAACTACTTCCCTGGATGCCACCTATCACAGATCTTACAGAGTAATTGCAAGTGCCAGCTCATTGTTAGATGGGTGAGTTGGCCTGGGTGGGAAGCGGAGAATCCAATGGCTTGGGTTGGAAAGGACCACAAAGATCATGTAATTCCAACACCTCTGCCATGAGCAGGGACACCTTCCACTGGACCAGGTTATTCAGAGCCCCATCCAGCCTGGACTTGAACATTTCCAGGAATGGGGCAGCCTCAACTTCTCAGGGCACCCTGTTCCAGTGCCTCACCACCCTCAGAGTAAAGAATTTTTCCCTAAAATCTAATCTAAACCTACTCTCTTTCAATTTGAATCCATTCCCCTATGTCTTGTCACTACATGCTTATGTAAAAAGTCACTCATGCAAAAAGCAGTGCTTCCTATCTTATCCTTGGTCACTCCTTTACCAGCCAGGAGAGCAAGAGCCTGTCATCTTCCTGAAGAGGTTGATGGGGCAGTCCAAGCTGCTGCCAAAATGGTCCTCCTTGAAACAATGGGTAGTTACAAGTGCTGCAATGTATTCCCCTCTTCTTCTTTTTGCATCAACGATGTCCTTTTCAGGTGGTTTACAAAGTCCTCTGCAATCTGCTCTATGTGAACCTGCTTTAGCAGGGTAGGTTGAAGTAAATGATCTCCAGAGGCCCCTTCCACTCCCAATCAGTCCATGATTCCGTTTGATTCTGTGTGATGTTGGACCATACAGACGGTTCAATATAGGAATAATATGAAAAACAGGCAGTAACACCAACAAAATGCCTGGAAGAGCAAGGTTCCATCTCAGATTCAAAACCAGTAGCTTCCACCACTTCCAGGAAGTGATTGCAGTTCCCCAACAGGAAGAGCAAGAGCTTTATTCTTCATAAGGCAGCTCCCTTACAGCACCTTCTGATGTCAAAGTTTCATCTCTCCATGTGGGGAGGAAAAGGTCTGTGGGAGGCTGCCCCTTCTCCAGAAGGGACCTCTGCAAGGGTGCAGGTGTATTTCTATGGCCCCTTCTTTGCTGAGATCAAGAATGGCAAGCAGAAGATGACGGAGCTGCGGAGATCCTAGCTCCTCCACCCTTCCTGGATACCCTTCAGGGTTGGGGTTGTGGAGGAGTAACCAGGGTTGTGCCAGGATTCCTCAGGAAGCTAGTCCTGGGAGCAGGGGTAGGACTCATCGGCCAGACAGACCCACTGTGGAAGGGCTGAGGCAGCATTTGAAGTCCATGATGCCTGGAGGGCAGCAAGGCCAGGGGCCAGCAAACCTCTGCCACCAGTGTGCACTCTGCCCTCACTGTGGTGTCACAGAGAGTTGAAGTCAATGCCCCTGAAGAGTGTTGGGGCATAGAGGAGGGGAATCTTCCTGAAGACATCAATTCCTAGCAGTGAAATAGCAGCTCCCCCACTTTCTACTCAGCATTCGGGGAGCTGCAGCCCATAGATGGGTGAGAAAGAAAAGGAAGGTCTGAACCCCCTACAAAATATTTTGTTGTCCAAACAGATCTTTCCTTCTTCAGGCGACTCCTTAACATGAAAATTCCCTCCAGATCTCTATTTATTGCAATGTCATCTAAGCTAGGGGTCTCAAATATTCTTAGGGTTTAGATACTTCTTTCTCCTTTGGAAAGTTTCAATAAAAATTAGACAGCAGGTGCAGTGCTTAAAAATGCCTTTTGCTTTGTAAGCGTCTTCATATTTTAAGCTATTTTGGTGATTCAGAAAGGGAAATGTTTTAGAACAGTAAATCCAATATTTGTGTTTGGCTCCTAGGCCTGTATCTGGTACCTAGGTGGGCTTCCTGATTTTTTTGCAGCCCTGAGTGCTCACCAGTCCTAAAAGTCCAAGAGCTGCTGGTGCTTGGCACCTCTGAAAGTGAGGCCACCTATTTACATACTTAATTTTAGGCATCAAGGCTTGACAATTGAAGCTTAAAATGCTACATGTCTCTGTATTATTGCACCCTCGGTTAAAAAGCAGTACGTTTAAGTTGTCTTAGTTCTTCTTTCCGAACCCCAACTGCTCAGCCAGTGCAGCTAAAAAGCCAGCCACCAACAGCCAGAGAAGCTTGCCAGCATGCTGCCCACTGCGGCCCAAAACCCCAGTGCTTCTGTCAAGGAGGCCTGTTACAAAGCTAGGCTGTTATTTCTGTGCTGCAGTTCAAGGATGGGGGGTAAGCATCTGCAGTGCTCACCGCTTAGTGCTGGGAAATTACTTTCTGAAACATTTTGCTTTTCAGTTATAACAAAAACGTGATTTGTTCTCATCTGGGCGAAGGGAAAAAAAATCCACAAAAAGGAAAAAAAAATAAAAAAGGAAGGGAAGTAAAAGATTTACAAGTTCCTTCTCTTTTTATGAAAAAAGAAAAAAAAATCAACAGCAAAAACTGCAAAACCCTCTCTTCCACTTTTAAATAGTGTGAAAACAAAACAGGTCTCAAAGCTCTCCTCTGGAAAACTTGAAAAAACAAGCAATCCAAGAAACCCCTATTAAGCATTTCCAAAAGTTTCTTTTTAGCCTTAGAATATATTTTATTGAAAGCAGGGAAAATGGGGACATGTACAATTCATCATGTCAGATTAAGCAAACATACTTAATATTCCCTGAACAGGACTCTGACTGAGGCTCTCCAAAGATTAAATGTCAATAATTTACTTTAAAAAACTTCTATGTCAGGGAATCTTGTAAATAGTGCGTAACTGTTGAGGTGATACTAGATTGTACTCTAGAAACACCTTATAGTTAGAGCAATCTGGGTAAGTTGTGCTCTCTGGCACTTGGAGTAAAGATTGGTTTTAAGTATTCTTGATAGCATTTCAGAAGCACAGACAAAAAAACATTTGGGAATGAAAAACAATTACCCCAATTACCCCTCTGGAAAAAAAAAAAAAAAAAAAAGAGAAAAAGCATCTACACAACTGCATAAAACCTCTGTGTATTTAAATACACTCCTAACACTCAACTGTTAAAAAGCAAAATAAAAAATGGACTAGCGGGTTAGAAATCAGGTTTAGGTGCTGAGCTGTTACAAAGAGTAGTTCACTTTGCATTTGGACAGTGTTAAAACAACGTTTTTAATGTGGATGCTAGTGCAGAAACCGGAGATTAAACACAAAGAGACGCAGACAGCTCCCGCATGCAGGAAAAGGAGGTTACAGGCACAGCAGCCCCAGCGCTCGCCCATCACCGCGGGGAGGAGGAAGGGACAGGCATAGCAACCACAAGCCCAAAAGCAGAAAAGCGCATACCTTCAGCTTGGAATGAAAATCACGAGATTTCCTTCTGGCAAGAACCTGAATGTGACTAGACACCTGCAGGGTAGGGGAAGGGAGGAAACAAAGGAAAAGCCTGTAACCATGGAGATGAAAAGCCCCCTACAACTGGGCAAGCCAAACGTACCTTAATGGCGGCTTGAATTTCTCGAACTTTCTTTCTTGCTAAGACCTGTATGTGACTAGACACCTACATTGTTCAGGTTTATAGAGGGGGGAAAAAAAACAACAAAGAAAAACAAAAAGCAAATCAAATTTTAAATGTCTATTTTTTTCCTTAAAAGAAAAAAAAGAAACTTTTCTGAGGGGAGGAAGTTATTTGCATCTTCAGTAAGCTCTGCTGTTAAAAGATACCACATTCCCAGCCAGATACCAAGCTCTTAGCACTGAGGCTTAACAGCACAGGTCATCACTGCAGTGACTTGATTAAGGAAGAAAAAAAAAAAAAAGGAAGGAAAAAAATGTGTAACCCACCAGGTTGTGCATTCAGCTACAAGACAGAAGTCACAGTTCACAGCTGGATGCAGCCCACGTGTTTGGTACCGATCCCATCCATGCCCAGGCCCGGCGCTCTCACACGGGGAGCCCACAGGATTTCTACCCCATCTGCTGTGGATGCAGATGCCCACTCTGACCATTTGCCACTAGGCTTGAGACATAACTTGGCACCAAGAAACTTTATCCATTATTTATTGCGCTCTGCAGCTCCAATGAGAAGACTCAGGCTGCATTTTGACTCCACTGAAATGCTTTAAATTCTGGCACAACAATAAAATATTGGCACAACACAGGTCCCTGAACACGTGCTGTCTTGCTCTGTAGTCTCAGCATCAAGTCCACCCACATAACACTCACATCAGTGGGGACCAGTAACTTTTGTTGACCATTCCATTTTGTTCAAAAATTTGTGTAAACCCAGTTCTGCACTAGACCAGTTATGGTACCGAAGTTGTTGTCCGTGCAATGAAGGATCTGGGATGGAATTCATATTCCTGTTTAGCCAGGGACATAGTGAAATCCGTGCTATTGCTGATGAGGAAGCTGCCCAGCATTGTTCAGTAGTGCTCAGCATCCTACAGCATTCCATGTGAAGGTTTAAAACCTGTAGTGATGGTAAAAACCGCTAATAGGAAATCTCTTATTCTTGTTTGACCCACGACATACCATATCAGGTGGTGCACATTTTTCCTAAGTCAGTTACAATTCCTGTCTGGGAAAGAACAAAGCAAAAGAAAAGGAGAAACAATGCTTTCCTCCCTCTGTAGGACTATTCCTTGGCAATAGTACCAAAAAGCCTGTATTTTAATAGGAGAGTGAACAATAATGGGTCAATGAGCACAGTTCCTGAAGGCTGCCTTCAGAGACTTCTTTGATAAGTGCCTCAGGAACCAGTTTGCAGTAATTCGGAGTCATACTGCTGCTTACTGAGCAATTTTGTAGTCAAACACATAGACCAAGTTTTCACATGTGTTCATTTGTTTTGCTTTCAGTGGAATATTAGTGGTGTTAAGGGTTACACAAGAAGCACAATTGAAACATTTAATTACTTATTTAAAACATCAAAAAAACTTTTCTAAACAGCCACTCCAAAGTGATTTTTGACATAGTCACTATAGAGGGATGTGCAACTATGGAGGCAGACATCACCATATGTAATCACAACCCTCTTGGTCTCTTGACACATGCTGGCCAAGGATCTAGCTCCAAGGTCTGCATTTTCACTCCTGATGCAACTTTATGATCCCAGCATAACCCCCAATTTTTGGAGCTTGCATGGAGCATGGCAGAGCAGAACTTGGGATTTTGTCTTTTCTTTCTGATTACTTTGCCAATCTCTGGTTTGTTCCTTTTCCACATATGCTGCAGTTTCTCTCCTTTCTCATGCCTTTTTTCATCCCTTTTATACGTGTTTTCTTCCTACCTGACAAGGGACACCACCCAGGGCAAAACAGCACCCAAAGTGCTTTAAATCCGAGTGCTGGCAGGAAGCCATCTTTGAGTGTGCTGACTCAAAGTCACCTTTCCCCACATTACAGAACTCCGGTATCATGCAAGTGTGCAAGCCTCTGCCTTCCCCTTTGTCACACACATGGATGGGGATAAGTGGAATCTTGCACCTGACATTAGAAGAAGCAAAGGAACTCTGCAATCTGTGAAGCATTTTTAAACAGCGCAAAGTTTTAGTAACCACTGCATAAACTACATGGAACGTGTCCCATATACGAGGCTGCTGATCATGAATATTATAAATTATTTTAGTTGTATGAGATGAATTAATGGTTATCTGATAACCATCAGAAAAAAACTTAAGAGTGGTTTGAGGTTTATTCTGGCGATTTGATGAATGTAATCTCAGCGTGGTCACAGACCAGGAGCATGAAGGCTCTTCAGGGACTTTTGTTACTACTTTTTTATTCTGTAGCAACTACTGGCCATGAGCTGAGAGCATGATTATGATCAGTTCTGTTAGATTGTTTTTATTTATTTACCTCTCATATCCAATATTCATAACTTTCACTATATCAGCAAATTCTCTTGACTTTTAAGAGGTTCCATTATTCACCATCTCAAAATAATTATTATATTCTGTAGTTAGATTATAATATATTATAGAGAAATAAGGCACAATGCTTTATGTTTTGCTTCAATTTCTGAATTTTCCCCCAAATACGGGGAATTAACAGGTTCATGTACACATACATTAATAAAAAATTCATCCTCAAACTGCCACTGAAATGATGATGCACAATATAAACCCAAGAGTTTTAAATATTCTCTAAACAGCATGTCTTTAATCTGAACAGTGAAGTCAATACATCATCTCATCAGAGCTGAAGCAGAGACAGCCACTGCAGCCAAAAATGCCATGTTTTGTCATTCACTGACATGCATACTTCCCCACTGGCTTATTTTACCTGCTTCCTGGTGCGTGTCTTCCCTGTTCTAAGTTTGATGTATCTGGCTATCAATTCATTCCTACCTGAAACAAAATAAAATTCATGATAAGGGACAAGCAGCATCACATCCATAAACACCACCAAAACACCGCATTTTAACGTATGACACCCACGCACATGAGGTTTACGTTTTGTTACACATACTCCATTTTTCCTTTGCGAACAATTTCTCAGTATTTCTCATTGTTCATCAGTATTTCTCTTCCACCTCCTTGCCAGTCATTGTAAGTGCCATAGGAACTATGCAGAGGGCTACGACTTCAGTGTTCCCCCACTGGAGTCCTACAGCTGGTTGCAGGCAGAGAGGCACCTCCTTGGCCTGTGGTGGAACCCAGGATGATCTCTCCCTGGAGAATCTCCCATGCTGGGGGTTAACACAAGGTCTGGGCTCCTCTGTTTTTGGTTCTGACTGCTCCGGGTGGTGTTTGCCCTCCTGGACCAACTGGCCCCCTGTTGGGAGCAGTGGATGCTCTTGAGAAGGTTGTGTGCTACCCCAGCCAAAGTGCAAATGTTACAGCTTTTCTCCAAGTTTTATTTCTACAAGGATGACAGCAGAATCTGTCCTTCCTGCCAGGAAGCATTCTGCCTCCTCCAGTGACAGAAATCACTGTCCTAGTTCAGCAGGTTATCAATCACATCCTTAACTCTATGCACAAGGGAGAAGTTCCTGTGGCATTGGGGCCAATCAACACCGTGGTTTGTTATTCAGAGCTCTGTTTCTCTTGGAAATGTGAAGTATTTCCAAGTCTCTAAAACGACTGTTTGACTCTTCTTCAGTCACACATTATGCTACCTAATGCAAACTAACATTTTCTTTCCAAATAACTTCCTTCCTAAATACTGCTGACATGGAAGATAACACAGGTTTTATGCAGTATCCTGTTTATTTTCACTGCATATTATGTTACTTCTCCATGAGCTGTAATAACTTAAATATACTTGTTCAACAAGTCCTACGTTACAGAGCTATTTGTTTTCAGCACAGGGGATAAGTAGCTCATCTGCAGAAAATAAGAAAACTGATTAAGCAAAAAGCTGAAAATGGGGAGGTTAAGAAAATAACTTGTCACCCACCAAGTTATTTAAAGTGGATGAGTACATAATTGGGGAATGCAGAAAATTGTATCAGCCAGGGCTTCAAACTTTTCCAGTTTGATGCTGTAGGGAAGAGGTGGGGAAGTTTTGAAGTAGCCTGCCTATGTCTGAAGGGCATTTTGTTGACTGAAAGTTTGAACACATTTAGTCAAATGAGATCTTCATTCTCCTCTTCTGTCTCCCCCTCTGAGCCTTATTTTATGCCTTTTGTATTAAATGTCTCATGGTTCCTGTCTCCTCCATATTTGCTAAATGAGCACTAGAACATGAAATATCAAGGTGCTTCATAGTAGGGCTGTGTTTTCTCTGATTCCCATTTTGTTTTGCTCTGGACTGTGTGCCAGGTTTCCCACAAAGTGCCACTGTAACAGTGCTCTGAGGTTTGTAACTCTCCAACAGGTCCCTCCAGGACAAACTTCAATATGTAAATTTTGCATGAGCAAACAGTTACACAAACCAGCAACATTTCTGCACACAAATGAGGGATTTCCGTCCGCAAACAAAGAAGCTGCAAGTCACCTGATTTCATGCAAAGACCTTGTCTTTAGGTGGAACAGAAATTCTACAGCCTCTTGTGCTCACAAGATACTTGCCATCTTCAGTGAACAAGTGCCTTTGTGTTCACAAGGTGAAACTAGGGAATGCTCAACCTCTGTATCTCTCTATTCTCATGTTCTTTCTCATAATCCAAACAGTAGCCTGCAAGAATTCTCTCCAACCCAGTGAGATTCAGACACAACCACATTTCTGCAATCACCTGTGTGATAGGTGGTATGAACATTTTCATATGTCTAAACACATATTTTGATTCAACTGGAATGCCCTCGCTCCAGCAAGTACCTGCTTTGCATATGTCTAAGTATGTGCATACATTAATGATGCCTTTTTTTGTTGTTGTTGCAAAAGGCTTGTCAGGTTGTCCCTGTCGGCAGCTGATAACTCTGCAAGGGCAACAACACCATAAGGTGATTAAAAGGATGTGTTGCCACCTCTTGTCTCTCTATCTGTGTTGAAGACATTCCAAAGACATGGGCACAGCACAGGTCACTCCAGCCACCCCTTGCCCATTAAGGTAGCTCTAAGCAGCCCTTGGCCACAGCTGAGATTTCACAGTTTTCTTCCCAGTCAAGGGAGCTAAAAAATTATTTTTAAAGGAAAGCTCATGTTCCCAGGCAGCCACTTGACAGGAAAAGCTTTATAAAAAACACCAAGCACTGAAAGTCTAGACTGTATTATTCAAAATACCAGTCAAGTGCTGACTCTGGTTGAGCCCCAGTCCATCCATAAAGTGCTCTGGCAAATCAAGGCTGGGGGGGTTCTCTAGCCACTATCTAGCCCAGCAGGGGTGTGACTAACAAGATTATGGTTTTGCCAAGTGATCACTTCCATTAAGGTGAAGGCTAGCCAGAGCCTACCTCCAGAAGAGTCAGCAGGGTGGAATAATTTGTCTTAACTTGCAGGGAGGAGGAACTCTACAAGAAACCATAAAAAGTGGCCAAAGCAAAAGCCTTATATACATTTTTCTTACTGTCATATTCTCAACACAGCAAAGAAACATGCATCGGGTTTAGCCAGAGAAGGAGATACCAAAGCCTCGTGAGGCTCAGTAAATACCTTCTGCCCAGCCACAATGATCTGAAAAGACATAAATCCTTTTTTGAACTACCAAAAGCCATAAAATACAAACATAAACACTGCCTGACATAGACAAGATAGATGCCTCTAACTAAAGTTTACAGCCTTAACGTTATCTACCAAACACTGGTGCTCTTCTTTACCAACTCTGACAAATACTAGAAGAAATGATCTTATCTCCAGATCAACTAAAGCCCAAACAAAGGCTTAATAATCCTAAAAATGCCCTTTCCTGTTCTTGAAAGTGAGAAGAGCCTGAAAGAAAAAGAGGCTCAATGAACTGCTTTAATTGGCCATTAGAAACCTTAGGGTGAAAAAAATATTAAATAAATAAATCATTAATAAATATATCTGTTTTCTTTAAGAAGAGCTCAGCTGTGGAAATACTTCCAATACACACTCTCCCTCTCTCTCTTTGTTATGATGTATCTGGGAAATTGCCTGCAGAAGAGAAGAGGTCAGGTTTAGGAACTGTAAATGTTCAGCTCCTTCTTGTCATTCCCTATGACAGTCTCTTATTTTGAATGTTTTGGTTCAGGTATCAAAGAGATGCGTGGGAAGGTGTCTGGTCAGATAAAAGATCTTCACAGCACAAGAATATTTTCCAAGTATCTTGAAAAGATCAGGAGAGGACCACAACAAATATTTTACATAAGCTGCTTCCTGGGGGCTGCTTTTTCCCCTTTTAATTCAGACTTTATCCGTTGTGTCCTTCTGTACTGGCAGTGCAATTGCAAACTATAGCTCTCTCTGGACTGATGCTGATGAAGAGGCATTTTACACAACAGAACATCTTTTTTAATCATGACATGGACTATAAAGGGAGTTCAGCTAGAAAGCAGTGCAGATGCTAAAATCCTGCTTTATGGAGAGCCAGACCTCACTGTGGCCCTGCCAGGGGAACAGCCAAGTGCCCAGGGCAGCCCTGCTCCTGCCAAGCAGTGGGGCACAGGCTCCCCATGCCTTCCCAAACTACTGCCCCATCCCTGAGTGCCATCACACTGACCAGGGGAGTGTGCTGTGAACCCAGACACCTCTCAGGCAGTACAGCAAGCTGACATTTCTACTCTTCTTGTTCAAAATAAGTAGAAGCAGCTGCAAAGTGGGGAGGGTCCCACACGCCCCTCTCCTCAGCGGAGGCAGTTGTTGCTCTAACAGAGGGCCCTTGTGCAGGGAGCCTCCCCCACCAACGTTACTTCCAAGAACAGCCTAAATCAGCCAGGCATCAGCCCCCACAAAGGGCTTCATGAGGCTCCTGGGTCCACCCTTGGTGCTAAGGGTGCATTTGTCCCCACTTACCCAGCACAAGCAAAGCCCCTAAAGGTGAAAATCAACCCCTGACTGAGGAAGGCGTAACTGCCAACTCCTTCATGGGACAAAAATGGCACCACCATCTCTGCACAGGAGGCACCAGACCACCAAAGGCAGCTCTACCAGGGCCTACATGAGCTGTGGACATGCCCCCAGCCACACCATGTCCCTTTTGCTGGGTCCTGGTCACAGGCATCACTGCTCAAACCCAGTCCCCACCGGGAACAGGGCAGTGAAGCCGCTGTGTCACGTTCCTGTGCAGCCGCATGGCGGGCGGGCGGCTTTATTTAGAACATTAATGACACAAATTAAACCTCCGCCCTCCCAGCTCCCAGTAATAGGCACCATCCGAATGTGATAAAAATAGGCAAGTGTGGGAAATAAACCCAGTTAGCAGCTTGAAAATGAACAGCTAATTTTAAAAAGTTTTCATACTCAGCAAAATAACTCAAGCAATGGCCAAGTAGCAAAGCCTATTCTTTTCAGACAACAGTGTGCTATGAATTTCTCCAAATTCTGTAAGACTGTGGCTCAAAACAGGTATTTCACATCCTCACCATGAAGTCTGGGGGCAGACATGCACAACCATTTAGCCTCCTAAATCATTCACACAGCCATTGCAACCTGTTTTCAACTATTTTTTTGTAAACTCCATTTCTGGGCACTCCTGCTTGAAGCTGCTACGAATGACCTGGTGATTGCAAGGTGCTGCACATGTGCCTGGGGACCAAATTTGGAGAGCTAGCAGGAATTTTGCTGGATGAGGGAGCAGTCTGGGACTGGGACAGTCCCTGTGAGCAGCACCGAGATCTTTGTGTGGCTGCTGAGCACGGGCTGGATCCAGATCCCACTCCAGGCTATGCATGGACACTGTCAGGAGGGATATGCTGGTTTGAACGTTCTCCTCAGCAGAAGATGGGCACAGGGCCCTTGGATGGTGGAGCTCACAGCCCATGGAGAAAAAGCCTCCACAAAGTCACGGTGCTCAGCTCCAGCACTTTTCTGTTGAGTTTTGCCGGCAGAATATCCGGCTTTGGGAGATCTCACCTAAAATTCGCCGGGGCTGCTTTCTGAAGACGCCTTATAGCTAAATTGGCTAACAAAAAGCCTCTTGTAGATAAAAGAGCTCTGCAAGTCAACAACTGGCTAAGCAGTTTAAACCTCTAAGTAAGGCATCCTCTATTTAAACGTTATAGGCAAATCTAATTTAAGCTTTTAAAAATATTATGGGCAGGTGTTTAAGTCGTGGGCACACTGGGCTGAGCGTGGGCTGCGGGGGGCTGGGCGCCGCTTCCCAGGCGGGCAGCATTTTGTTCAGCCAAGCTTTCTGCAGAAGGGCCACGTGACAGAGGCCAAATAAACAGCATCTGGGGATTTTCAATTACAGACCTTCACCCAGCATGCCTGCACTGTAATCTCTACCAGATGAGGCTCAGGCCTCACTATTTTCAATAATTCACACACTGTGTACACATAACATGACAATAAGGGCATTCATGCAACCGCCTGATTCGCACATCAAAGCTCCCAAATGGCCAGCTGTAAGCATGCTTACTGCTGAATAATTCATTCTTTTCACAGGCTTGAAAAAACGCTCAGCGGGAGTTGGCAAGCTTGTGTTCTTTCCTGTGTGGTATGCTAAACTCAAATTTTGAAAGAGGTACAGCCCCACTAAAAACAGTCAGAGATACAACTATTTAAATGTGCATTTGCGAGCTTTCGGATGGCTGCTCACAGAAGGAAAAAAAAAAAAAGGAAAACAAATAGGGGAAAAAAAGCAGCACTACATTTCCAAGTGGGTAGCAGAGATAAGATGAAATAACCTAAATGTCTTCTGAGGCAGGTGGTTAATAGAAATAAAATGATAAAGCTGTTTTCTGGCTGGTAAAATAATTTTTACACATATTATTCTTGGCTAAATGTCTTAGATATACCAGGCGCATAACAGTCAACAAGTTCAGCAGACTTGAAATTTCCTCATACTTAGCATAAATTTTCTACTAGATGGCAAACAGGGTTTTATTTAAGACTAACACCTACGAAAAAGGCAAACACAGAAACACCAGAGCTAATTCTGTAACTCCTATTTACTGTTCTCACAGATACGGGTTGAATACTAATTTCGAGATGATATTTTAACAACTCCAAATTTGCAGCTGTGTCTCTGAACATTTAGCTTGCAACCAGTGAGCGTTCCAGATTTTGCAATACTTTGACTTAACACAACGGAAGCATCATTTCTTTAAAAGAAAAAAAAAAAGGAGAAAAAAGAAGCGTCTGCTTCATAATATCAAGTTTTCTTGACTGTCAATCAATGCCCAAACCAGCAGGATCAACTAGTCATGACCTCTCCTTATAGCAAACACATGCTGCTTACCAGCTGTGGACTGTGTTTTTTACATCCTTTTCTCTATCATTCAGAATGGCTTCCTCCTAATCACAATAATCCCAAAAGTGCTAAAACATATCAATCGTCCTTTAAGCCCTGCCTACAAAAGGCCAGCCGTCCAGCCTTTATGGGCTTGTCCAACAGCAGCTGATACTTCATTCAAATACAAATCCAATTTAGCAGTTACAAGAGGTTTAGCATCACTGGAAAAATATTGGTGTTGATCCTGCACTCTTAAGTCAGCAAATATTCCTTTGCCATATTGTTTAGCTTTTTCTGCCATATTTACACTCCTGCTGGATTTCCCTGAGTGACTTCAACAACAGCATTTAACCTCTGAACTGGTAATATTTACAGTTGATCTAACAGCAATTCTAAAAATATGTTTACTACAATTATAGAAACATAAGCCTATTTGTCTTCAAACTGTTACAATTCTGAAAAAAACCCCTAAACAATCAACAACCCTAAAAACAAACACAGTCATTTTCACTCAAAACCATAGAGCACACTTTATGTTCTAGTTTTGCAGGATGTTATTTATTACAGCCCTTCAGGCAAGTTCATGGCAATTCTTTTACTTATGTATTTTTAATGGCTAAGTGAGCCAGTGCAAACACTCTTGACCCCCCTTCACTTTTTCTTTTTTTCCTTTTTGTTTTTTCCCCTCTTTAAACAGCAGTATGTGTAATGCTTAAAGTAAAGAGGGAAGACCCTCTCTAAGGAATTTACTACTTCCTAGCCCAAACCTGCAGATCTGTGGGACCAATTTAGGCAGTCTTTAATAAAGGAAATGTAAGGCAGGAGATTTCACTTGCTTTGCAGAGAAAATATCCAGCCTCAAAGCTGAGTCAAGCATAGGATCTCCATCCATCTGCACGGGCACTTGTCAGATGGCTGGGGCCAGACAGCTCAGCAGCAGCCAAGGACAAAGGCAAATCCCACAGTCCTGGGTGGGGGCAAAAAAATTCCCCCATTGCCTCAGACCTGTTGGAGCCTGTTGCTGCACTGAGTCCCTTGGGAGCCGAGGGTCTGGCTCTGCGTTTAGGCAGGGACCGTGCACAGAAGTGGCTGTGCAAGGGCAGGACTGTGAGGAGACAAAGACCACAGGGTTCCTAAAATGGCCTTTAAGGGCTGCCCCAGTGTATGCACACACACACAAAACTACAACAAGCCACTTAAATATTATTATACACAAATTAACTGCTTGCAAAGCATACCATAACTGGGTTGCCCGAGAGGAGAGAAAAAAAGAAAAGATCCCAGAAACAGAAAACCCCAAATAATCCCTTGGGATGCTAATGAGCAAGCAATTACAATGACTCATTGAAGTTATATCATAATGATACTTCCAAAGAGGAGAACTTTTTGTGTATTGTATTAAAACCAAAAACAATAAAATGATCCCAGATTGAAGCAAGACCACAATTTAATTTGCACAGCAAAAGGGAAATGACCTAATAGTAGCACAGAAAGATATTCTCCTCATGTCAAGTCTTAACCTTTTGGTTTTTATCCCAGCTTCAGTTTTAGAGAAAACAATGAAAAAGCCCCAGAGACACATCTGGTTCAAAAGTCTTCATCGACATTAATGCAATGCATTGGTTTCTGTTTGGCAGGTATTCATACTGGGAAATACTCCACATAAGCAATGTTTATTAATTTTCTTCTTCTGAGTTTTTAAAAACACAGACAGAACATATTTCAAAAAGAGAGGAGTGATCCAGAGAGCTCTCTGAATATTCATTAATTAATATTTTGTCAGTGCTGGTTGTCTCAACAAAAGAAGGATTTACAATTTACTCTAAGTCCCATTTAATTAAAGTTTAAATGTTACAAAAATACATGGAGTTTTTTTGCCCCTAGTAATTATTTTCTACTTACTATAAATTGTATTTTACTGCAACCAAAAACACATTTCAAAACAAACAGAAATTTTTAGGCTTCAGAATATACAAAGAAATCCCCACAGGAAAAAAAAAAATCCCCAAATTTGACCTTTACCATCTCTCTGGATCAGCTACAGATGTTTAGTAGATTATACAAAAACCTAGATGTCCTTAATCTGACATTCTGGTTTTTTAACCCTGCTATGATAGGAACTATTAGTAAGATATCTGCAAAGACCCCGTGCGAATTCCATGTGCATACAGAATTGCCGTGTTGTTTTCCAAGGCAGCTGCAATTTTTCAGCGACATGAGCAGCTCAGAGAGGAGCAGACTCTTGCCCAGTGCTACTGACAGAAAGTCTGATTTGGACAGGAATCCTTCAAATACACAGACAATGGGCTGGCTGACCTGTCATGCATGATGGATGAGTTAAGGGGATTAAAACCACTATTTGCATTAGAATAGATAAAAATTAGCAAAATAGAATTTCTCAGTAGGTGGCTTTAGTTCTGTTTGTTCTCTAAGGCAAAATGAAGTTCATTTTTAAAGGAATTACAATTGTTTAAGTAATGCTTATTTGCAGAAAAGAAATTCTGAATGCTGGTTTGCTTTCTATAGTTTACTTTTTAAGAAATACACTTCAAATATGACAACAGTATCCTTTTCTCCCCATGTTTATTATTAAAGCATTACACAACTACAGTGTTCTAACCACTGTAAACTGTATGTATACCTTGATGCTTACATGTTTCTAAGCTGCATACAGCCCAAAAAAGTGGTCTGAGTTCAGAGAGAGATGATCAAAAAGACCAAAAAATTACATTAAATTGTGTATTGATGCTTCACGGAAGTTCTGAGTACAAGCCTGTGACTCAAGAACTGTAAAAGGCAGATGCTTGAATCACTGCATGTTTCTTTTGACTAGATTCATATTGCACACAGTGATGGTACTTAAAAGACTCGGAGATGGCTGCACAAAGTAATGTAATGAAAGACTCCCCTAACAGAATGGCATTCTATTGTTTATACAATACATCTTGGAAAGAAATGTGTATGAACAAACCAGTGCACACAAGCAGGCAAACAGATGCAGAAACTCCAGAAACATCCATGGACCATTTCCCCTCACTACTGCTGAGAAGCCACCAAGATTTGCCTGTCTGTCAGACAGGAGTTGCAAAATAGTGGAGGTCCCACTCTTTGCAAGGCTCACACATCCAATGCAGCCTCCTGAAAATTCAGCACCTCTTAAAACACATGCCCGTGTACTGCCATATGTGTTACTGAACCCCACACCTGCTCTACCTGGGAACTGCAGTCAGACCAGTGATATCTTGCACAATGCCCCGGAGCAACACTAAGAGAAGGCAAAGCTGAGGCATCAAGGAGGTGAATTTCTTCCACTGATGACATTACCAACAGGAAAAGCTGTGACACGATTTCTCAACTCAGCATTTACTGTAATGAGATTTTAAGAGAGCAGATCACTTTTCCCTTTCAGTGATGGGCATTCTGGCCAGATCCAGAGGTTGTCTAAAACAGGTCAATGCCAGACCCTGCAGCCAGGGATGGGGTCCCACCTTACAGATACAGCTCCTGGGGAAGGGGGTGTGCACCCACAGGTATGGGGAGGACCTGCTGAGCTGCCTTCATTTGCAGCTCTGCAGACCCTGCTCTGGCATTTCATGCAACTCTTTGCAAAAACTGTTTAGCTTATGAATTTTTTTCGTGTCTGTGTCCTGTGCAGTTAAGATGTTTTATTTTCATAGCAGGTGCATAATCTGCATTATGTCCAGGGTATTTGGACTAGGTTTGTGTTAGATGACAGCTTCTGACACCAGATGGGCCAAGAAGAGAAATGTTTGACTGGCATATGAAAGAGCCTGGGATACATCCAACACTAACCTTGGTTTCCAAGTTATTTAACAAGCACAAAGTAACATTTTGTGGAGATTTTATAGCTAACAATGTCATTCTAGCTACAGTACAATAAATATTTTGCTCCAATTACGAACCCACAAGAGAGGCCCAAAACATACTTCTTGCAAACCCAGTCTCAAAATGTTTAAAATTGAGAGTCCTTTAACTCTTTTTTCAGCCTATAGAAAGATGTGTCCATATTTCCAATTGTGATACAAACCTGTCCAGATCAGCTGCCCATTCCTGCCTCCCTGCAGATCTTGTCTGGGGCACAGATGTTCAGGCTAACGTGGAGGAAAACAATATTGCTGCACTTCTGAAGGATCCCCAAGACACAAATCCAAGGGCAGAAAGAGAAACCTTCACATCATCATGAACTCAGGTATGAGAACCTAACTTCTGTTGAAGAACAGAAGACACCACTGCTTATTTTGAAGCTTGGCTAAAAGATGCAGCAATGAAGAGCTGAGTAATCCAATACTACTGCACCATAATGTATTTTGCCTAAATTCAGAAGTGTTCCTCATAACCTACTCACTTGTCAAAGTGAAAAATGCCTGCCTGGCTCTTCCTGCCCCTCTGCCGCAGCTTCATGGCCTCCAGCATCCTACAGTATACCCCAAGAAATATCACACTGATGATTTCATTATCACTGAAAACCCCAATTGTACCTTTCAAAATCTGCAGGATTATCTTGGAGAATCATCAGAAAATTTTGCTTCATGTATCCACCAAATGCATTAGAGCTTAAACATTTGCAATCTTTGTTATAAATTATTTTAGTTAAAGTGGTTGCTTTGGATGATGGGAGGATTAAAGAAAATCTTTAAAGAAAAATAATTTAAAGAGTAGGACATGCCAGAGAACCAAAAGAAAATTACAATTATTTATAATCTTTTTACCACTTACTTGTTTCTGTAGTAAATCACTACTTTCTTTTGCTTCCCAGCTCATGGCTTTACTTTACATAACATTTATGCAAAAAGTGTACATTTGAAAACCTTTTCTTTGTTTGTTTTGGATAAATGAGTAATGGAGTGCAAACACAGTTTCACACATAATTCTTAATCCCACTTTCTTTAGGCCTGATGTAGTAGGAGAGAAATTTTACACTCGGATTTTTTTGTGCCTAAGTATCATTGACGTGGGACTGGGAGAGGAGACCAGGCTTCCAGCTGCAGCTCTGTTGAGTCCCTGTGCTCCCTTCACAGTTTTGCCTGTTACAGATGTTAATTCTCTAAATATCCTAGCAATAAAGATTCATGAAGGATGCCTCCCCTCCACCCATGTCCATGCCATGGTTATCATATGGAGCAGCCCTCGCCACTCACAGCTTCTAGTCCTGACAGCAACAACAGACATTTCACAGCAAGCAGAAGGTCTTGGCTCCTCAGTTCCAACATAAAATCACAGACTAGCTAAGGCTAGAAAAGCCCTCTAAGATCACTGAGTCCAACCATCAACTCAGCCACCACCATATTCACCACAAAATCATGTCTCATGTGCATTTTGAACAATTCCAGGGGCTGAGGCCTCAGGGCTGCCATTTGGACAAGGATGTGGGGACATGTCCCCCATAGCCAACATCACCAGACCCATGATGAGTGCATGGGCAGGAGCTGTGAACACAGCAGCCTCATGCAGCAAAGGAGGAATGCTTAAATACACACCTATCTGGAATTGCAGTAAATGTGTGTTAGGGATTTCTGTTCCTACCAAGCTCTCAGTTTGCTCATGGGACTTTATTCTTCATTCTGTCTAACCTGCTGATATGGTAATCTATGGCACATAAAATTATTTCATTTTACTTTTAATCATTGGCACTTTATGCACTTTTCTCTCCCCTTTTTCAGTGTGCTCTCTCACTCTCTTCCTCCTTCCTTCTCCTCCCCCTGCCCTTCTTAAACAGTAAGGACAAGTAACAGCAATCCTTATCCTTCCCCTTCCCTGGTTGTTTCCAGGAAAACCCTCGATCCCATATTGGTTCACAGCCCTTATGCCTGGCCCACAGCGTACAGACTGTACCAAACTGAACACACAGGCTGTCACACACCACAGGAAGGCTGTTTTACAGGTGGTGTTGGCTAGTCAAAGTTCTGAACAAGACCCCTGCATCTTACTTCTAACTAGGCCAGTGGCTGGCTGGATGCACCTGGACGTGTGAAACCCTTCAGCTTTGAGAGAGGACGTGGTGCTGAGCTTCACTGATGTGCAGCTGAGACCAACAAATGAAAAAGGGGGTTGAAGTGTTAAATACTTTACAGTAGGTTTCACATTCTGACAGCAGCATGAATTCAGGTGCACCCCTTGGAAAAATGGTATTTCAGAGCACTGGCAACATGCTCAGCATCCCTCTTCCCAATCCACAAGTTTCTGCCTATGCAAGCACAGAAACAGCAATTTGGTGCATTGCTAAAACACAGGCAGAGTACAGACTACTACACTGTACTTAAACTTCTGCCAAGTCCACCTGGCACCAAATTCCTTAGTTTAACAAACCTCAAAGCACTTTACTGTATTTTAATCTTTCTATGTTTTGGTCGTAAAGGCATTTTCACTGATGCTTCTGGCAAACCCATCCCAAAGCTGGCAGTCACACCAGTATCAACATTTTAGCACACACTACGTTTTTGCTGTTAAAAGACAAAGAAATGGTCATTGGGTCAGCCAAAGAAACTCCATCTGATGTCAGGCTTAGCTATAACATATACACAAAGAGATTAAATTAGTGCTGTAGAGACTTATCAAAAGTGCTTGAAAGAGTGGCATCCCTTTCATCTTTTGTGAGATACATATGAATATGTCAGTACTCACCCTTCTAGACACTAAATTGAGCCATAGACTGATTTTCTACAAGGATTCATGGACTCAGTAGTGTTAGATTAACAGTTGGATTCCATGATCTTAAGGATCTTTTCCAACCTAAACGATTCCATGATTCTATGACATAAGAACAAGAAGTAAAAATATACTAACTTACCTCAGAGGCTCACAAATGTTTATATGAAGCTATTAAAAGCTGAGATTAAAAACAAGACATTCATTTAAAAGAAAATGAAAGGTGGTTTCTGGTATGGCTGATGCAGTTACATGTTTTCTGTTGAGGGAAATTTACAGCCACATTATTGCTGTCAAGGAGGGGAGTGAGCCACAAGGATTTCCAGATGCCATGTGTGAAGTTTCTCATTTCCCCTACTACGCTAAAGTACATTATCACTCAAATGCAAACAAGCTTTAAAAAGTATCTGTCATTAAAACATGTGTGGCCCCCTTGCTTAGACTTAAGAGATTTGGGGGTTTTTTTTCTTTTCCTTTCCTTTCCTTTCTTTTTAAGCCACATGGGAGAGTGGACTGCAGCACTCCACAGGGGCCTAGTCCTGATCATACTCATGCTGACAGCAGAACTTTGGGCTGCACCCAAAGTGAGATGTACGCGCTGCACCCTGTCAGTGAGAAACCTGGCTCTGCCGAACAGTAACATTACACTTGTACAAAGTCAGGCAAAGAAGTGGAAGAATTGCTGCCACAACACTTCTCAGAACAGCTGTGAGCGTGAAAACAGATTTAAAAGGAACACAGAAGATAAAAGGAAAAACATGTTCAAGTTTCTCCTCCACCTGTAAAGCAAACCTGCTGCAGCAGCAGGCAGCTGAGGGACCTGTCCCAGTGTATGGACACCAGTGGGCAGCTGGGACAGCTGCCTGAACAGGCATAGCAGACCACTCTCACCTCTACAGAGATAGCAAGCCCATGCCAAAAGGACATTCAAAGGCTTCTGCAAGCCTGAAGCAGAACGATCTCTCTTAGGGCTGTCTAGGATTGCTGTACACTCAGGCATGAGGCTTTCAAGGAGGGAATGGGTGCAAAAGAGTGCCTTGCAATTGATCACCTTTCCAGCTCTTACCAGGAGAATGGTAGGAGAATTAAAGCTAGAAAATCTTATAAGTGAACTTTTGTTCCCAACTAGATTTGTTTTAAAAACCAGGAAACACAGAATTTATGCAAAGGTCCAGCACAATGGTGCTGAAAAAAAGATAGAGGTGGAACCATCAGAAGGCTCATGTCATATAGTCCCCATGGATTTTTAATCAAAGCAGGTGTTTTGTTAAATGTTAACTTGAATCTTTTGCTGAAGATGAGAACTAAATGGGAGATGTTAAGTCCAAAGCAGAGCTGACCCTTTTGTCTCACATCTGGAAACACACCAGCAACAAGATCCTGAGTGGGAACAAGAAAAGAAGTTTTGCTCAAAACTCAGAATGAAACAGAAAGTCTGTTATGGGAGCAGGGCATAACAGCATCCCCCTTCCAGTCTGAGAACTTCCCTACTTCTGCAGGGCCACTGGTACAAAGTGGCATCCGCTTCTGAGGTAGTTTAGAAGAATGAAGGCTGAGGAGAGCCCCATACCAATGCCAACCAAACTGACTGGACATCAGTTTTATGACATAAGCTTTTGTCCACTATTTCAAGAAACAGTTTCCATGTCTTCAGTTCTTTCTTAGTCGTCCCAAAGGGGGTATATACAACATAAGCCTTGGATATCAAAGGGACACTCTTAGAAGCACTAAAGCAAATCCCTGAAGCCACCTTAATCACATCAGACACTTGGCTTGAAGTTATGATATAGCATTTTCCAAAAGAAACATAGATCCAAGTAACAAAAAGAGTCCCTCAGAAACTCTCATGCTCCCCATTAATACTTTAGAAGAGAAGAACAGAATTTCTGCTACATCAACTGTGCAAATAGCTGAAGACTCCAGTGCACAGTGTGCATGTTTGATGAAACAGAAAATGGCCAACACAATTATTTCCATAAACTTAAGACAAGTCAATATGGATAAATCCTTTTTGAAATCTATACAGGGCAAATCATTGCCTTGCTGTGGTATGATGATGGAAGCTGAACTGCCTGAGACTTCATGGCACTCGCTTCTAGCTAAAGAAACTCATCCACAGTCTCTTTCACACCTGTCAAGGCTTGATACATTGAAAACAAAAGTGACACTACAGTGCTTTTTAAAACAATCAGTCTGGCTTGTCCTTCATCTTTTCATTTCCATTAGATTAATGAAAGACTTCAATTGAAATGTAAGCCAGTTTATAAAAGTTTTTAAAATCCAGTAACTCTGATATTTCCATATTAGTATTTATTTTCTAGTGTAAAATCTGCCACTCCAGCAGGCTTTTGTTTGCATCTTTTCCCATTCTTACCTGGACAAAGAATTCTTTTTTATTCTCCAGATAAAAATAAGAAGCCGAGACATCAGACATTTCTATGTGCATAAGTAAGGTCATTCAAGAGTGAATATGAGCTAAACATACTCAGCAGCTCTAAAAATTAGACCATAAACTTTTATGTGCCTGAATTATTTGCTGATTCTCTGATCACTGGAAATACTTCAACTTGTGCATCTAAGAAAGTGGATCTCCATAGAAATCAGATCTCAGTCTGTTTTCTTTCTACATATTCCCAAGTAAGGCCCACAAAGGCTCCTGCTTGCCTGTCGAGAGAGGTGCAAACACACAGGTATTTGCACAAGGAGAATGCAGTTGGGCCAGGCAGGCACTGGGTGTGTTTATCCTCACACTGTGCAGGGAGGCATGGAACCATGCTGGGGCAGCATCAAGGTCTCTCACTTGAAAATGCCTCTTCTTATTCTTTGCCTTTGCTGAAGAGCTGCCTGCCCATAGTCCATCTTGTCAGCATTACCCCTTAAATTAAGAGCTGTCCTTGTGTTGTTGCCAAAAGTAGTTTTGAACAAGTACTTCTGTGAGCATCAGAACCAAGAAGCCCTGGTTTCATGGGCCTCTGGGTCCTGACAATGAGCTTTTGCATGGATCCTGGTGCCCCACCTCCTGAGCGTGTTCCCAGCAAGATGCTCACAGGGTCTCTCTCCCACCTGCCCACTTCCCTGATTTCAAGGAGATAAAAAAGATGTTTCTTAAGAGCATCACTTCTCCAGTTCAGTTAACAGAGTATGGAATTTGCAGAAGTGTCTGGGAAGAACAGGCAGGTAAACGCTTTGGAGCTGTGGACAAAAGAAAAATTCAAGAGAGTACTGTTTCACTGTTGTATTCAAATTTGAATTTAAAGCTTAGCTGCTTATGGCATTTGAACATGAATGCAAACTGTCATCTCAGCCATCTAGATCCCCTATCCCCGTAGTAAGCAGTAAAGATTATAGGAAAAGAACAACAGAGACCAAAGTGGATCAAGAAGTTCTCCTCTTCAAAAATATTTTCTCGTCTAAGCTTGTAGTTTCACAGCTTTGCTTGAACAGAGAAGATAACAGAAACCTGAGATAAAGCTCTTTATGCTGGAGACACTATTGGACAAAAATAACAAATTCTATTCCAGTTCCTACATTATCTTTTATATAGCTGATGGTTCACATACTCAATATGTACCTCTTACTAAACTTGAGTTTTAAATGGTTTAGGAGTAAGTAGAAATTATGAATATTTTACAATGCCAAAACATTTCTGGGAGAAAAGATTGAGTTGGTAAAACTGTTGACTTTATAAGGTTAAATAAATGTTTACCTGACTTTAGGAATTAGTCAATTGCATTCAGTTATATTAACTATTATAATTTATTCTAATTTGAGAAGCTTAAACCCAGTGCAAATTATATAAATTAGGCAAACTTAACCCCTGTGCTTAAGCCCCTTTAAGATCAATTATGTTCCTTGGAATTTGAAAGGTTTCATTGAAGCTGTTGTCAGTGACATCTTAAGGTGCATATATAATGAAAAGCATTCTATCATAAAATAAAATACACTTTAAAAAATCCTGTTTTCTTTCAGGTCTTGTCTTTTTCCTAAATTGTGGGAAACAAAACCAGCTAGCACTCAATACTGGGCTTAGTAGAAATCATTGTCCTGAAAGTTCAGCATTGCTTTCTACAACATAAAATCCAATACATCCAATATCAGATTACATTAAATTTGACCTAACCTGTGGGCAGAGCTACTGATCCAGAAATAATATCCCTTTGCACAAAGTCAGTATTTTGAAGGATGATAATCTTAAAGTGACCGCTGGAAATACAACACCTCATGTCTGCCCAAGAAGGTTACACTGAACCAAAGTGTAGGCACATGCCTACATCCAACAAGGCAGATGTACCATGCAGGAACAAGTCTCATGTATAAACACTCAATGCTATTTTCAGGAAAAAAGAAACTATTCCACTTCATTTAGGAACAGTCTCAAATGTAGTTCAGTCTGTAAGAACAGAGAAATAGACCCATTTCACATCCAGAAGACTTTGTTTGGTCAAGATTTTCCCATTTTCCCTTCATCCACCCACTCAACCTGCAACACAAATGCAGGTTTCAATTCCAAATAAAACATACCAGCATGCTGAAGGCATCTGGGAGAGCAGTAAATTACTACTAGATTGGAAAGATTGATTTGTGAAGAAGTTACAACGAAGTGGAGACATTGCAATCAGCATGTACATGGTGTAAAGGCCAAGTTTCCCAGCAATCTCTGAATGCCCTCAATTCCCACTAGCAGACTGAAATCAGTGGGAGCTCAGGACATTCAACAATTCATAAAAATTAAAGCAGGGCAACGACTGGTTTTATTGTTTGTTCTTGGCAGTACACTCCAAGAGCTCGACGCTCAAGGAATGCATGATCTATGTTGTGACAACTTTGCAATTTAGAAAGATTTAAGCAAAAAGGATAGGACAGTGAAAAGGGGTGTAACAAGTGAATAGAGTGATCAAAGCTGATGGTGGCTGGCATTCTTTTTTAATACACAATCTCTGCATTATGGGTAGAGACTATTCCCAAAGCAGCTCAACCTACCTGTTACTGACATCCTCCTTTCCTACAAATCACCACAGAAGTGCTTCTCCTGTGCTTCAGAGGGCTGTGGGTACTGCATGTGGACCCATGTGGGTGGGAGGGTAAGACGCTGATAAATGGGGGTGTGGAGAGCAGCACAGGGGGCCAGGGGCTGCCTCGTGGGTACAGGCAGGAGTGCTGCAGTCTGCAGTGGGAAGGAGTTGCATAAAAACAGAAGAGGAACAGACTTCTTCTTTTTCTTATTTTTTTTTTCCTTTCTTTTCACTTGATATGTGAGTATATATATAGAGGGATGATCTTAAAAAAGCAAAGTTTAAATTTTAAGCAAGACAATACCTTCCAGATTTAAAAACCTCTGAAGGTTTCTAAGGCCAATGCTGAAGCACTAAAAACTAAATTGGCAACACATTAGAAAATACACTGAGAGGAGGAGCCTTTCACCAATTCTCTTTTTTCCCCCCTGCTAGATGTATATTTAATATTTTCTTTCTCTATGACCTAAAAATCTACACCTGTAATAACAGAGCCCTGTGTGATAGGCACATCATAAACCACATGATAGATCTGCATGACAAATATCCCTGACCCAGCCCAAACTCCAAAACCCTACGGTACCAGTACTGTTCTTTACTTCAGCTCATATGGTTTAGTTTTAGGTAGTCCTGTGAGCAGCAGAGAGTTTGACTCAATGATCCTTAGGGATCCCTTCCAACACAGGATATTCTGATTGTATGACTCTTTTTAGTTACATTCCTCTAAACCTGAGCATCTAATAGCCACACCCAGCAGACTCCCCTTGCTAGTCTTTCTGGTTTTCTTACATAAAACAGAGAGTAAGAAGAGTAGAAGGTGGTAAATCACTAAATGCTCACTCTGTAAGAACAGCTGCAGCAAGTTAATATTGTCTTGATATCACTTTTCTAGTTTATCTCACTTTTACTAACAGATTACGCTTTTTATTTAAGCATAGGCTTTGCATTTCTTGCACACACAGAATATGTAAAAATAATTCCCTAAGTCACCTCCTTTTCTTTCAGGGAAAAATAAAATAAGAACCTCCTGTAAATGCAAGGGGCTGTCCCATCTTTAACCTCCTGCTAACACTTAACACCTGGCTTAAAATCGTATAATATAAACACAGAGAAGATGAAGAAACCACAAGCAGCCTTTCCATGTACTTTGCTTTACACATTAAACCACGATTCAAACAGAGTCCATTAAGACATCTAAATGTGACTTACCACATGTGTTAATTGGGTGGGGAGAAAAACCCAACAAAATACAACCCTCAAATGTGGACATTTATGTATTCCCATTATTCAGACCCTCTTGATGCCACAATCTCCCACTTCTATAGTTTATAAATGTTTGACTTAAAATATAGCCATTTTATAATTTGTACCACATTTACCTCATCTTACCACTGTTCTGACTGGATGAGAAGCTAATGTAGCCTACACTGTCTGGTCAATTATTGCATGGACACCAGGGACCAATTAATGCCATCCATAAAAGCCTGAATCATTCTGTCAATTAACTAGAACTAACTATGTCATCAGATATATTACTGGTGAGCAAGTCTATTTGGTTGCAATATGTCTTGAAGGAGAGCAGTATCAAATGAATCACAATTGACTTGGACAACTGCTAGCATAATTTCAGAAGATGAAAAGACAAATGTGGTAGTTATTAGTGGTCCCCTGAGGAATTACGGCCAAGCAATTGTAATGTGCTAAGACTGTACTAGCAGGTGCCCACAGCACAAATCAGGCAGAGGGTTAAATCAATATTTTCAATTTCTTAGGATCAATCCAGTGTTTGAACATGATGGAAACTTGTTAGCAATTGGCAGAATGTGTAAATGAAAAGTCAAACTTCTTATTATTTGCTAAAAAGGCATCAGTGCTCTGCATCATGCCCTTGGCACAAGGTAATGCTTTCATGATCCAGTTGCTTGGGCATTCACTAAAAATCTAGCAGTGCTTAAATTTTAGTAGAGTGCAAAAGGCTACTTTAATACATGCCGAACATTCAGGATCTTTAAAAATTATTGAAGTGTCAATAGGAAAGTTTTTGAGCTGTGACAACAGCACAGTTATTAATGATTAGTGTAAGAGGCAGAAGAAACCTTGACTGCCTTAGAAAGTCTCACCAGGAATGCAGCCTGACACCTTTGGTACAACTTCACATTTATTCTGTTTCACACAAAAGAACCTTTGGATCATCAAATGAGCCTTTACCAATTAAACAAGAAAGAAAAAAAGTGACCTTACAGATTGATTTCAGTTCTCACTGCTGTGTTTAAAGATGCCTATAGCAGGATCTAAAGCATTGGCATATTCTTTAATTTTAACACAAAGGTGTAAAATTATCTGTTATATCTTAGTATTGTTCTACGAAAAGACATCTCCAGCTAACTTGACAATCAGGGTTTGGATAATATACCTTATTCTGAGTTAGGGAAACATACCCTTGAAATGACACCTTAGACAGGGAACAGTAAAATCTCTGGGATTTGGGAGCAGAAAATGGGCAAGTGACAGCATTGTACCTGGGGGAAAAAACATGTGATGGTAGAGAAAGCTATTTCCATGACACACATCCAACTCTTTACGGCCATTATTTCAAACAGATCAAAAACATGAACCATTTTTCATGACAAAAAACTAAAGCAATTTTTATTTGGAAAGCAAAAAGAATGCCCTGATGGTTAAATAAAAAGAGGAAAACAACAAAACACAATTTTGAAACATATGCCTGAAGAAACCACCTGTGCTTCAAACATGAATACATTTCTCTGTATGCTCGGCTGGTATAGGAGTTTTTTGTATTGTGTTTGGGCTTCAGCTTATAGGCACAGACAAGTGAGGAGGTAGGTGATGCTCCTCTTTCACAATTGCCAGGGACAGAAACTTCCTTTTTAATGTTCTGTTGACTGTTCTTTAATTGCGAAGATAACAATAATTACAACATTGGAAAAACTGACAGGAGTGTCTTTCATCCAAAGGATCTCGGAGCACTCCAAGCATCAGAGCAGGGAACTGATCCCTCACTCAGCATATGGTCAACCTGTGAATTCACTGCTACAGAAAGTTATTAACAACAACGCCCTAGCTGCTGTTTCGAAACACCAGATGCAGCCTTCATTGATACAAGCCAAAATAAAGAGCATTTGAACTTCAAGAAACTGCCAACTCTCAAAGCTTAGCATTAGATGCTGTAGATGAAATAGGAGATTTCTTCTTTCTCAGACTTTTCACATGAAAACAAGGGTGCCAAGTAAAATGAAATATTAAAAAAAATAAAATTAAAATGGATTTCCTTATTTCAAGATTGGCCAAGATAATGTTTTGTTAGTGTCTAACTCACTGCAGCTTTGTCTGATTTGTGTAATACATTTGTCAAGATGACCTTTTTCTGGAAGTGCATTTAGCATGACATGGGGGACACTCCACACCACAAGGCATCAGGTCCAGAGCACGCAGATATGCCATGAGAGTAAGACAAGTACAACAGAACTAAGGGAACACAGATCATTGCAGTACTTCCTGCTGAATTGTCCCCCATTAATTACAAGGAAAATAAGAGAATGAACTCACTATAGTAATGATATAATTATTCTTTGAAAAGTAATGCAGGGAAGATAAGCCCTTTAATCCAAGACACAGAGCCAATAGATTTTTTTTCTCTTGCCTAGCCCCTCTACCTATGCACTGTGTATAGTAACAAAGTGTGTTTTTGGCTCCCTTGTACACACCCTCAGGTGAAACCATTACCTGGCTCTTGAAGGATACAGTGTACGTGTACTTCCTTGTGCTGGCCTGGGGAGCTGGAAGAACCTGTGCCTTTAAGAAGCTCAGGGAACCAGAGCAATCATTTGAAACCAAGGTTCAGCAAGTAGAAGACAATAAAACATGGAGTAACTTGTGAAACCAGCCCACGAGCTGCCCCAGAGAAATCTCCAGCTTGTCTGGCTCTCAGACACACCCTTGTAGCTCTTCTGGAAAGCTGGGCCCTGTTTGCAAGACAAGGAGCTAATTGATTCCTCTATATGCGCAACTATAAAATAAAGTGCATAAAGGACAGAGCGGACACACAGCTCAGCTGACCACGTTAAAAGACTCTGCTGTCTCACAACACGCTGATCACAGAACAAGCGCCGCAATTGTTCGAGTCAGACGCCACGGGACCCAGAATGCATAATTTCAGTGCCTGTGTGTCCAACTGTAGGAGAGATTGACAGCAGAATGGCAAACCAGCTTTAAGTTCAGCTATTGCGAACGCTTTTCTCTTAACATCTATGGAGATACTGAAGCATTATAGAAGCGGGGCTGGTCCATCCCCTGCCACCAGCCCGCACACCTGCCAGAATGTCTCTTCTCCCTGCACACAGCAACAGAAACAGATTTTCATCTTCACAGAGCAGCATTTTTTCCCATCTAGAAGTTATATTCATTAACTTGCTCTGTAACAACTTCTGAGTCAAGGTTTCTACAGTCAGATTGAAACCAGAGAAAACAAAGTCAATTTTTTGGACCAAAACTAATATACCACTCAGCACCTCCATTTGATTTCTTTCACAGCATTTCTGGTTCTGACCCAGTCAAAGTCATCAGGCTGGAGGGAAACTCTGACAATGGATCTACATGAAAGTTCCCAGCAGTGTGAAGGGAGAGTCATGTACTACGGAAACATAAGAATACTTCTGCTGTGCTTGGCCTGAGAGGAAGGATGCAAGGGCTCTACCATTGCAATCCTTCTGAACTACATGCTTAAAAGCAAATTGGCATGACATGCATTTAAAGTAGAGCAAGAAACATGCTATCTTTGTATTCTTTCAATCTTTCTGCTAAGCAAAGACATTGATCAATTCCAGTAATGGTGAAAGGGAGAAATTTTGCATCAGAGCCCATCCTGCAAACACTGAATTCAAACACTGCTCTTGGATCTCAAACAAAACAGAACTCTCTGGTAATTAAGAACAAACTATATAAAGCTGGATATTAAATAAGCCTAAAAACAACAGGCTCATGAGACCTTTGAAATGTTAATTTTTTTTCCTCTGGAAATAATAATACAAAAAAGATATTTAGAATATGTACTTATTTTCTGTATCAAAAACCATTTTGAAAATTCTGAAAATCTACGAAAAAAACATGTAGCAGGAAAATAATTCCAAGGCACTTTATACACAGTCATTGAAATTCTCATATCGGTTCTTCTGATTTAAATATGGAGTGATTTCACCAAACACAGTAACAATGTCAAATTGGTGTAAAACTGCGGTCTGTCCGTACTTACTTATCAGTATTTATCAGTTTTCACAACAGTATCAAGATTTTGGACACATAATTTGTATTCTCTGGGAACAGAAGTCAGTAGGGAACCAGCAGTTCTCTAACAGGTAAACAGGAGCTATGGTTTTGGTCAAACTAGATTTTAGTTTCCACACCTTGGCTAGATAAATTGGGTAAAACATAAAGATGATAACAAACTTGTAGCCCATGAACATCATGCCCTCTGCTTTCTAACAGAAGCAGTATCTGTCCAGGTGTCCCCATGGACTTCATGACAGGATTTCACCTCAGGCTCTCAGTTGTCCCTGCCCCTGAAATGAGTGACTTCTGAAGTGCCCAGCCATGTCATGATCCAATTCAGTAAAATTCTTGCACATGATTATATTCAGACAATTCCTTCTGGAATAAAGGCAGAGTTTGTGGATCACATCACAGGAGGAAATACTTACATGTTGCATCTGATTGGTTTGAGTTCACTGAATTCAAAGGACTTAGTGACAGTTTGGTCACAAAATAGTGAACTGTGTTTTTCCTTTCCTTGCTCCTTGCTCAAGCCCTACAGTAACAAGAGATAATGACCCATACAGTCAGCCATAGACTCTATACAAGATTTTGATTCTGATCTGGTAGCCCTTGTCTTTAGAACTCATTGTCTTTAACATCCCTGAGGTCTGACTCTCTTCCTCTCCCCCATTTTATGACTCTGACTTTGCAATGTCTCAGAACACCCATAACAAGGCTTCTCCTTCCTTCTTTTCAGCTTCTCTGGTACCAACATGATCCATCTTGATTTTGCTACAACATCTTAGGAGAGCATTGATAGACTAATGAGCCCAGGGAACAGAAAAGGCAGAAAGCAGGATTTCTCTCCAAGGCTGGAATGTGGTATAGGAGCCCTCACCTTCACCTTCAAAGGAGATGAGACAGTCACCTCTCACCCCTCGGGAGCTGGGACAGCAGCTCCCCTCATCCCAATAACCAGCAAATAGGTTTCCACAGTAACATCCAGAAGAACATTTGCAAAGAAAATTGAGGCAAGATTCTCAAGTCTGCTGCTCCACATATTTCCACTATTATTATTATTATTATTATTGTTGTTGTTATATTGTTATATTGTTATTATTGTTGTTGTTGTCATTGTGTTACCAGTATATTATATTTCTGTGATGTAAAAAATACACACAAATAAACAGACTTACAATATTTTCTTTCCAAAATTACTTGCTTTGAAAAGCAGAATCACAACTCTGTATACTCTTCCTCGACTAGAATTTCTCTCCCACAGTGCTGTGGAGTAGAGACTGGCCATTTTACCATGACCTGTTAATGTTTTGTTTGGCTGTGGTGCTGCTGTTAGCCAAAATGGAGCACTTCAGCAATCCTGATCATCACTCAGAAAAGACACCACAACGAGGAAATCATGACAGTTAAATAACAATACCAAAATAAGCACAATAATTTTGTGATCAATTTTATGTCATACATTTAATTAGAATAGTCACAAAAATGTATCTAATTATTCACAATTCAAATCTAGCATGCAAGGTCAAAATGGAAGCTAGTGCATCCTCAGCTCTGCTTAAAGAAAAGGGACTTTGTAGTTTTGAAATCAGTTCAGAAGTTACTCATGCTCCTACATAACTGATTCTGAACCCTGTATAGTTTAGCTCAAGCAGATACACTGAACAAAGGCACTAACTATACAAATGCTGGTTAATACTTATTTTATTCACAAGGCAGTGTCAGATTTAAGCAAATGAGCTGTAAATTATTTCATGATGTTGATGAAGATGTTGAATTGCTGCATCATGCTGATGAGGTTCTGCAAGACAGTTGTGTATAGCCTGAGTGATTTAGGCTTAGCATAATAAAAATTATATTTTTATGTTAGATCACAATGAAACAGTGAAACCTATTCAAATTCTAAGGCAATGAAGTTGTCTCCCTGAACTTATCCAACCACTTTTGGACTCATGCAGATTTTATGTTTATACAGAAGAGGTGATTTCCATAACCCATAATTATAGGTGCAATATCATTCACTGAAGAACACAGCTTTTCAAATTTAATTATAAACCCTAAACGTACTTAGCTAATCGGATCAATTGCAAGCCACAGCAAAGCACATTCTAATTTTCAAGACAGATGAAATTTTGCCACCTCTCAGCTGCTGTGAGAGCTAACGTCAGGTGAGAAGTAAGAGAAACCAGACAAGCATGTTTTCCAAGAACCATTACAGCAAATTTTATGGCTGTGTTTGCAGTTATGTTCCCTGCAGATCTTTGATTTGCTCACGCTGGCTTTACCTTGCTGAGTCTCTGCTGGGCAGCCACCACCATTTCGAGGAGGCAACAATACCTTTTTAGACAGGTCCCATTATCCTTTCTTGCCCCACAAATGCAACAGGCCGGTTCTCAAGAGCCTCTTTATGAATTTACGGGGATGAAATTGAACTTCTACATACAGAAGCATAGGAGCAATGTTAAAATAGCTGCTAAAAGGTCCTGCTCCAGACCATAACTGCTGTGCTTACTCTAACAGACCTGCAGCAGAGACTGAACTCAAGTCTTCCTTCAGGGACTCGCTCCAGCAACATGACTTTGCCACCATTCTCCTTCTGCTGCTGAGCTGAGGAGGCTGCACTGTCAGTCCTGCTCCATGTGGTCTCTGCTGAGTAAGCAGCCCCTCACAACAGGAAGGCAGCTCGTGTTGTAAGTCTGGATCATCAAACCCTTCTGGCTGCCCTTACTTTTTCTGCAGTGTAAACCCATTCTCTTTTCTGCAACGGTGAGTTCTTTCAGAAGAACCCCATCTCCTCCCTGCGATGTGCAGTGATTAGTATAATTAAAAACAAAGCTTAGAGTACTGTAAGACAACCATATTTTCAATGTTCAGCTAGGTAAGAAGCCACCAGATCATGCTATATAAGGCACCTCTCTTCACAGGCATGAGGTAATTCTGCTTTGGTTGCACACACTGTCATTCATGTGAACGGTCTTGAGGGTACACTGAACAAAAAAGGCAAAACTGAGCCCATAACAACTGGTTTGGAACAGCTCAGATCAATGCTGCAAGTCAGCCTATTGTAAATAGAAGGCATAAATTAGCATATACAATAATTAGCATATACAGTATTGCCAGTTTGTTTCATGGTTGTGTTTCCTTTTACTGTAAACAAAATCGAAAAACTTCTGATGACACAGCAGTTGCAAAATGAACTGCTCTAATCACAGCACATTCTCAGGTTGACCCAAAGGCACTCTTAAAAGGAATTAGTATCACATTATAATTACACAGCTATAATAATATTTATTATTTGCAAGATTTGCAGTTACTTCAAAGTGTCAGTTTCATGGCACTGGCTGTTTAAAAACACAGTTTCTCCAAGAGCTTGCTTAGCACAGAAAATCAGAGACAACAGGTAGACTTAATGGGCCAGTGAAAGGCACAGCAGAGAGGTAAGAGCAACCCGACAGCTGCGCCAGATAAAGTAACCGGTATTTTCCTCTTTTCAAATAAATTTTGGCACACATAGGGGCAGGCAAATCAAAGCAATTCAAATGCTGCCAGAGTCCTATTGACATCTATACAGTCTGCTGCTTCTCTATGAAAAAAATGAATTTCCTCTAAAACACTCCACAGCCTCCAAGGACAGGGAACGTGCCCCAGCATCACCCTCCCTCATCTCTAACAAATAGAGGAAGGATGGCTTGGGAGAAAAGTACTGAGAAATGAGTGGATCCCAAGGAAAGACAAACAGGTGGATGATCAGAAACAAAACAGCAAGGAGATTTTACTGTACAATAAAAAGCACTGAAGAGCAACATGGCCCTAGACATGTGAGATGTGGTTCCAGGCCTGACCAAAGGCTGATGAGGCCAGTGTTTCACCCCTTACTAAAGGAGGATGAAGGCAGGGACAGCTCAAGAGAGTTCTGCCAAATTCAAATAAGTTGCAGCTCAATCATGTCCTGATTCAGAAGCAGTACCTCTGGATATAACATGGGATTTTTCTCCTGCCCATTTGCTTTGACCCTACACAAGCAAGTAGCTTCCACTGTATCTTCCAAAAGGATTCATAGCTGAACCAGATCTAGCTTGTACTTAGTGCCTTTTGTTTGTTTTGAGCCTCTCATCTAAACATTGCTGCAGAAGAAGCAGCGAGTAGCTGCTCCTCATTCACCCTCTCTGTGCAGCTCAGTTCTACAGACTTCAACCCTGTCCCCCATTAGTCATCTCTCCTGGATCAAAGAGTGCAGTCCACTGAGTCACTGCTTGTGCTGAAGATGTTCACAGGAAAATTCTTTGATCCTCCTTGTTACCCTCTTTGAGTCTTATCCAGGACTGCTGCTCTCCTTTCTGAGCAAAGGAACTGAAGTGCACAGAGTATGCCTGTGTTGCCCTGACTTCCAGACACAGCAAACTTCCTCAGTCCTGCAGCACTGAGGAAAAACCAGACTTTTTAAAAAAAAAATTCTGCAGTGCTTTGTGCAATGCTGCTAGAAAGATTCCAGCTTCTACCACCTAATTAAATTCAGGGCTAAAAAAATCAAATAATCACTTGCCACTTTTATTTCTTCGACCCTTTTTTTTGGTTTGTTTACTTGCAAGTACGGGAACATTTGCATGGACTGGACTGTTTCACGTTTTGAAATGTGCAGTCCTCTCACAATATCTTTTGAAGTTTTATGGATGGCCAGACATCCACAGACCACATGCTGAGTAACACTGCTGTTCAGTGCTTTAACAAACAGCCAAACGGGAGTTGAGGGGACAAAACAAGTTTGACTCAAAGTGCCCTCCACAGTACAACTAATTGCTCGGGAATTTTCTGTATATGTTCAAAACCACTTACACACAATCTGATGCTCATTTCCTATGCTGTAATTCACACGTGTATGCCCAAGTGTGGCTCCCTGGTTTAGACCTGAGGCACGAAGAGATTAATGCTTGTTTGGGAGGATGAGGCGTCATATGGAGGTGAACCCAAGAGCCACGGGGTACAGACCTGAACTAGCTCTGAACCCCCAGACACAGCATGAAGAATATGGCCAGAACCCTGTGAGAGACAGAGTGCCTGTGTTTTTAGGGCAAATACTAACAAACATCAACTATTTTCTCACAGTAGCTGACCTATGTACAATATTTTATGACTCATGGAAAACTTGGAACAGCTGTAAGAAACAGTCAGTAAATTTAAGCAAGACCAGAGTGGATCAGCAATTGTACTGAAACAAAACATTACAAACCTGAGTGATAAATTGCATGAGATGCCCATAATGGAAGGCTTGAGGCTGTTGTTGCAAAGGATAACTCATGAAAACGGAATCACTGGAGAAGATACAAAGTCAATATATTCCTATAAATTTAACCATTTTATTGCTTCTACCTGTCCCTGCCTAAGTTTCTGTATTATAAACTGGAACAATTTCAGTTGAATTTTCTTTATGATTGAAAGAATGAAAATTTCACATTTGCTTGAATTTATTACTAACTGACATCACAATTTCAGCAATTCATAAATTTCCACACTGGTCAGCAAGCTATGACCTTCAGGGAAAATGTTATGCTGACCTCACTGCAACAGCAGTGCTAAAACCTAGAAGACAAAGAGTTATCAGTATTTTAGCAATTGCTTTTAGATGGATTCTCCTAGTTGAAAAACTAGTATTAAACTCATAGCTGGAGCTATGGAAAATATAAAAAATAGAAGATTGAGTCTATATGTTGTGGACAAATGCATGAGATAACAGCTCCTTGGGAGAAAGGCTGCAAAGATTAAATAAGATACTTATAATCTACATATCTAGTTTATAAATATTTATTTTATATTTTTAGACTTGTTTGTAGATCTAAGGAAACCACAAAGAAGTTTACACTGAGAGAAAATAGGGTGAAAGAAAACAATCCAAACAAAATCTCCAAACTCTACAATGGAGGAGTATCACAAGATATCATGTAGTTTCTTGAACACTTAATATCTCCTATTCTGCCTGAATCAGTAGCTCCCCTATTTTACTACCCTTTTTCTGTTAGTTATGAGCTTTAACTGTTCCAAATAAGATCAAAACCATGACAGAATAACTTGCCCACAGCTTATTCCCAGCTTGTAATATAAAGAATAGTATATATTCCTTATAAAATGTTTATTTCTCCTAACATGGTTAGAGGAAATACATTCTTACTATCCACATAAATACCTGATCTTACTTGGTGTCTCACATGGCACAGAGTCATAGTACTGAAGAAGGACCTGCATGTCCCAGGATAACCACTGGATTCTTTTTTAAGGAAGATCTGCTTTCTTCCAGATTTACAGTTCAGCAGCTAAGTCTGAAAGGGTCCTTCCAAGATATTTACTTGCACATGTGACTTGCTTTCACTAACGAGTATGGTATTCCATTCTGCAGTTCAATTTTGCATCTATATGATCCAGTCTTAATGACTTGATGTGATTAAAACCAATTCTTGCTTTTTTGTTTGTTTTTTTTTTCTTCTTCTTCTTCTTTCCATCTCTCCCATTTACTCAACCTGACACATTAAATTCAGTGGGGTTACTCTGAACTATTTATTCTGTTCTGTTTGTCCCAGAGCTACATGAAGAGAAAGTGGGTGAAGATGCTCAGTCATACACAAACACCCTTTAATCCATCTCCAGAGCACTGAGGGGAGTGGGAATGAGACTACCAAGACTTCCCATTCCAGGAAGCCAAGCAGCACTGCAGGCACTTTACTCCAGCAAGCCATAAATAAGGGTGATACTTCAAATTCATGAGAACACAGATGCATCCAGCAACAAAGCAGCCGTCCCAAATGCCAAATTAATTATTTGTCAACACCATCAGAATTGTCTTTGGGGACTGGGGGACAGAACCATTCTCACAAGCTCCTGGATGTGCACAGAGGATGATGAGAAGGGAACTGTGCCCCACTTGCTCCCACCAGACTCTGGCAGTGCAGACAATGGGAACACCCAGCCTACACCCCAGCCATGCTGAGTCTCCATCACCACGCTGGCCCCTACACTCCCCTTTCAGAAAGGCTTAAAGATGTTTAATTACAGGTATGTGCCAGGGGAGAGCTCTGCATTGAGTCTTCCCCTTTCTTGCTTTGTCATATTTGCAATACTTAATGTTCCATAATTGATTACATGCAATCTGTACCAGCTCTAGCTACGAGGTTCTGCAGGTCCACTTTGGATGAAGAGGCAGTAAAATTAGAAATGCTCAGCCCACCAGTGCAATTCAGTGAATATGTTTGCCAAGACAGAACCAAAGAATTAATGCACTGGAGACCAACCTTTCAGGAACAAGGCAGGTTTACTCTGAGCATTAATTCTGAAAGGAATGAGGCTGTGGTTTCGGTTCAGTCTTTAATAGTCTTCATCATAAAATCACTACAGTTAATATCCCATAATCAGTGCTTTCTGATCGTGAGAGTCCAATAAGCAATTTTCCATCACATACTGGAACTAAGCTACTGCTGCAATCTGAAAACAACCAAACAAAACAATGCTCCAATCTACATCTAGCAACCAGAAACACAGACAAAACAACTTAAATATTTTGGCTGTGCAGCCATTTGAGGGACTAGCCACATCTTCCATTAAAATTAGCAGCCAAAAACTCCAGTTCTGCTTTGGAGTCTTCTCATTTAGAGTTTTCTTAGTGTGTACAAAACATCACCTTTTATTGTTGCTTAGCAGTGGTGACTCCCTCACTACCAGTACTGGTTCAGAAAAGTAAAAGTATTCCAATGTAATGCAAATTAGATTTTTATCTGTTTTCTTGGAAAAAACATTGGAAAAAAACACTTTGAATTAAAATCAGTTCAGCAGAAAAGTTTAATTTTATATCCCCTCTTTAAAATTAGTGTATATGGTTATTATTAATTTCTGAATCACACCATGTGCTCTTTCCTACAGTAATTGCTAACTGAAGTCAACAGCAGTACTGTCATCCATTTTAATGGGCTGGGATCACGCCACAAGACACAAAATAAAGACACTTCTTGTTTCGAAATGCTTAGGATCAAAACAAGAAAAACACAAGAGACACACTGGGAAACCCAAAGGGATGAATGACTAGGAATTTAATTTCTCATTTATTGCTAATATTATTGTTGACTTGCTTGTTAATGTAATGTAGCACTTACATTAAGGGATCTGTGTCAGAGTGACCCACTAATGATGATTTGTATCTGCTGCCAGGATAGGCAGACACAGAAGAGACTATTTCGGTGGTGTTCAGGGGCTATTTTGCTGTCATTTAGGGGATTTAAGGCTCTTAAGCAGTTACAGGCTTGTTTATTTTTTAATAATTAGAGCTGAGTGAATTGTAAGTCAGACAGGCAGGATAAGGGGCCTCTGCTCTCTATAGTGCAATCACAGCACAAAGGAGGAGGCAGGAGCTACAGGGCTGGTTTTCCTCCCCTCCTCACCAGCTGGGGAAGCTGGAAGAGCCTCCCAAGTTTTTTGGCAATGCCCCAGCCAGCACAGCTACATCCCTCTGCAGGTAAAGGCATCTCCTCATCACCCAAGTAAAATGAAAACCAGGATTTCTTAAGCCACAGCCCCCTCTGAGTGTGTGTGATTGGTATTTATTCCTCAGGCAGGAGTGACCAGACCTCCCCGCTGCACTTTTTCTGGGCACCATCACTAGTCCTGGACTTGGCCTTGTGCTCACAAAGCCACTGCAGCAACCTGCTGGAACTGAGCTGCCACAGGAGCACATCCTAGAGCAAGGAGCTCCCTGCCTACAAATATTACACTTTTTGTACCATGCTGACACATCGTCTCAGCTTCCTGGTTAGCAGGGCCAGCACTGTGAAGCCCTGGCAAAAGATCAAGGGGAAGAGGCCATAGGGGGAGGGAGAAACATCAACTTTGCATAACTAAGCCAGACTCAAAATTGGGTCTAATGAAGTCATAACTACTAAAAAGAAAAAAAAAAAAAGCATCAGCAAACGTTCACTTTTGCCAGAAAAACCTGCATTCCCTGCAGAGAGCTCGTCAGCACAGCTGTACCAGCAAACCTCTCCTGGTGCGCACAGACTGCAAGAGTCACCTCCAGCAAAGCTGTTCAACACCTCTTCCACCATATTTATTCTTTATTAGGGGTCACTGATTCTAATTACATAACAAAAGTACAGGGGGAATACATATTTAGAAACATCAATTTGTAAGACAAGGGAAAAACAGCTGCTTGTAATGGCAGGCATGGGCAGATGCACAGGGAAGGCTGTTCTAATACAAGTTTGGTTTGGTTTTGTCTAGTTGCTTTTCCAAACAGTATACTTACTATTCCATCTAGGAAACTGCTATCACCTACTGATGAAATCTGTAACCCTTTACTACATCAAGCATTCGTGGACACAAGTATCCAAGCAGAACAGGCTGATTAAAATAGGCAGAACACAAATAAAAATATTTGAGTGGCAACTAAACAACTGCTGCTTTTAATCATGGGCAATGTTTATATCTGCGCAAGTGGGTGTAAAATTCTTCTGTTATTAAGGTACAGCAGTGAGCAACCAAGCCTGTGGCTCACTCTGCAACAGCCATCCCATTATCCTGTCTCCCATCCTTGGCCTCTGCTACACCCATAAGAGCCAATACCAGCCTTACATCAATAACTCTCTACTCTTCACATCTGGGCATTTGTTTATTTGTTTTTAAATCAGGATCATATAGAAGCCCTCACATATCTGTGGCAAACACTGGAAGGATAACCAGGCAACAGATATTATCCAGGCCCTTGCAAAGCAGATGCAAACCAACAGCGTTTCTTGCCCTTCTTCCCTTAACTGGGCTAGTGCTTTATCCACTCCATCTATGATTATTTAGACTGCAGGCTCTTCAGGCCAGGGACCACCTACTGTGTGCATGTTTCTGTAGTCTCCAGAACAAGACTTCCATTTTTGCTGGTTCTCCCTAGGCTAGACTATAATAAATATGATTATTTTAACAATAACACACATTAATAATCATTAATGCATTGCTTGAATTTTCCTTTGAAATGCAATCTGTGCTCTCCTCCCTCTCAGCAGTTTAATCGCTGGCTGAACTTCCTCAGTTAACTGAAAGTGCCATAGGTAAGATTTTTTCTACTATCAGCACTTTTAATCTATGTGTAATTTAAAGCAAATACATCTTTCTTTGTGATTGCAAATGAGCCCAACTGTTGGGGGTTTTCTTTGTGGCTTTTTGTTTTTGTGTTGGGGTTTGGGTTTTTTCACTTTTCTGAACTTCTATTTTCTAACAGCAACCTGGCCTGGCAGCAGTAACACAGACATGACACAATGCTGGCTGTTAATGGCTACCTGACCCTGACTCCCTGTTTTGATGAGTGCTTTCAGACCCTCTCGTGCCTACCAAGCTGACTGTGTTCCTGTGCTGGGCCAAAATCGCAGCTCTGTATATGAATCATAGAATACTTTAGCTTGGAAGGGGGCCTTTAAAGCTCATCTAGTCCAACCTCCCTGCAACAAGCAGGGATATCTTCAACTGGATAAGATATCTCAGAGCTCCTTCCAACATGGCCTCAAATTTTTCCAGGGATAGGGCATCTACAGGCCCTCTAGTCAACCTGTTCCAGTGTTTTACCATCCTCATTGTAAAAGAACTTCTACTTTATATCATAGTCTCAATCAACGTCCTTTGGTTTAAAGCCCCGACCCCTTTTCCAACCAGCTCCTTTCAAAGCCTGTGTCTTCCTGGGCTCTGCCTCATTTTAGTGCACCAGGCTGGCTGATCTTTCATAGGCATCTGCAAGTTCCTGGGGCTGTGGGAGGCCACACCATGCTCAGCTTTCCAGCACGTCTCTGCAGGAGCGGGTCCATGCTGGCAGCACGGAAAGGCGTGCGGGGGCGCTGGGGGAACAGCTGGGTGGTGCAGAGGGATCACCTTTCTGGGCCAGCCAGAAAAATCTGCCTAAGTGTTATGAACTTAGCTGGCATGCTGGGGAAAGGAGAGCCAACCAGTGCCACCCAGGCCCTGAAAATAGCTCTGCTTCCAGCGCTGCTGGTCACTGCCCGGGTCCTGCGTGCCTGCGGAGGAGCACGGCGGGGTCACAGGGCAGGGTCCAGCCCCAGCTCTCCCACTCCAGCTCCCCATGCAGGAGGCACTGCCATGCCCCTCTGTGCCACCAGCCAGCTGCACACCAGAAGGGAAAAAGGACAGTCCCCTTGAGGAGAAAAAACTCCCAGCATTTCAGCTGGCTTTTTGGGTTTTAAAAAATTATCTTCCTCACACAAAAAATTCCTCTTGTCTTCACGTCAAACACGATTATTTATTGGAGTTGTACGTATGACAGAGGGAGTGAGCACCCCCCTCATGGACCAAAACCCCACTGTGCTAAGCACTATACAATACAAAGCAAATAGATGATCCTTTCCCCAAAGAGCTTACATCTAAGCATAAAATGAAAAAATCTCATTATTGGCAGATTAATGGCAATCTGTCAGAGCAACCATTCCTATTAGGAGTTTCTTGTGCAGAGTAGTAGTACATAGCCTTTATAATTAGCTAAGGATAGCTAATCTGATGTGGAAATTGAGCAGTTAAAATTAAGGACTCACCCCCATGGTAATATTACATTCAAATTGGTAAGTATGATGAGTACACAATAACATTTTAAACAGAACATGCAGAAGGGAAACTCAGGGAAGAGGTCTATGGATAGATTTCTTTTGAGAACTTCATAAAAACATGGAGAATATATGACCTTAGAACTCGTGATTTTAAATAACATCTGGGGATTTTCCTCTTTCAGCCCAGTTTACTCAGCTAGTTTTAACACTAATGGTAAGAAAAACAAATAAATCGGTGACAGTCTAAGTGTTAGGGGTTTTTTTGCATTTTAGTGCCACCTCACACATATTTGCAAAAAGAAGGTTTTCCTCAAATGAATTATTCTTTTGCTTGACCATCTATAATTCAGTTATTAAATATTGGCCAAGCACAGTGCTAAACTTCCTGAGTCACACAGCCTTCCTAATTGCAAGAAGCTAGCCCAGGAAAGGTCAGAAGTATTTGTTCTGCATGCACAAATCGCATCCACACACAGGGCTCTCAACAGCCTAACTACTCTGTTCAGTCTCACAGTTGCCATCTGAGATGGAGAAGCCTTTTGATATTCAATACAATATTTGACAGCATCAGCACTTAGATGACATCTAAGTATATGTCAAGAAACAAAACTAGAAAGAGCTTCCGAAAAAAACCTCAAAGCCTTTACATCCTCCTGTGGTGTAAATGAGCACACATTCATGCATGCCAATGAAAATCGTGGTGATTTACATGATTTGAGCTTCTGGCTCTTTTCCAAGGGTAAGGACCTAGCACTCAAGGCAAGAAACAGCCCATGATGTTATTTCACATGGGCACATGATTTTCCCTGCATTATTACTGGGTAACTCCTACGTGGCTTCTCCCACCCTCAGGAAGGAATGATTTTGACCTTAACTTCAAATGACATTATTCGGATCAAAATTACCTTGGCCTTAAAGTTGGGCCCAGGTGGGACCCAGAGCACTCCTGTTGTACCATCAATGCCTAACTAGGGCATTAGGACTTCTGAATTTTCACACACTTACTGTGACCAGTCTTGCTACTTACTCCTGTTACATGATAACTGGGACACACACAGTGTTTAGGTCTAATCCTGGAGTCCTGATATAAAAAAACACCCTAACCACCAAAAATTCAGTTTAAATACTGCATTAAGCCCTTCATTACAGACTTGTAAAAGGTGTCTAAACCCAAACATCAGAGCAGCAAGAAAACTCTTTTGTGCTGAAATGCAAAATGTATGCATTTTCACTAGCTTAATAGAAGGAAGACAATCATTACAAAGTGCTTCCTGATCAATAGGGTGAAATTAGTGTGTTAATATGAGAAGAACAAGCCGGGAACTAAGTGAAAACACATGACAGAATACAAATGGGGCAAACTCTATTTCTCTAAAAATGAAGATTTTTCAGTTTTTGAAATAACAGCCATTGGTACTTACAGAAAGCTATTTATGGCTTATACACTGCTTTAGGAAACTTCCAAAGAGGAAGAAAATTTTCCAGACTTCATACAGTTAATCTGTTATACAGAAAATGCCTATTTCTGATGTTTTTCATTGACACACACTGATATACATTATGCCATTTTAAAAAATGGCAGCTTTGTCCGTACTTAATAACTACAAGGCGTGGGTAAGAAACAGCTAAAGCACAAAACCCTAAGGACAAGGCTTCATTGTGAGCATTAAATAATTATTACAATGCAAAATTAGTCAGAGTAATATCTCTGCTTTACTTCAAGTAATGTGAGGTTTCATCCAGAGCCGAATTTATGGTCAACTCTAGTTACAATGGCATTTCACACTGTACGTTTTGCTTATAATTAAAGGGACAAAATCCATTTTATATTTTAACCAATGACTTTTATTTATTAAATCCAGTTTATGATAATTATTATTTTACCCTGGTTTTATTTGTAAGTGTGTCTGAATTTGTTTCTTCTTATGTAAAAAGCTGTTTGCTGTAAGAAACTGACTGTGCAGGGGAGAAACAGTGGGGTTTCTGTCTGTCTTCCCTGAAAAGTGACAAATAAATACTATTGGTAGTTTTGAAATTGATAATTTTGAGAGGAAAACCATTTTCTTTTAACTACCCATTATAATTTCTACACAATAGGGTCTTGCAGCTGGCACTATACTTTCAAATAATGCCTACACTTAAATTCAATCAGCCTCTATATTTGCCCAAAGAAACCTGGTAAATTCTCCTTGGTAGAGGAGCTGTGGAAATGATTAATAAAAAAAAGCTGCATTACACTGAATGTTAGCATTGAGAAACCTGTTACATACCTATCTGATTATTATTTATACTGAGTAGCACCCTCCATTTCAAATTCAACAGCAGAACCTCGCTGTGCTAGATTAAAAAAAAAGAATAAATAAATTAATAAATACTGCAGTAGGTCCAGTTGGCAGGGCTGGCAGGGCTAACTGCCTCCTACTTCTGCCACAGCAATGGAATAAAAAGCCCACGCTGAAAACAAGGAAAAAAAAAATCCTGTCAGAGTCTGTCATGTGTGGCCTGCCACCCAAAGCCTGTACTTGAGAGTCTTCCCCACTGCCAGCACAGGTCTTTTCCTTTAGGAGAGGAAAGTCTCCTTTTTCCTGAAGTGTATGCAGATCCAAACCAGCAACAGCTGAAATACATGTCGTTCTAATGGGTTCTGTCATAACTGGGCAAAACACAGCAATGTTAGAAAGCATTTATCAAAGATATGACAGGCCTTTCCAATTATGCTGCCTTTCAACCCACTGCTTAATAACAATGTGTGAAGTGATAGAACACTTTACCTCGTCAACATCAGCAGCACCAACAAGCTTTCTTTGGGAGCAGCTATTCAAAAGTAGCTTGACTGAACTTCAGAGTCATAATTATAGAAAAAACAGTGGAGGGATTCAAAGAAAAAGCAACTTGTGTGACAAAGTAACTTCATAAACTTATTGTCTTTAAAACAAACATTTTCAGCTTTAATAAAGTAGCTTGCTTGCCTTTCCCAAGGTGATCAAAAATTCCCCTGTTCGTGTCAGTCCTTCTGCAGCTCCCATGAAAGGGGAGCCTGCCCTGAGCAGGGGCTGCAGCACGGGCTCCTGATGCCTCTGCTGCCTTTTGAAAAGTAATGCAGCTGAACAGACCTCGACGGTAAACTCTATCGAGCCTACACAGCGTTTCTTACATGAGACCTTAGTACAAATAAGAGTAAATAACATATTACTGTAAGATTTCAAAAGCTTGCTATGAAGACCATCCGTTATACCCTCAGAAATCCAGAGAAGTTTTTGCATTGTTTTGAGTTGGGTCAGGAGGAGCTGGAGGAGCTCACATCTCACTGAAGACACTGAAGAGTTTCCATTAAGCTCAGCTACAGAAACAAGCATGCATCTTCCTCCTCCAAAGTCTACAGATTTCATTAAAACCAGGAGCTCACCAACAGTGGTTACTTTTGATAAGCTGCAAATCAGCAAACTATGGAAGAAGATGCCTAGCATTAGTCACTTGGAGGTTTTCTGGGCTGGCTTTACGGATGTGAAATGTCCTCAGCTACAACCCCGTACACAGCAGTTATTTGTAAAGCTCCAGTTACTGAGGTGGCACAGCAATGTTCTGCAAGTATCTCTGTCAGGCAGGTTCTTTTTACTTCTTGCCTCTTTATGGATTTAGAGGTCCAGATTTAAGCAATGAGTTTTATAGTTTGCCTTTTGGGTCTGAATCTAGCAGTTATCACAAACATTCACTGTGATTTAAAGTGTTAAGAAATGCAGCACATGAAAAATCTGATTTTATCTTAGTTTTTATATATGAAGTACTCCACTGCTTACAAATACTCTTGTTTCCTTACCTATAAAATGTGTGTTTAGATATCTTCCCTCTGTCTGTTTAGTATCAACCTAGAGTCAAGAACTCTAACACCAAATTTCCATTGCTTAAGATGCAAATGCTTTACATTTCTCTCCTGGCCATTTCATTCCTTGTCTTCTACTTACAGAACAAGCACAGAGTCAAAATTTGAATTCACCTCAATTTCCCAAATTTCCTTCTCTAGTTGCCTATTTCTCTTTCTATAGTGGATTTTTCAGTTTGTTCCTGTGTTCCACATCTGACAAAGTAGCCATTCCTGTTTAGCCCTCCCTGACTGCTTCTGTTAAAGCCCTGCCATCCAAACTCTGCAAGCCTTTGCCCTCAGTGCTCCTGGGTGGACAAGTGAGGGATGTGACCCATCAGCCATCGTAGGGCTTTCTGCAGGCACCTGTGTTACCTTGCCAGGCGTGGATGTCCCACCATGGAAAAAGGTGACATCTCTGCTGCCACAGATCTGCCAGGAAGATGAAGAGGAAAGCAGTGTTCTGAAGGGGCAAAATCTTCCCCTGGAACACCCTTTCAGAAAAGAGCCATGAAGCTTAAAATCCCACTGATGACCCAGAAATCTGTGAAGCTGCCCACGCTGCAAAGAACTCAAGTACTTAACAAGATACGAGGATTACAAGTTTTACCTGGACTGGGACTAACTGCTACACAGCCTCACTCTGTTTCTACATGGTGGTTTGCATTTCCCTCTAAGTGAGAAATCAGTGCAGGAAGCTCGGACAAGAAAACTATGTCTCTCCCTGAGATTTCATTTCCCTCCCTGGATACCAGCTCCTCTTGTCCCAGGCTCAGCACATTTTCACAGCCGAGGGTCTGCTTTTAGTCCCACCACACCACCACAGTTCAGCCTCTGCCACAGCCTGGATATCTTAAGTTTATAAATCAAGGGGGTGATGCTGTAAAATAAACTCACCGGTCACATGCCTCTTCCTTGTGATTTCTCCCAGAGCTCCTAATAAAGCCCATTATGTTCAAACACACACAAAGTGGTCAGGCACACACAGACACACATGCATGCACATCCCTATTTACTAGGCACAGTGGCTTTATATTTAAGGTAGTATGTCAAGAGCCCTGAACAGAATTTTGAACTCCTGTATTAAACAATTATTTCTTTGGCAAGAAATTCATTTGAGCCTCCATTTTCAACAAGTTTCTGATTTCATACGGGTTCTCCAGGGGTATTCAGGCTAAACCATGCATAGCACAGGTGTTCAGCCCCAGCTGCTTGAGGGGACCTCCGGTGGAGCAGCAGCAACTCAGACACAGAATCACTGGGGTGAATTGTGCAGAGCAGGCTGGGGTTCTCATGCATGCACCTGTCCACAAACCTAATTTGGAGGGAATGTCATCACCTCAGTTCAGCCTTCCATGGCTACACAGTTTTGCCCGGGACTAGTCTTTTACTTATATTCTATATGTGAAATAAAATAAACCACACTGATAATTTTCAGTACAATGTGAAATCCTGGCTTGTCATAAGTCAAAATGGAACAGTAAGAACATATGCAAAAAAACACTTGCCAGTGCTCTTCTGAATGCAGTGGCTATAGGCCAGATTTTTCATGATGCAATTTCCCAGAGGAGCTGGTTTTCTGGCCAGAATCTTACTTCATCTGTGCTGAAGAAACTCTGGGGAGCTACACAGGTGAATCTGGCTTTTTATGTGTAACCTGCTATCATATTTTTGTCCAGAGAATTTCGTCCTGTATTTTAGCATCATTCTTCTTAACAATCTGTAGGACAATTTTCTACAAAGAAAGCTCATATTAGGCTTTATATCTATGACCTTAGGTTATCTTTTATAGTTTAATTTACACAACCTTAGAAATCAAGCTTTGCCTGGTAGCCAGCCCATCAATTCATTCGATTGTCCAGTACAACTTCCAATTCTCACAAGCAATTTGACAATTGCAAGTATTTTGCACTACATATTATGAAATCTAGTGCTGCAAAAATAATAAAATCTGGAACTACACACAGAATTGAAAGTCTACTCATTTAACCATGAATTTTCAGGTAATTTAGATGTTTCAATAACAGCCATACTATAGGCCAACCTGTCATATTACTCTTACCACAAAAATGTGATGTGACTGTCCCCCAGATTGCACACATGCCAACTCTCTGAGTCTCATCAAACACTCCTCTCATCAGCACAGGCTACACAAGCAAAATGCATTATTTTTAATGAATGCTTTCATAAATAGCAAAGCCTTAGAGCCACTAAATAGTGCTTTCAAGACATTTACTATGGTTTGTAATTCATTAATAGGGGATACATGAATCTTCCCCCGTGGAAAGACAGAAGAAACCTGGGTCAACTTGGCCTGATGGAGGACAGAGCTGGACTCTGCTTCTGGTGACCTCTGTCTGTCATCGGCAGGTGAGAAGAGGGATGTCCTGCTTTTCCTCCTCAGTCCTACACGAGAAATGCCCCTTGCTTGGCTATCCTGGACTGAAATGCCAGCACAGGCTGGAAAGCTGCTGCCTGTGGCTGCCCACTGCAACCCTTTGCCTGAGGTTTGGACGGTTGTCACCAGCTTCTGGAGTGGACTGGCCACAGCATGTCTTGTGCACGTTCACTGTTGAGCAAAATAACTTCCCGAGGGCAAAAGTGTCTCACAAGGCAGGAGGGGACAGGGATAGCAGGAATGCCTGGGGCATGAATCACCACGGCAGGGCAGCAAGCCCCCACTCCTGCTGGGAACTGGAGAGGAGGTGCCCCACCCCAGCTGACGGGATGGGGTGCCCCGGTGTCCCTGGCGGGACCAAGGCTCGTGGCAGCAATGATGCTGCAGGTGGAGGCATCAAAGCTAACATAAATCATAACTGATCATAAATCACATGATCTATGGAATGTGAAGAATTTATGAAATGTCACGTATGAAATCATAAGATAAATAAAAAATAAATAGAAAACAATTAAGATGCAGCCACCCAGCTCTGTTGGATCGGAGAGCCGTCTAACCTGGCTCTACCCACACAGCGGTGGATGGCTCTGCAGCACTACCGGACACAATTTCTCTCCCACTTTCTCCTTCTTCACCTACTGTCTAAATCACCACATGCCCCTGATGGGTGGGAGCAGACACAGCCTGCCTGTGCATAGCTCAGCACCCGCCCTAGAAATGTGACTTCACGTGCATGGCCCAAGTTTAGCAACCTGTAAGAATATCTCAAATCCATCTTACTTCTGTATTTAAAGTTAGCTTTTCCTTCTTACTGCTTTTATTTCTGCAGTTAATCTGCAGCTTGGAGCCAGCAAACTCTGAAGACTTACAGTACTATACTAGGCTATAGTATGGGGACAACCTGCAGTAGCTGCTTAAATTACATAGATGGTTTAATACATAGAAAAATGAGCAGGTACAGAAACGCCTGTCTGAAGGCAAATTGTGAACATCGCATTGCTTTCAGCAAGTTCAATTCACTTTCAATTCTGACCTGATTCTTTTATAGATTTAATGAATCTGTCAGGTTGATACCATGCAATAGGACAAGCGAGCAGTCAGCTTTATTGTTGAGGCTTTGTTTTCATGTTTCCAATTAAAAACAAAAAAAACCACAAGCAATTAATGGGAAACATTAACATCTAAGAGCACAACAGCTTTTGAACATATGGGAGCATTCATCTGAGCAAGAATTTTCACTGGAAAAGACTGAGGTGAGCTCACAACTTTCAAAGTTCTCTGTTTCTAAAAAACTTAGTTAAAGTTGATTCAGGTTATCACATAATAGATGAATTTACACAACTGTAGAGACTGGCTTTACTAGAACGAATTCTTGATGTCTTGCTTTCATAAGTGAATGACTTGCAAAAACCAGCAGAGAGTATGTCTCATTGCTCCAAGATCTGCAGACTTAATGCAGCTCTGGGAAAGAGTGCCAAATTCTTTCTCCGAATTGCACATCAACAAAAACAAGACTGTAAAAGATACAGTTGCTTTGGAAATGGGTCAGTCTTTAAAGAGTTAAAAACAATTTCTGTACCTGAACCCCACTGATAATTTATGTGGCCTTATAGCTGTTTTTCCAGTTTTCAGAAGTTTTTCTCTTTTCTGCTAATCAACAGAAGCTGAACATCTATTTTAGTGGAGCTTTGCCAGTTTATACAAGCTTAGGATGTGGCCCATATTTTTATAAAGGGAGGTCCTTTCCACTGTTTTGCCATCTGCCAAGCTCTACGTTAAGCTAATTAAATCACGTCAAGTTCTAGCAGGCATTTTCAGGCCATTAGAGTTTTCCATTTCTGGACCCCTAAGGGTACCTGGCAAATCTGGCTTCAGGAGAACTGAGACAGATTCGAAGGTGCTGACAATGCTAAACGCCTTTTTAAAAGCTGGAAAATATCCTGACAGTTTGGACACTCTCTGTGGTTTCCATACAAAATGAGTTTGTGAAAGATCTGTGAATGTGAGCAAACAATCTTACATGCTTGGAGCTACTGGGGGATTGACTTCAAGCATCTGTTGTTTCAAAGGTGTCAGTCACTAAGTGGGATAGCACGGGAAAGCCCAAAGGGTGCAGGCAGCTTGCTCCTGATAAATAGTGAGGCTATTTATCATGTTGAATTCTTTTCCCCACTTCAGCAGTCCTTTTGTTGCCAACGTCACCCACCCTTCGGTCTGGCACCTCCACACGTTGCTCTACCCACTGCCCCTTCCTGCCCCAAGCCCTCCTCGCTCCTCACAGAGCCCACGGTCGCCCTGCTGGCCATGATGATGAGCAGAAGCAACCGCCCAATGAGAAAAATAAAAGCATTTTATTTACCTTCTATTCTACTGCTACAAATGTAACAAACAGCGAATGCCTCCGAGACACCTAAATGAAGTGGCTCGGTGTGGCCATGGGTTTCCTATCATTTGTAGCATTTTCTCTCCCCTCTCTGCTATTCATATGATAAACCCACTTACGCTAACTGATCTTGAAACAGACTGTAACAGCCAGAGCAGAGATTGTCTCATCTTGTGTGCACAAGACCTACTACAATGGAGCCTTTATCCTGACTGCAGACTTTCAGCACTGCTATAATTCAAACAGTACTAATAATGATAGTGAATGTGAAATAGTATGAGAGAGACATTAACATGAACAGAGAATAACCCTCTATCAACCAGAAGCTCTATAGGAATAATGGACTACACTAGTAATACTGGCAGGGTTTGCACGTATCCTGCTTTTTATCCTGAGAGAGCCCAAAACACCTTCTCAAATCTATGGAAAGACTGTTTCAAACAGATCATATTGAATGAAGCCTTTTCATCAAGATGCAGCAGCCCCACATGCCATTCGGGGCTAAAAAGGAAAACGACCTTTGCCAGCTGAAACTGTCACTGGAAAAGGGAATGGAGGTCAGTGCGTAGCAGCGTGGCTGAACTACAAGCTCTGGTGTCTGTTGTGCCTAGGATAAAATGAGAATTATCCCAGTCTAAACCAGCCTCTCATCCATTGTACTGCTCACTAAAAAAACTCCACCAAAAACAACCAAACAACCAAAAAACCCAAACAAACAAACAAAAACAAAAAAGCCCCCCAAAAACCCAAAGCAAAACCCCAATATTGTGCAAGAAAACAGTTCTTCTCACATCAGTTCTCATGCCAGGACCATACTGGTTTCATGCCAGACAGAAAAGTTAGATTGAGACACCAGTAAGATTTCACTGTCATTTCAATGACACACTCACACCTTCAAGTAAGCCTCTATAAATGTGTGTGCATATGTGGACACATCTCTGTATAAAGTTCAAACATGATTTAAATATGTCATCCTACACCAACAAAGTCTTACTAGAACAAATCTTGCCTACTGTAACTGTCTGAGTCATATGAGCCCATGGCAGTTATTTTAACACACTTTTGATGGCTGACATAAATGAGCCTAAATCTCCGGTGTACTATGATTTATATGACCACAGCAGCTCCTCTCCTTCCCTTCCTAACTAATTTATCATATGGAAACAACACTCACAGATTTCCCTTGAAATGATACTAACAAAAAGGAAAATAAACAGGACTACAATGATCAACACAGCTCACCAGTGTACAGCAGCATCCTCTCAAAGAAGCTGGAGCTGTCTGAAACAGCCTGGGTTTAGAGGCAAGCAAGTCTCCTGATGGCCCTGAAGGGTCATGGGTTTGCGAGTGTGTTACAGGCAAGGGAACACTGTGTGGGGTAGGCTGCAAGATGCTGTAAAACACTGCTGTACCCAGAAACACAGCAGTATTTTAAAATGCACTGTATTACTGGCAAGGCACACGCTTTAAAACTGGATGTAAATCGTTGCAAACTTCAACTTTTGTTTCCATGGGACTTTTTTAATGTTTTTGGTTCCACATACAGGGAGGGCCCTGTTCAGCATCTTGCTGCCATGGTGTTTTTCTATCTTGACAATTCACTTCCGTGAGCAGGCATGTAGCCAACTCAAATGAGACTCAACGCAGTGAAAAGCCCTTCAGGTAAACAGTGTGATAAGCTAAACTGCAAAAACGAGACAATGTTTTTGGACTATGAGGCAGTTGCTATGGAGATGGTTGCTAATTAACTGCATTCAGCCAAGAGAACAAAGGGTTTAAGGGCAGACAGGACTCTGTATCTTAGAGTGAGCAATGCATAATGTCTTATGCAATCTGCACATCTATCATATCTGAAATACCTGAGCCTTTGCTTAGGTTGCAAAATACCTCAATGACAACAGGGTGGTTTATTCCTTTAAATTTGAAGTAATTTTTTGGTCAATTAATGACTTACTAGTATTTTAAAAACAAACAAAATCCCTACTTAAAAGTGACAAGTATCATGACTCCATGTATTGAGTCAGTACAGTGTTAAACATTTAAATATTTTATATTCACTCAGAGTTACTGTTTTCACAGAGTATTAGGTTTGCATGGCAAGGTTTTGGTAGTGAGGGGCTACAGGGGTGGCTTCTGTGCAAAGCTGCCAGAAAACTTCTCTCATGTCACAGAGCCAGCGCCAGGCTGCTCCAAGGCAGACCCACTGCTGGCCAAGGCTGAGTCCATCAGTGACAGTGCTAGTGCTGCCGGGATAACAGATTTAAGAGGGAGAGAAAAAAGGTTGGGCAGCTGTAGCCAAAGAGAGGAGTGAGAATGTGTGAGAGGAACAGCCCTGCAGACACCCAGGTCAGTGCAGAAGGTGGAGCAGGGAGTGCTCCAGGTGCTGGAGCAGAGGTTCCCCCTGCAGCCTGCGGTGCAGACCATGGGGAGGCAGCTGTGCCCCAGCAAGCCATGGAGGTCCACAAGGCAGCAGCTATCCATCCACCATGACGATGGATACCAAGTAGGTGTATGCCTAAAAAAAGCTGTGACACCATGAGAAGACCCCACTGGACCAGGTTCCTGGCAGACCTGCGGCCCTGTGGAAAGAGGAGCCCACTGCTGGAGCAGGTTTGCTGGCAGAATATGTGGCCCCGTGGGGAATCCATGCTAGATCAGGACTGTACATCATGGAAGGGATTCACACTGGAGCAGTTTGGGAAGAACTGCAGCTCAAGAGAAGGACTCACACTTCAGAAGTTCATGGAGAATTGTATTCCATGGGAGGGACCCCATGGTGGAGCACAGGAAGAGTGTGAGGAGTCCTCCCCCTGAGGAAGAAGGAGCAGCAGAGACAGTGTGTGATGAACTGACTGCAACCCCCATTCCCCATCTCCCTGCACCACTGAGGGGGAGGAAGTAGGAAATTGGGAGTAAAGTTAGAATAATTTATTCTTCAATTCTTTCCTAAATGACGTTCCTAAAAATATACCTTGAACATAAATACTGTATTTAAATCAAAATTTGCTATTCTGAACAGACATTGAATTACAGTATCCTAAAGGGGTCATATTGTGGTAGAGTTTTGTATTATGATTCTTTACTATTTCTACAACACACTGTAGCCCTGCAGCGCTCTAGAAAAAGCACAGACTCATCAGAAGTGACACAAATCCCAGAGCAGCCTATTTCCAGCTTACAGAGTCCCTGTGTGTTCCTGAGGAAACTGCCTGTGCTCACAGCATCCCCTGCAGCCCCAAGGGCCAGGGCCCTCACTGAGACCTGCTGACCCTGTTTGGGGGGTAAGAGCTGCACAGGCTGTGCTCAGGCCAGACCAGGCACCTCTGTACAGCATATGGGCAGATCCTAACTCACCTGGCACCAGAAAACTTCAAAAGTTGACCTCTCTTCCTAAGTGAAAGCTGAGAAAACCAGTACAGAGCCAGTTAGAAAGACCCTTCCTTTGGAGATGAAAGGCTAATGGATAAAATGTATCTGTGCTAACACAAGATTTCTTTGGGTCTGGACAAGTAAGGCAATATTTTTCCTTTTTAAGTCATTAAACATATGATTTAAATAAAAAAAAAGTGGGATTTTTTTTCTTACATGATCTAGGTACTGCTGGGATTTGAAGAGTCACAATCAATTTTGAAGTTAAATCCTTACTAAGGGGAATGGGAGGAGTTCACAAATGGGATGAGTTCACACCTCATATGAGGATATTACTTCAGCAAAGCTTGCTGCACACTGAACAAGCAATATATTAATTTACTACAAGAAGGCCTAAGGTTTGGGGGTTTTTTTGACATTTTAAATTATGAGGCATCTGCAAACAGGTCCTAAATCAGTTGCACATGGATTTTCCACACCAGCCAATTCAGATTGCCCCTAAACATCCCCTCCAGCATTAATCACTCACCCATACTACTGTAGTTCATATTTCTTTTACAGAAATAGAGGTCTGCAAAATTCTTAAACTCTTGCCTAGAAAACAGGAATTATTACTTACGTGGCAAACTAAGTTTTAAACATAAGGGACCCAATTCTGTCTACAGTTACACTGCCATAAATCTTTACCAACTCCATTAGATTTATAACAGTGTAACTGAGGAGGAAATTGTGCCCAAGATATTTTCTAAATCGGTAATTAAACAGTAGAATTTTAGTTTGGCAGAGAATAAAGACCTCTTAGATTACGTCTTTGGATAAGGCTACATACTTTTTTTTCCTTGAATAATGATGTTATGAACAAATTAAATAATCTTATTTTCAGCAGCCTCTCTATTACTCTGTGGAAGGACCACATCATCTCATGAAGCATCAGTATTGGGCTAAATATCTCTTCACCTTCCCATCCACTTTCTCTCTCTTCCTCTTCTCCATATAGATATTAGATTCCTTGTAGCTCTTCATTATTTGTACACAGTATATAGTACCTTGAGAACTTTTCTTGTCTTGTTTCAAGGAACTACTAAATTAAACAAATGTCTAATAATAATAAAATGGCAATTAGTCAACTCCCCTATCAGAGGAGCAAGGCATCCTGTGGTCACATTATGCAGAGATTGTACTTTTCAGAAGATGCAGGATGTGGTTTAGGAACATGGTTTTGCCACAGTTGCCCTAAGCTCCCCAAGGGTCATTGGATAAGCTGTGAAAGGGCCCCCTTCAGCATTAAAACTTAGATGGCGCTGTGGGGGAAGAGGGCTCAATTCCCAGCCCTCGATGACATCAGACAAGTTATTTAGTCTCTCTAGATTTCTTTTCTTCATTGGGCAAAGGCAGCTTGTAAAATTTCCTGTCTCGTAATTTTATTAGAAGTGAGGGGAGTTTATGGCTATTTTAGCTCATTTTAATTTTTGCTCACTATTTCCAGATCTAATACATCTTTCCTATTATTTCCTACTTGCTAACCCTATATGTCAGACTACACACTGCTCCCACCAGCTCTGTACGCATCCCACTCACCGAGGTCAGTGGGAGCCTGAAACCTGGGACAACTGCTACCAAATGGGGGCCGAGAAAGATCAATAACCTTTGGGGCAGCCAGGCCAAAGGGCTTTCTGAGCTGTCCCACCTGTTAATGACACTCCTCTGAAGTAGCTACGTAGCTCCAATAGTCTCTTTTCACTGCCTCAGAGGATGGAAAATTCTGCGGGCGGTTCCTCCGTACACTGTCCCTTACAGTAATTCTCCCAACCTCTGGTGATTGGACCTCCTACAGCTAAAAATACACTATGCAGTCTAAATATGCAACAGACAATATATGCATGCATACCTCACCTATCTAAATATAAGCCTACATACCTATCTGACTACAAATATGAATCATACTATTTCTTTGCTGATTGCTCTCACAGCAGGCTTGTATTCAGTTGCCAAAGCAAGGAAGGAAGGTCCCAGTCAAAAGGTAGCCAATTAATTGTGTATAAACCTCTGTGTTGAGGTCTCCTAAGTACATTTTAATTGGCGGGAAGGGGAATACATTTTATTCACACAGAGAGACATATTTGCACATATATGTATGTGAGTATTGGTAAAGATTTATTTTGCCATTAATTATATTAATAGGTTTATTGTTGACAGTCTATCCAAGGAAGAACTAAACAAATGAAAATGCAATTCCTGTTCAAAGAATTCAATGCTGACATTACCCAACCACATGAAGGCACTTGTTAAAATGATCCAAAGAGTACTGTCACTACAGAAAATAATTAGTTGTCAACTATATCCATAAACAACAGTAAGCCTGCTGTCCCCAAGCCCTTGGAATTGGAACCATTTGAGCTAATATTTTCTTTTTTCCCCAGGGTTTAAGAAAGTTGTGTTACCCACCAGCTCAGGGGTAAAACTCATGCTGAATCCAAGTGACGCATTTTTCATCTGTATTCCCTACTCACGTGCATTGCAAGCATGACATAAAAGGCAATTTAAACTATTATTTCTATTTAATTAATGCTTTTTATTTCATGATAACCAAACACCAGTTGATGTTAAGGTAGAAGCAAGCAAAAATGAGGCAGCTTCAGGCAAATAAGCTTGAGATGTTTTAGCTTTGCTGTAATGATGAGGCATACCAAAAACTTATGCAAATTTAGCATAATCTACCTCTCCTACTTCCACACAGATTACTGGAATATGCTCCCTAACACCTCCAGGCATGTATTCTGTGCCACTGTCCCCACAATGGTCACACATCAATTCTGATACGGTTGCCTACAGACAAACCAAGACTCAGCCCAAGCCAAATCCATCACTGCCTGTTGGATCTCCTGTGTACCCCATCCAAGGAGGGCAACCAAACAAGGAATTGGGTTGATGACCTGATCCTTTTTGATGGCTCACACTGGCAAGGTTACTGCCCTATTCAAGATATAAAGAAGATATCAATAAAAGTATCAAATCTACATAATCCAGAAAATCCTCAGGAGGCTTGACCTAGCTGGAGATGGCTGTTGTAGGAAGACTGTAATTAAGGAGTTGTGATAGCAACGCTGACTTTTCACACCAGAGAAGGTGTGTGTTGATCACAGTTTCTATTAACAGAGTTTGAGTCCTCTGTAGGTAAAATTGTAATGGTGTTTGACTGACATCCCAGCAACTCCTGCAGTGTGCAATGTTTTCTCAGGGTTCCAATTCTCTTGTGAATTTGGGATGCACTGTTATCGCTTTTACAAGAGGTCCAACAAGCCAAACCAATTCTCCATGTTTAAAAGAGCATTCATGAAATGGAATTAGCACATTCATGTCCCCAGCTCACATTATTTTTGCTTACAAAACATGTTCCTTAATCATACAATGCAAACACAGTATGGTTAGAACAAAACCAGAAAAACTTCAGAGGAGCCTTTTCCTAGTAGCTAAAACATTACTCTTACTGGAAGTCTGTAAACTGTTAATCCATTAGTGTCCAATTCCTAAAACTTAAATTCCAGACTTAAATCATTTGGAAGCCCAGAGCCTGAAGTGTTTCTCTCTGATGTTCCAGACAAAGTGCTTCACATGAAATTGTTTGTAGGATAGGAAAATAGTCATACAATGGTCTTACTTCAACTTCTCAAGGGCATCACACAAAAAAAAATAAAAAAAAAAAATCCTGCACGCATCTGTGAGGAAATCCCTGTAAGACACAGTTCAGATACATATTAATTTTGAATAGCATGGCCCTCAGGGAATTGCATAAGATTCATGTCACAACAACCACAGAATTTAATCTCCAACAGTCAGCCTGGGCTCACTTCTGTGAGGTGAGGGGTGAGATCCCAACCTACTTCTCAGGAGACTGAATGCTCCCAGAAAACCAAAGATGCTGTAAAATTTCTTTTTGTTCCCATTGCTCCTTGTTCCCCATAATGCTATTTGTTATCACACTCACACTAAGAAAATCCTCTAAGGGAACAGGGGAACATTAGGATAAAGTTTCCCTCCCACCATGATTGAGATGTCTGATTTTCACCACTCTTCTGACTGGCCCCTACTCTGTCTGACTTGAACAGCCAGCTAGGACTTCTCAATTCCAGTGGCTCTTAGATGCTGATGCAAGCCAGGGTGAGAGTGGCGGTGCTGGCAATTAAAGGGTCAATATTTGATCAATTGCTTTTTCCTGTTGCTGGTCATGTTCCTGCATGGTCCAAGTCTCTCTCTTCAGAAACAACAGTTTCTATGTTTTCTTACCTCTTCTGCTTCCATAAGGATGCCCAGAAGAAGTGTCAACATGAACATAACTTACCTTCTGCATCCCTACATAAGCATTTTTCTGGGGATGTGGGTCAGTGGTCTGATGCCATGATTGTGTGAGACAGCTGATATTTGGAGACACTTCTACCATAATCTTAGACTGCTCTCATGAAGAGGAATTCAAACCTGATTGCCCATCATAACCCCCAAGAGAATGTGGGCCTTACTTGTCTAACTCCAGGTTGTCTGAATCAGATGGTGTTTGCCCTAATACACTTCTAGGAGTTCTACAAGGAAGGAGATCAAATAAACAAATCCATTTTCTTTTATGCTATCTACATGCAGGGTATTCAATTATCTTGATCTCTCAGTACTGTGCAACCAACTAACACACTACATTAGCCCGATCAAGACTGTTTTAACTACCTCCTAGTGCAACAACTCTATTTCTTAAGGCTGCAAAACTATGCCTTCTGCTGCAATTACAGGATCACAAGTTCATCTTGAGAAACCAGTGCTGGAAGAAAAACAAGCTAATATAAATCACACTAGACAACAATCACCTAAATGTATCCTGGATGTTCCAGTGATGTTGCATCACTCCAGTGCTCTCATGCTAACACGTTTCAGTTCTAAACAAGAGTATTACTAAAGGAACAATGTCATAAAGGAAAAACACCCACTCGCTCTGTTTAGTACGATCATTTGAATAGGATTAGCCATCAAATGACTGAAGTGGTCAGATATCTGAGCAGAACCTGCCCTCGTAGCTTCCACTTAGTTAGGCAAGAACTGACGTTGCTAGGAACTCTTCCATGCAAGGATGCCTACTAAACACTGGAACATTTGGGCACCAGCCATACTGTTTTCTTGCCACTGTTTCCCACAACCAGGCTATAAACAACTTTCTGTGAGCTCTCCTTTACATGGATGACTGAAGAGAACATGTTTAGTAGAGAGAAGACAAAAACTGAAGTGCTAAAAATCACTTTCAAAGGATGTCCCACTCTTTTTCAATGCACAGTTTTTCAGCAAAATTTCTAGTATACTTTCCTAATTCCTTTGGAATACATCAACACAGCCAAATGGAATAGTCAGTCGCTGTGCCACGTATGACTTTCCACAACATAACTGACACTTTCAGGTGTGGTGCTTCTCCACAGCCTGCTCTCTTCTGCCTGTTCCTCAGGGAGGAGCTGATGCCCTTATCGCACACAATTCTCATGTCCCACTTAGATTTTCTCTTGAAGGTGGCAGGTTATGATAGAGGGGAAAAAAATAACAAAATTATTTCATGAAGACCGCCACTTTATCTCAAACCACTGAACAATTTACTCCTGAAAGCCCAAGCAGAAAGATTAAACCCTGTTCCCCCACATTTCAGAAATCCTCGACAACAAGTGAGGCCAATAACCCTTCATTTCTATTGACAGCAGCGCCTGTTACTCAGCTCACAAAACCAGATTTCCTCCCTGCAAGCACAGCGTGCTGCTGTTGCAAGAACAGCACCAGATTGCAAAAATGTTCACAGGCAGATTTGCTCCTCATCCAAGTAATTTCAGCAGTAACTTTTCAAAGAGCCACCATCTCCCTGGCCCTTGTTTCCCTTGCCTGCTGGCTGGTGGCGTCATGCACGCGCCCTGCCCTGACGTAACACCCTGAGCAAGCGCAGCCTTGTGAGAGTGTTTCTACACGGATTTGTTTACAACCTAAGAAACCCAAATAGCAATTTTCATAATAGGAGTCCTATCTCCAGTGCAGTTGGTGCATGTTGTTGTGAGACCAAAACAGAGGGAAAAAAAAAAAGATAAAAATACAGGAGCATATCTTTGTACAATGATTGCAGTAACAGATGAATAAACATGCAACCTAATACTGCACATCTGGTATTTCATCACTCCAAATACCTTACTCACATTTAAATATATTTAATACTGTGAAAAGTTTATAAGGTAGCAATGTCTTTATAGAAGCAGTAACTTGCTGGAACTTTTAAAATTAAAAGCAGTAGTAAAAATAATTTGCTACTGTTCTCTTCATAAAGCTATTTACCTCAGTTTCCTATTAGAAGCTCAGAAAAACACCAAATAATAGCAGCTAGCTACAGAATCACACAAGCCTACAGAACGGGATTTCTTTTGTCAATGTACTAGTTCAAGGTTCAATTTTAATATTCAGTTTATACAAGCTGCTTTGGAAATGAAGACTGCTATTGCTTATCAGGCAAAAATTCCATTATATGAGATGAAATTTTTATGAACGCATCATTTTCCCTTTACTGTCATGGCAGCACATAGCAAGAGATTTTAGGTATAACCTAATAAATAAATATATACAGCAGTTCTGAAAGGCTGCTGTGCACCTCCTTGTATTAATTAGAACTCATTCTTCTCTGTGAAACAACTAAAGATGCTATAAAACTTAACTTTTGAAATAATCACTACATGTTTTAAGCAGCTTTGTTGCTGAAGAACAGTTTATAGGTCTCAAAATTTAAGAACAAATTATTTTCATGCCTTAAAGGCAAAAGCCACCTTTGCTACCTTGAGGCTAAGTTAGCAGTGCTGATGGCAACATGCCTGCAGGCATATTACACTTGCTAGCAGCTTATGGCAGTTTGGCATTGTCTCTAGAACCACACTAAATGTACTTCTCTCTATAGCTAAATTAAAAAAAAAAAAAAAAAAAAGAAGAAGAAGATGAAAACATGCACGCAGGATCAAATCCCTTCTCATGGTAATTCCAGTGACTTCAGTGTTACACCAAGGGATAAAAGAAGGGCTGCATTTCACAGCAGCTCTCATTCTTGTAATCTTTTCCAAAACCCTCTCCCAGGAGCAAAGACAAGCACAGGCAAATATCCTGCCAATAAGTGAGTTCACAGGAATTGCTACAAGCAACTAAACTGTCAGCAGTAAAAGACCAACAATCGGAACAAAGTACAAATACAGGACAGCCAATGCCCTCTAATGGGCTTGAGTTTTACTATGTGCTGGATAAACAAGGACATGGAAATTCATTGGAATAGATCTCTGAGAGGGAAGGCAAATTATAGGGTGTCCCGCTCTGTACCAGTGGATGATATTTGTGTTTGATCAATACTTCTTTTGAAATGGTACAGATTAAGATTTTTAAAAAATCTTACCAATACCTTGCAAGACAAATGAAAATGGGTCTAAGAACTCAGCCTTTCCTCCATGGGCTACTCTTGGCTGCTTCCACAAAGAATGTGAGCATCAATTTATAGATGTGTTCCTCTATTCTCTTTCAAGCCTTCACATTTATACCATCCTCACCATTTTTTAATTTTATTTACTTTTAGTCAATACTGCACTACGAGCAAATCCAACCCTGTAAGATCTTCAGAAGCATACACACAATGTAAGGAGGAAAAGAAGTGATGGATAGAGCTTTTCTGCAGAAAACTTATCACTGGTCCCTTGGTCTCACTGTGCATTCCCTTTCTCTCAAGATTTCCAAACTACAGTTCCTGGAATGTGCCCATCTGAACCAAAACAAGCATCTTTGCTTCTTACCCAATCATTTCCTATAAATTTTAAAACAAGAGTTTCATTAAGCTTTCATTTTATTTTCTAAGGGTTTCTTCAGGGGCCATAACCCAGCTGCTGGGTCAGCAGCAGCCTGAAATGCTCCTGGTCTTGCACAGGTCACTTTGCCTTTATAGCCTGAGGGTGCCCCAAGGCAAAAAAAAAAAAAAAAAGTCAAGACATCCTGTTTCCCTCCCCAGCCATGGGGCCCTGAACCTTTTTCTGTGGGTATAGGATCAAAAGTCTTTTGTTCTAATCACCCTCTTGTGCCTTGAGTTACTTTTTTGGGAAGGCAAAGGGAAAAGAAAACACCCTCCCTTTCCCTTCCCTCCTTTCATCTGAGATCTCAGCTGCAGAGGAACAGCTGAAGTGATTCAGGCTGCCCAGAGAGGTCACAGATGTTCCTTAGTACCACTGGGACACGCTGCTCCTGCCCAGGTGGCACCACGGGCAGGCACGCCTTGGCCACCCCCACCCTCTGGATTTCATGCCCCTCGAACCTCCTTGAGCAATCCTCCAGGTCCCTCTGAGCCAGCTCACCAAGAGTATGTACACAGACCTCTTAGAAATGCCAGCTGAAGGATGATTTTAGACCACCACAAAGAACAGTGAAGAAACTCTGGCTTCTGCTACCAAGGATGTTGCAAAGCTCTCATTAAATCAAAGGCAGAGACTTAAAATATTTCTTCAAGCAAAATCTCCGCTCTTCTCAAAGTCTCCCTCCAAAGATCAAAAACTACAATTGCTTAACTTAATCCACACAGAGTGATAATTACATTTGCCTCTATAAAGATCATATTTGTTCTTGTGCCTATATCCAAAAGTAATTTCAGTTAGAAAATGAAATGGTGCTCTCTTGACTTTTTGTCTTACATGGTTCATGAATTACTGACACATTACAATATCCCCCAACACTATGGAAGCTTAGAGATACTGCAATGTCTCTCTTGTAAGTGAAATGAACTTGGTATGCCACTAAAAGGCATTAAATTATTTTCATTATGCCACACAGAATCTAAAACACTTACACTGTTTTGATTTCAAAATCCTTGGAGAACAATTATGCTCTCAGGGCCATAAGACTCTATTAGAAAGTCCTCAGAAACCTAGCATGGTTTCAATAAATCCTCAAACACTACAAAGCAGTTACTCAGCTTGAAGAATGAAAGCATCAGTTCATCCACTGCACAGACAGGATGTAAATTCTGCTCATACAGTACCCTGCACTTCCTAATACATTTTTTTCTTCTCAATCATGGCAAAGCCTTAAGTCAAGTTTTCAGTATCAAGCACATATATCCCCTTTTTTGACTGAAAATAAACTATATTTGATTTAGGATTAGCATAAATATGAGATATACATATGCTTATGGCATTAGTAGCTACTAGTATTAATCAGCAATTAGATATGCACAAGTAGTTTTATATACATATAATTTAACAAATGTTAACATTTAGGATTAGAGAACCATGAACTGAAACCAGTGATAGTTGAAATGAATGGATAAATATGTTAATTTCTCTAATATATACAATGGCACAAAAATGCTTCAGAATACCAAAAATCAGATTTCAAGAGTGACTAGTGTTCTTGTAGGGATCTCGATTAAGAAAAAAAATGCAGCCACACTTATTTTGGCTGATGAGGCTGTTCAAGCCTAAGTGGAGCTTTGGAGCATAAACGCACAATAAACATGTTTGTATACACATGCTTATGTACTCCTAGAAGGAGCACAACCTTCTAATTAGGCAAATCATCTCCCCTTTCCAAAGGAAAATAATAGCACCGAAACTCAATCAAAACAGGCAGAAACGAGCGAGAAGGAGAGGACAAGAGAGATTATATTCCCTTGGGCAGGGAGAGAACGGGAGGGCGGGAGAAGCGGGGAGGAAAAGCAAACACCCAGGCAGGAAACCCAGCCCCGGCAACTTTCTGCCAAGGGCAGCTGAGATGCTTCATCCCAACTCCGGGTTTTTTTTCTTTTCCAGACACGAGGTTCGGTGCGGCCGCCGGGGTCACACAGCAGCTGCGGAGGGGGCCGGCGGGCCGCGTCCGAGGAGCAGCAGCGGCGGAGTCCCTGTTTCCATGACCTCAGGCGGGGCACAGCTGGTGGCAGCTGCAGCACCATCTGCTCGGGGCTGGGCCCCCGCTCTGCCTCGGGCTGCCCGGCCAGGTACGGCGAGTGTCCCCCCGCGGGGCACAGCCACCCGCAGCTCGGGCACTCCGGCACAGGCTCTGCCCGCCCCAGGCAGGGCTTTGCAAAATGGGAAAGGAAAAGCGAGGGAGCGAGAGGGCTCGAAGGAGCGAGCCGAAAGCTCCGCAGTCCCATAGTGCGTGCAGATGTCAGTACCCCTCTGCGGAGAGGGTATTTATGGAATGCTGTCAGCACGTCATCTGATTTATAGCAGTTTGCACGGAGCGAAGGGGAAAGAAAAAAAAAAAAGAAAAGAAAGACGCAAAAGCACCCCTAACTTGCCTCTTTCATCAAGGGGCTTCTGAATGCAACAAGAACTTTAACAACTTTGCAATTCGGTATTGCAAAATCTGCCACAGCACCATGCAGACAGTGCTACCCATTTCCCCGTCTTCAGCATTTATTGAAAAATAAAGAAAAATGCCCTTTTTCTTATGTCCAAGGAGTGACACATTTAAAAGTTTCTTTTAAACACTCACATTCATCAGCCACAGCACAGCATTCATTAAAAGCACAATTCTGTATCAATATTGCTTTATAGTGCCAGTGGTGAAGGAACTGGCTCAGACAGTCCTGGCCACTCCATCACCCAACTGAGCTCCATCAACTTCACAGATTTCTTCCAGATCTACTCAAACAGTACAAAATCAGAATCAGGAATTTCGTGTGAAAACAAGCTGGGCTTTACAGTTCTCTCTGGCACAATTGTTTCTGACAGCTAGATGTGTACCACTTACCATACATTTTGCCTTCATCTGATAAGATGATTTTCCTCCTCCCACATGGTGGATAGATAGCTAGAGCCTCCTGAAAGCTCTGTTCAATGTCAGGGCTCCAGACACCTTCTGCATCATTGTCAATAGGTTTATCTGCAGAATCACTCATTCTTTCAATATCTTCGGCAGGACTTTCACTGCCGCTCCAGCTGCTGGGCTCAATGGTGATGGCTGGGGTCTCCAAGCCTAAGCCTGGAGTCTTCAAAGAAATAAACCTGCAAAACAAACAAAAAAACAACCCCAAAAGGCATTAAAGTCATGAAACTGCAGGCAAACATTTCTGTCTACTTCTGATTGTAAGTTAATTGCAGCCGAGCAGTAATGGCAGTAACACAAGCATGGGATACACCCAGGAAAAGTGAAAAATTAGTAACCAATCTACCTCAAATGAGCAGAGGTGGAGCAATAAGGATGTCAGAAGGGGAACTCTACTACATATTCTGTGTGCAATTACATGAAGGCACAGAACATCAGGTTATTCTTCACAGATAGTCAAAGTGGGGATCTCAGTACTGGGGAAAACTCTCCAGCCACATTTCATCTGGCTGAAGACTGGCACCCTTAAAATAATGAGCCAGACCCTCAGGCAGGGGTAAATCAGCATACTTCCACTGGCTGGAAGGGAAGCACACCAATTTATGCCACAGTGACCACCAGAGCCTAAGCCCACTTGAACCTAAAAACAAAAGGGAAAACTATTGTTTGCATTCATCCGGATGTCAGTGGAGTAAATGGAATTACACTAGTGATGACACAGCTCAGTGCAATTAACTGGAAAAGGCTGTAATTTTCAGATCTTACTCAAATAAATAATACAATAAGAATTTGAGCTACATAACAAAAAGAAATCTTTAAAATTATAATACCAGAGAAAGGAATTACAAGAAAAGATTATGTTTTCCCTGATTTAAAAGGTCTCTGTCACAGAACCATAGCAGAACAAAAATTACAAGCTTCAAGTTGCTGAATCAATTTAATAAGAAATAATTTAATATAGCTGCACCTGCTCACACCAGCAGAGCTGCAGATCTGTCAGTGTTCCTTTTATACTTTTGAGAGAAATACAACTCTGCTATAAAGAGTTGCTCCAGGCAAAAAAGCTGCTATACCAGACCACATTCACCTCTGGTGTAATTCTTTGGGAAGTCAGTGAAATAACACAAGGAACAGATTTGGCTCAACATGTCTAGGCATAATGCAGTTTTATTTTGAAAAACGAAGAAGTTTGGTGACTCTAACTGATCTAAGCAGATGGGAGTGTTCAAACATGCACACATGAGCTGCAAACGCACTTAAAAATCCAGTTTGCTGGCTGAACACTCAAAATCCCTAAACCATAACATTTTTATTCCGCTGGGGCAGAAGACAGGGCCTTCTTCTTCTGCACACCTCCATCCTCACGCTGATACACCTCTCACTGGGCTCTCACAGGACACCATAAAACAACAGGTGAAAAGCAGCAGAACAGCATTCACCCCGCACAGAAAAAAAGGGGACATTACATGGAAGGCCATGACAGCTCTGATGAAACACCTTTGGGCTGGAGAACTCCCTGAAAGAGGAAATATTTACAGCAGCCCTCACGTAAACTCACCAATCAACCAGTCCCAAGAGATAAACAAAACCTGACAGTCCAGTCCCTCGGAGGCTACAGTGTCTTGCAAAAAAACAGCTGAAACTGGGGGAACAGGGAGCAGCCTGTCAGCCTCATGAACCAATATTACCAGTCTGACATCCAAGCTGTGGGGTATTTCTACTTCTCCAGGCTCTAACAGGAGCTCAGGGGATCAGCAGATGTGAAATGGACTCTCAGAAACTTGATTTTCCTTTACTTGTGCATCTGTTTCCACAAAGAGGCATTTCTTAACTTCTCATTGGTTTGAGCATTTCAGCACTGCAATCACAAGGCTAATCACTGTCTCAAACGCCTTTTAATAACTGATAATGAGGGAGCAGATGGATTCACACACAAATGGGAAGTGGGTGAGAAGTCTGGCCGAATGCACCACTTATTGTCTCGGAAATCCAGAATGTACAAAATTTTTAAATTCTCATCACATAAAGGGAGATGTAAACCTTGGTAAAACAGTGAAACACCATCTTTCCTAATCCTCAGAAGGCTGAAGGGTTAGTTCAACCCCTGCAAGAGTTGAATCATGTACATAAGAGTTTGCCAAAGCTAATGGGAAAGTACTGACAAAACCCAATCATGTCCACTTAAGCCTTCACATATAGGGGAAATTTTACATAAATGAGAGGTAATTGAATATTGATGGGGATAATTATGGAAGTTTCAGTTTTATTGCCATAGTACAGGGGAAAATGGCTACTGGAGGCTTTATTGACCTCACACGATTGAGGCCATGATTGAGCATTTCACCAGATGACACAACCAAGTGGGACTGTTTACTGGGTCTGTTTTTCAAAGGTGAGTATGGGAGAAAGTCCTTACCCTCCCCAATCTCAGGCCCAACAGCATGCAGTGTACAGCACAGCCACAGGCCACTTTTGCTCAGCCCAACCACCCTCTGCTTACAAAATCTGCCACAGTTGTAGACTCAAGTCTTATTATCGTCCTATAAAACACTTGTTATTACATTATGCTGAAATAATTAAAATCCACAAGGAACACAGTGAGACTCTAAAGTAATTAATGTTACTTGATATTGATGTTACATCTTGCATTGTGTTTACTGGTGAATTTTCACTAATGTGCTATATCTCCCTTACCATTCCTTTTTACCTACTTGGATGTCATCTAGAGGCATTAGTAGCTACTATTCCAGCCTCCAGAATGTAAGAAAACCAAGTGTTTCTTCCAGAATATCTGTACAGTTGGGTTGGGGAGCAACCTGCTGGAAGAAAACCTCTCACACCAAAGGTTATTTTCAGTGATTTCTATTTTCGTGAATGCTGACTCTGCAGATCAATCTAGAGGACCAAGGAGGAAGAAACCTTGTATTACAAATGCTAAATGACTTCCTCTTATTTCACGAAAATAATGAGCTAACTCAGTTAATCACTTTCAGTTCAGCTCTACATATCAAAAGGCAATTCCATCTCCTTCTTAGCTTGAATTCTAAGGACCCAACTATGATAAAAAATTTCAGACCTGTTATGCTGAAGTTCTACATGATTATCAAAAATAATACAAGCTGTCAACAAATGAGCTTTGTTGCACATTTCTAATGAGTTATGAATCTCATGTGAAACATGAGGATTTACAATCCCATTTAAACTTATAAAAACATTTTTTAAAAGCAAGTCTTCTTTATATTAGCAAACTCCAAGTGTTGCAATACCAACTTTCAGCAGATGAAGAGTTAAGCTCCTGGGGGTAATTAACCACATCTCCCTTCACCAAAATCAGAGCTCGCACACATGACAGATCATTCTAGGATTGCTTAAAGTACACTATTGCAGTTTAGGAAGCCTCTCTCCAGAGTTTCCCTTCTAACACCAGTGTTAGTACTTCAAGACAGCTTCCCCTGTGTATAAAACTCCTCTAGCTGCAAACCCAAATGCATCCTTCCTGCAGTTGCTTTCTATTCTCTCCAGTTAAGTCAGTTCCAAGTATATCCTTTTTTCTTGTGCAGTTATTAACACTTTTTCTTGTGTGATGGAGGATGCCCTTAAACAACACAGTGTTACATTTAGGAATGGAGAAATTAGCAGGGGCAATAATGGATTTTATAAATATGTTTTTTAGCCAATCCATTCAAGACAGCTTGATGAGGTACAAGATATCACTTATTGTCATTAAGTTCCCTCAGTACAGTAACTTGACAAATTACTTTAAAAACTCAGAGAAACAAGACTAGCTCTTCTCAGAGCTGATCAAACCAAGGTACTTAACTAAAACTAAATATTAGTCTGTAACTTCTTATCAAGGGAATCGTTTCTTTACTTGCACAAAACATTCTCTTATGCCTTCACTTTATAAGCCATGCAAACCTGGACTTGCCCAGAAAGCTGCTTCTCACAGACCAACAACTGAGATCAATAGCTCCTCACAGGAGCGTAGGACAGCAGATTTAAGGCCTTGATATGTTTCATACCCTTCAATATTTGCACAATGAACTAATATGAAAATACTGTCTTTCAAAAGTCATTAGAGCTGAATCTTATTTCACAACGTCTTGCAAAAGTTAAACCATTTTCTCTGTTTGTTTAATTAATTAACTTTCTTGAATTTCAGTGTACAGGTGCCAAATGGTGCCTTCACTGCAGTATCACATAACCACTGGAATAGGATTAATACTCTGCAGATATTGGTGCAGGAACACGAGATGACTAAAAACATGCCTTGATCCTGAGACAAAAAGCATTACACCTCCCAAGGCTTCTAAACTGTGTCTGCTTGAAGGGGATGAAGTGAGGCTGGTTTTGGGATAATCTACAATGGCACATGCAAGAATGTGCAGGTGAGAAAACACCAATGTTGTTATCCAAACTGATATTCTGGCTATGAATAGCTGCAGATGGCTACCTAATCATTCTTACAACCAGACCAACATTCCTAAACCTGTCTTTCAAAAAAAAACACTTTACTCTGAGGTAACGATTTCAAATGTTGAAGGGGTAAATTACACTTTTAAGAACACATTTTATTTTTAGTTTGTGAACGAACTCTCAGCTTCAGTTACATAAAAACAATGGGATCAAGAATCCAACAAGTTTTTTATAAACATCAAGATGATAATGAGCAGATGAGTAAACCCCAACTAATTCTAAATTTGCAGATGGCAAATTTTCTCTGAAGGCTTGAAATGTTGCAGGCCCATGGGATTTTCCTTTTGCTTTGTTCAGCAGTGCAAATCCACAGCTGGAGCACTAAAGCTCTGGAGAGAATCCAGAGGAAGAAAGTTATCAGATCTAGAAAACATGACCTACCAGGAAAGGAATTAGGTTTGTTTAAATTTAGAGAAGACTGATGTGAGAAGATAACCACTTTCAAATAAGGAAAAGGTAAAAGCAAAGCAGAGAAGCAACTCTTGGCCATTTCTACCAAGGTCAGGAAGCAAAGAACTTAAGTTGCAGCAAGAAAACCGTAGGTTGGACATTTGGAAGACTGTTCTGACCCTACCAAGTCACACACCAGAAGCTTATGAGGGCACTGAGGAACTGCTGGGGGAGAGAGGTTGTTTAGAGCTGACACAAATGTTTCTCAGTTGAGGTAGAGAAATGAACTACGTGATGCCATGAGGCTCAGCAGTAAAACATCCCAACAGAAGGAACCTGCTGGGAGCGCATCCTTGACTAGGCACGGGGGAATCCCAATGCCCAAGAGACTTCACAGATGTCCTAGTGACCAGACAGCTTTGTCAGCTGCAGGGCAGGAGTCCAGGTAAAACCAGGCTTCCTACTGAGGATGCCTGTGGAGCTGCACAGTCCTCCCCTCTGCACAGCCTCTTGGCACAGCTGCTGGGAATCCTGATGAACATCACCGGCAAAAGCCAACTGTGAAGTAGCTCATCAAGGCAGCCAGGATGGGAAAGCAGACCAAAACACCAGGCTGGGGAGAAGAAGGTCCTGCTGGTGCTGTCCATGGGAGTTGTGGGAGATGAGGCTGCCTCATCCCAGCCACCTCGTGCGTCCAGGTATATGTCAAACTGCCTGACCCTTCCCCATCACATCCAGATTTCTCAAGCTCTTTCTGCACTGATTAATTTAAATATGGAACTGGTGGAAAAGGTTGTTTTCTACTTTGCCAGTAAAAGTATCTTTGCAGTGTTTATGCAAGTCAAGCATGAAAAAAATGCTTTTTCATTTAAAAACAAATGTACTCTCTGGATTTTCTTGTTGTGATGTGTGTGTATGGATTTTTCCGATTTTCTGAAGAATTTTTCAGGCATTAGTTTCAGGAAAACACTACATATATTCAAGCCATTTTATATATCATTTCTTTTTATAAGGAAAGGATATAACACAGTATGAGGAATAAAAATGTAAATAATTTACAGAGCATCCAATGGTGAAATAATTAGATTAAATTGACTTTATATTGTATTTTTATTACAAGTTCTACTTATCAGCAATTATTCCCTCTAAGAAAAATGAGCACCAGGAGACAGAAGTGGCCCATTTCTAGGATAAAGTATTCCTTTGACACTCAGACTAATTCAGCCATTCACATTTGCCATTGAAATCAAATAAAACAAGTTTTTCTCTGACTGCATGAATACTTCAGGAAAAAATTCTTATGCTGTGTTTTTTTGGTGATCAAGATGTTGCATGCAATGATGCTTCCATGTACCTTCTATCATTCATATAAACTACCTTTGTTACCCTAAGATCAAAGTTACCACTTCTTGCCAGGGATTCAAGCTATCTATTAACTGCAAGCTACCTATTTCAGATTTGTCTTTGGGATCTGTGCAAGAATAACATGATCAGTTCAACTACAGCTACAGAGCACCTGTGAAAAGCACATGATGTTTTTTCTGAAGCGAGTGCATTATGCAGTGAATTCAGGTGCACTTTTCTCCTTCAACTACTGTACTCAGGGTACACATAAAACTAGTAGAAAGATAGACAGTGCCATGTCAGTGTGTAAAATACAAAAAATATGTAACATAACATCAGTAAAGTGACAGTTTTCTTCCAACTGAACTCTGTGCCCTGCTCATCTGAGAAGATTTACATGTCTATTTTCACAAACCGTGAGGAAACTTAATAAACAAAGAATTACTTGGATCTGCAAAAGTAGGCAGCATATAGGCCTAGATGTGAAATTAGGACTATACAAACTATTTACAAAAAGAAACAATGCATTCTCCTTGAATTGCTCATGTTTTTGCTTATAGAATCAGATTACTCAGCAAAGAGTGGGTTGATGCTAATACATGGGAATTCTTCCCTTTGGAAACAGTTTCATCTCTGCACTCTTCATGCAAATGAAAGAGTATTTGGTACCACTCTGAGGGCCTCATTGATTTTGACTCCAACCCAGTTTTCTTTTCCATTAGTTTTGGTTTCATACCGTTAATAAAATGGTTCATATTCTCAGTGGGAAACAACTGGATTCTGGCTGTGACTACACCAGACTCCTGGGCTCTGTCAGCTTTGTGCTGGCTCACCAGGACAGAATGCCTTCTGCAGGCAGCTACAGTTTTAAACCATACATATTATCTAGCTAGTGACCAGCAATCCAGCGTGCAAAACTGCTTTCTAAGGGGTTACACACCACTCCTGGTGCATGGTCTGCACTGATTACCAAGTTATCACCAGGTAGGTGAATCTCAACATACCAGTTGTGAATCCCTATCTCATTACAGCCACAGCTGCTGGAGATACAATTCCTTCCTCTTGAGATACTGAAGCAGCCACACTCATCCTAGGTGCTAGTGCTCATTTACACCCAGTTGGCTTCAATTATAATGGTGTTCCTGGGATTTAACCCAGCTCCAATGCTGCACTGTAGTGGCAACCAACAAAGATTATTCCAAATATGACTTGGCACTCGGCAGAATGAAGAACATTGAGCACCGTGTCTGACTTGCTTTTGCTAATTACCAATATGAAGCAAAGTAAAGGATAAAATATTTACCAGCTCTCAGAAGGAGAAATCATTCTTCCTGCCACTGCAGGAAGCGCCTGTGCAACAACCCAGCTGCTGTGCTGTGCAGCAGGAGCTGACTGTGCCCCTCCTGTCACCCAACAGGGATATGGTTTGTGAATGGCAACAGCAGCATCTATTACCAGTGTAGGGCCGTGCTGCCTTTACCCCAGCTGTGTTCCAGCTGTGACTTTTGTATGGCAAAAGCTGCTATATTGTGAAGTAGGGATTGTTAATATTTCACTCAATCGCCAATTAGTCAGCTTTTACAGGAATGGTCTGTGACCAAGGCGGGTCTGTCCATACAGGGAGAGGGGCTCCGCTCCCAGAGAAAGTGAAATGGCGTGGGCTGGCCAGAGGACTATTCTTTGGCACTGAAAATATCAGTGCCCCAACTACCACACAGCAGGTCTGTAAGAAACACTTCCCACCTCCAAGACCTGTATGCAGAGGCCACAGAAGGTCCCTCAGAACAAGGTCTGCAGACACTGCTTAGCTTGGGCTGTGTTCAGGGAGCATGTGTTTGGCAGGTCACTGTGATTCATTCTGCTGCCAGCACATGTAAACAGAAAATAGAAACTAGTATATGTCAGGACAATAGGGTTTTGATGTACAAGAATGGAAAAAGGGACACAAAAATGTGAGAAATAATGAGGGAGGGTTCGTTGTGGGAGGTGGGGAAGGAAGGGGTTTTGGTTGATGGAACAGTTGAATTC
>JAWWEV010000167.1:5502277-5513909 GCA_035583235.1 Hafferia zeledoni | reverse complement strand
CTTTGTTAACGGTTGGCTAGGGTCGTTAAGAGTGGCAGGGGAGAGAATTTACATAATAATTCCAAACTACAACAGCATGGTAAGCAAATGTCAGAATGGCAAGTTTAGGGGAGATCTGACTATGAATCTTGAACTATCTAATGGTGTTTCTAGTGAATCTCACACTTGAAGAAATGCATTAGAGTGCCCTTGGTTTTTCTTCTACTTAGCCCCTGACTTGCTCTATGATTCTTTAAACCTTCCTGTGCTTTACCATTTGTCTTATCCTCTTTGCAGAGCTCAGTCAGGTTGTGATCCAGTGCCCTCAAAACCAAGCAAGCCTTTCTTTACTTACTGCTAGTCTAATCCTTGGAAATACTAGACAAATATATTTCATTTTATTATTTTAGTTATTATTATTAAATGAATATGAATTAGAAGGCGAGAGTGACCCAGGCAAAAAAGAATGACCCAGAAAGGGAATGAGCCAGCAAGTGACCCAGAAAAAAGAAAGTATTTTGGCTTTCTTCCTCAGAATAGCTGTTGCTTTCCTCAAATGACATTTCTTAAATTTTTTATCTGCAAGTACTAAAAAAATGCTGATGAACATTACAGTAGAAGCAAGCTTGGCTCTTGATAGAGAAACACTGTGACTTAGAGCCAAGGACTTTTATTTTTCACATGTGAATTATTTTTTGAACAGCATTTCCTGGCTCAATGTCACTGCACCACAGATAGATATGACAGCAGATAAGTGTATGAGATTTTAGATCAACAAGAGTGTTACTTTTACAATGAATACATTTGTAGTCAGAGCTCAAAAGTGGTTTTATTTCTGCTGTGCATGGAAGATGTATTGCACACTGTTTTATTAATACACTTTTCTTCTTAAAATGGAATGTAATTCAAATTTTCTGACACTGCAGCTGCAATTTGATGGCTGGATTTACTAACCATGTGGATTTACAGTAACAAACTCTTCAATTTTCATTCTCTGTCACCTTTCTGCCACCTTGATTTATTTCTGTTTCACAGCTGTGCCTACCAAATGATTCTTGCTCTCACTCCACACTTTTTCACCTCTTCCTGCAGCTGATCTAAACTAAAACACAAATTTTCTGGGAATGTGAAATTAAAAAACTCTCACAGCAAGAATACAATGTCCAGAACTGAAGGGTACAATTTACGAAGGGGTAGAGGTTACAACCTGAAGGCTAGAGATTCAAATTCAGAAAGGCTGAAAAATTCTCAGCTTAGATTCCACCATCAGTAGTCACTACAGCACACCAATAACTCTCCTAGAGCTTCTACAGAATTTACCTACCTCTGGTATTTACAGCACTGACTACTGTGTAAGTAGTAATTGCTGGAGTTACATAATATAGCCCCAAATAATACTCTCTCAAAATCGGTATTGCTGCTGTTAACACTGGCACCAGAAAACCTTAGTAGCATAAATATGATCCAAAATACAAACCAATCCAAATAAATAATGAAAACCAGATCGAAACAAAGCAGAGAACAAGTAAACACTGAGGGCCAACAAAGTGAAATTAATAGATAAAATAATGATGAAAACTGAGGGAGCCTGCTCTCAGCTCCATCCCCTGTAAGACCCCTCCACAGCAGCACAGCTGGTGCTGGGTACTGTGTCCCAGCCAGTGAAGAGCTTCCCCTCAACAGAGTTACACAGGGATTCAAAAGGGCAGAGCCCGGGGTGAAACTGTAGCCCTGTGTTTATGTATTAATTACTGCAAAGTTACTTAACCTTGAGCCGTATTCTAATGTAATGAGCTTGGGCATCCTTAAGTCTCTCGGAAGGGGAGCTGAAGGCAAACAATCTGGCTTGTCCTTACTTCTGAGCAGCCCAGCCCTGGGTCCTTCTTTATGGGTACTCCAGACCCTGCCCATCAGAGGCAAGGCTCTGACAGACCAGAAAAGTGTGCAGACTTCAATTACAGGGACACTGCACTTGCAGTGCAGCCCAGCTGCCAACCACGCAGAGATCTGCAGAGATAACAATTATACTTAAAAGCCTCACTACACGTTTGAATGCATTTACACATTCTCCTTTTACTCTCTATTTATTATTAATGGCAACTCAACTAATATCAAGACCCTAGTGTGTTTGGAGCTAGAGGTGCACAGAAGGGCAGCAAGTTCTTGCTCTGAAGAGTTTACAGTCTATAATTATAAATGACAGCAAATGGAGGGTAAATACTATGAGCTGTTCTGCTTTTCATCAGGAAATTTAACTTGGGTAACAATTTTTAACCAGATAGGAACAATTACACATTAAATCAGGTACCACAGGCTAGGCTGCAGACATATCCTTATCAGTGTTATACACTGTGTGACAGTGGCCACTTCCAAGACAGATAACCAAGTGACAAAAGATTTGGGGCTTAACAGAGAACCATCTGCATGGAGATTTTGCAGGAAGCAAACGGGAAATTTAGTTTTGTTCATGTAAATCACAGTCACACATATGTAATCATGTATTTAAATCAACACCTGTTCACCAAAAGACTTAATATGTATTAGGCCCAGAACATGCACCTGATGGCATTTTTGCACTTCCTCACATTTTAGGTGTCATTCCCGAGTCCACCATAAATTAGCTGCCCATGTAACTTCATATTAATCAGCCATAAGGTCATAAAAGTCACAGGTGGCTGTTACAGATCTTCACAACAAAAGGATTTTGAGGCCATAATTGATAAATTTTATCCACCAACTGTACAGAGAGGCCCTGAGGCTGTAGCTTCAGGAGTGGGTTCAAGTGAACAAGGAGCCCTTGAGCTCCTAGATGACAGCTGAAGCTTGTGTCCTACAGCTCTCCTCTCACTGGTGGGACCTGAGCAGGATGGTTTTGCATTCAGCCCTCTTGGAGGCCATACCTCCATACTGAACAGCACCAGAGACCTACCAGCTGTGCTTTAGATACAAGAGATTAATGTCATGCTGAGACTTCATCTGCTGCATTTCCTACTGCTTTGCAAGAAGATTTGGACTCTGCCTCTACAGACTGGTCTTTAGGACTGATGACTTGCTCAGCCCTTCCCAGGGCCCCAGGAGGATCTCTTGTGCAGAACATTGTGCTCGCCTTTGTTCGCAAACAACTGACCCACAAGTGCAAGAGGTGCCAAGCACCGCATGTTCCACTGAAGCCAACTTGGATCACAGGGGACTCACCACCTCTCCAGGACAAGAACTGAATTTGCCAATGTGAGGTAGAGAATCACAGGCGCCACTTCCCAGATTTGACAGAAAATGGGCATCTAAAGTTCAGATTTCCACAAGTGCATGCAGCTGTTTCAGGAGGCCAGAAGCACCTAGCAAGCTACTGATTACCAGCCACGTCCATGTAGAAGAAGGGTTATTTATTGCACCACACTATGCATCAGCTAAGAGTCCTGGGCTTAAAAATAATTTTGTTCCCATTAGCAAATTCACAAACAGCTCACAGAACAGGAGCAAAGGTCTTTATGGCTCCCACATTTCCAAGGTCTCCTCAGGCTACCTTTGTCCACTTTCCACAGCCAAGACACCTAAGGCTCCTCTGACCCTTCCCCATGCAATGAGAGCACTCTAAATCACATGTTGCCAAGAGGGATCTCTTTCTCCAGGAAAAGTACAGGTACAACACATTTATGCCAGCAAAGGATACTGCAAGAACCAAATTCTTTCTGGTTATCATTCTCTATTCTCAAACAGACAAAGATTCACACAGGAAGATCTCCAGGTCTCCCCAGGAGTCCCAGCACTGCAGCTTCCTGGGCTCAGCCCTCTGCATGCATGGAGAGTTGGCTCTCACACTCAGGCCTGTTGTCGTGGAGTCCAAGTGGGGAGTCAAGCTATTGTTCTACAGTAATAGTACAAATATGGGATACATTTCACAAAAAGGGTCTGAAAACCATTTTGCTACTGAAAAAAAATAAAAAATTTACTTAGGGCACAATTGGACAATTAATCTTCTTGGATTCAGTCTAGTTGAAAATAGCCTCTGTGTCTTACAGAGGTTCTGCAACCTTCTTTATGTCACAGGCACAAAAAATGACAACTCAGAGAAAAATACATTGTATTTCACACTTCTCCTTCCTAAAATGTGAAGTCCTTAATACAAGACTTTTGTCCCAGCCAGACTCATAAGAATGATGTACAGGAACTGCAGAAACTGAATATCTCTGAGTATCCTGATGGTTCTCCCTCATGGATCAGCTAAAGAAGAAATTTTAGGAGGAGACAGCAGCATGTCCAGATTACACTCCTTCCTAGATACTGTGCAGAGAAAAAAATGTTTATACCTTTGGAAGACAGCATAATAATTTGAATTATGGGTCCCTCCTCACAGGCAGAATCAGGGTTAGAAAAACTGAGGTAGAAAGCATAAGATCTGAGAATGGCTTGAGCTTTATTACAGTGAATATATGGCCCATTTTGAAAAAATCCTCAAGCTATCCTTGAAGGTTCTATGTCTTTCTTCAAATGATTTCAGATATTCTAACAGGCCAAGGGAGAGGGCAATGAGTACGTGGGTGCTGGTGCCTCCAAAGTTGGCTGCCAAAGAAAGGGTGAAATCTCAAGGACAACAGGGTGCTTTCTATCTCCTACACTATATCTATGAACTAGATTGTCTGGGGGGCTCCTGCCTCTGCTGTAGCACACACGGCAGCGCATGGCAGTGCAGCTCAACACCAGGACTGATCCAGAGGCAGTGTAACTTCACTTCAGCAGCTCTGAGCGAAGAGGGATTTCTCACCAAAACCATAAAGCAGAGCTGCCTGGTAGGACCTGGTGATGCAGATTAAGGAAGCCACAAGTGGTTTCTTGTTGCCCTGCACCCTCCACTACATCGGTTAGGAGCTGGCAAAAAACCTTCCCTTCTGGCTTTCTCAGGCTTTCAGCATATTCCAAGTAGAGAAGGGTACCTTGGCTCACAGCAGCACACGCCTGGCCTCCTCTCTCTTCTCACCCAGGTAATGAAGCTTCGAAAAGACTACCAGTCAGGACTAACAGCATCAACAGCAGAACAATCTGGACATGAGATGTCTGTCACTAGGCATTGTGGGTCAGGGAATGTTGATCCTTAATAATTCCTACCAGTTTCAGTGTGAATTTTACAGCTGATATGACACTTTTGAAAAGCAGCGCAAGACAGACACAATAACCTATAAAAATGCCCTTTGTATGGGGGACCCCACACCCCACTTAACCTGGGAAATGCCTATTGAGGTACACTGCGCTGGCAACACACAAAGGTTTTCTTTAATATGTGGTCTGATTTCACAGGAATATTAGGGAACAAAGGAAAAACAAATACCTACACACATTCGTGCAGAGTTGGAAGATATGAGCTTAATCTTGCAAAGTGCAGAAAGCATCAGATCTTGTCAGTGACTTCATACTCTGAGTGAAGCACAGAATGTTTAATTTCTACATCCTATGCCAACAAAGTTGCTCTGATCTTCAGGGATTTTGGCTTTCACAATTGGACAAACATGGTTATGAATAATTTGCATGAGGGACTTTCCCAGGCATGCTTTATAAGCTCACTAAGACTTCTCAAATTGTGTCAGTCTTTTCTATCTCACAGTAAAACTTTAAGATTTCTTTCCCAGGGACTTGGAACTGTGTGCACAGTATTTTGCCATTAAGTGAAAACCTTTTCTATAGAAAAAGTATGCCAAAATCAGAGTATCTGGTTCCCTGTACCTTCTTTCTCATCTTTCTAGATCCTTTCTCCCACCATTTTCATGTCATAAGTTCTGCATACAAGAATTCTTTGGGCAAAAATTAGGAAATGTTCTTTCCAGGCATTTAGCACTGAATCTTTATCTTTGTCTATGAGCCCACTGAGAGTTTCACATAAATTCCAATTGCTTTTCCACTCCCAATCTTTTTTCCATTCTTGAGGATGGTTGTTGCATAAAGGACTGTAAGATTCGATTTTAATTTTTTATTATTATTTTTCTTTTTTTCTGGTGTATAAATTATCTATTTCTATCTGGTACTCTTTTCCTTTTAATGATTTACTTTCTTGTGAAAGAGAGGGAAGGAAAAAACAAGTTTCAAATACGTAAGTAAATACAGAGATAACTGCAGAAATAGTCCAGTAACTACACACCATGAGATGGAAATCAGAAATAAAAAGAACACTATGCAGATAATAAAAACTGTCACTTGTTAGACACAACAAGAGACTGCTGTGACCTCAGACCTGTGGTCACAGGAGCCAAAATCAGTTAAAACCTGCCGAGAACATTGCAGATTGTATTTAAGATTTGCACCGAGATTTCCACATTAGAAACTCTGCCATTATTTTAATTCTTGATTGATGTTTGAATGTTTAACCTAATTTGGGTTTTTTTTTTTAAATGAACACTAACTAATGGTTTCATTGCAGTCTTAAGGATGGCTTTGTTTCATGTGCAAAGCAAACATTTAGCAGCGGGTGTGATTAAAGCCAAACAAGTAAATGTTTTACAGAGATAGTTTAGAAGCCACAGCACAACAAACTAAGTACTTAGTTAAATGCTGAAAAATCTAACCAGTGTGCAGAAAATCTAACCTGTGTGCATAGATTCCCCTTTTGTCTCCCCCCAGCTTCTTTTTTTTTCTGTCTTTTGCTTGAAATCTTATTCAAAACCACAAAGAAATATATTGGGAGCAAGGCAATGTTTTCAGCCCCAAAACAAGTTCTGGTGCCCAGGTTTTCAAGAGGATGCTGCCAGTAGTGAGCAGGCTTAACACACAGTTTACTGAAACTGCCTTCAGCAAGGGTGGCAGAATGTAAAAAGGGAGTAAGGGGGAAAATCTGTGTCTTAGACTCTCGGCAACTGCTGGAACAGCAGAGCATACTTTTACCTCAACTGTTCACCCAATAATTTACCAGAAAGTAAACAGAAATTATGACCTCTCAAATGGACATTTATGCCCAGACATCAAACTATCAGAGAGGGAGGGGAGATTTCTAGTTCACTTCATAGAGGAAGGAGTACACATTGTTCGATGTGCAGATCCACAGAGCCAAAACACGGAGAGGTGCAGCAAAGTTGGACTCTTCTCCGTCTGTATTGTTCTTCCCCAGAAGCAGGGGACGTTCTGCCAGCACAGCACATCCCACAGCACAGGGTACACCTCCAGAGCCTGGCTCAGAAGCCCAGGGAGGGGGCGAGGGGCTGGCAGGGCTCTGCAGCGGGAGCGCTCCCGGCACCGGGCGGGGGTTGAGCCCGGGCCGGGTACCAACCCGAGCCGAGTCATCTGTGCGGGGAAGATACGCCCATTGTACGGGAGCAGCGACCCAGGCGTGATCCTTCTCTGTAGGAAAACTACCGTCAACATAAAAGGCTGGGTTTCTGCTAAACAGGGAAAGTAATCATTGGGAGCAAAGCCGTACAAAGCCATTTACTGAGCTTTTAAATCTAAAGGGTTTTCCTCGCTCCTCAAAAAAGTTTCCAAAAAAATCCTCACTGTTCCTATCTGTAAATGATAGTTTATGGAGAGGAGGGAAAACACAGGACAGGCAGTAAATCAGCTTACTAACTGATCCAGAGTCCATTACCAAATGTTTTTTATTACATGTATGGCTTCACTAATTTCTGCAATGCATTGTAGGCTATTTCTGGAAGCTTTAAAAATGCATGATGCTTCTGCATTTTAATACTTAACAGTATGGTTATTTCAGTTTATTAAACAAGAAAAAAGGGGGAATCTGCTTGACTGCAGTTGGCTTTCATGTCACAAAAGGACTAAGCCAGTGCAAAAGCAGCCAAGCAGGAACCCTATTTAAGTTCAGCATGAAGAAAACCTTTCCAACCTCTTACACCAATTAGGATAATCTGGATCTTTTGATGTTAAAATCCCCAAGAATCATATGGAAATCATAAAAAGCACAGTATTTAAAACAGATTCAGAGTGCAGATAAAATCATTTTTCCTTCTTAACATTTCCACCAGAGCTGGGGGCACCATCAGCTAACAAATTCTTTGTAAAGCTTATGTCACTTGGACTGCAGTACTTGCTCTGGAACAGCGATGATGAGGGAAGCCATCTCTAAAAGCAGCCACTCATAAAACAACGGAGCACCTGGCAGGCAGAGCTGGGATGCAGCTGGACCTGGGCCAGGAAGGCACCAGGATGAGCAGCAAGGCCACCCCTGGGCCCTGGATGCAAGCTGTTCCCAACCAGGGGAAAGGAGACCCAAGAAGGACACAACGTGATCCAGTGGCCAGCTTCAGGAATCTCAGCCCTTTGATGCTCTAGTGGGCTTTGTACAGCCTTCCCTAAATGAATGGCACCCTTCATGACCATAAACAGAAGCTGCAGGCATTGAAATAACACACTTGGATCTGTGCAATGAGTTATCTTTAGGTGCAAACTAGCCTTGCATTGCTTCTGTACTGAGGACTATTCCTGAGGCCTCCAAATTTCTCCAAGTGTCTTGCTTCCAAGGAAACTCAGGGCAAGAATTCTGTTTGCCTTGACAATTAAAAAAAAAAAAAAAAAAAAAAAAAAAAAAAAAAAGACCATGGGCAGGAAAATGAGGGATGTTTTGCTGGATGCAGTATTGCAAAGGTGGAGGGCTGTTTCAGTTCCTTTAGACAGAATTCTGATCAACATATTTTGCTGTGAAATCTGACACAATAACGAACCTTTGTCAAAGTCATTTACATACATAGAGTCAGAGAAGGCAGTTTTACAACACTCTCCCAGACCACAACATAGTATTTTCTGTAATGGGAGAGGATAAACACACTTTCTCATGCAATAGGAAGCATCGATACAGCCTCCCAAAGGATCTAGTTGCATACTACTACTGCATATGTGTAAGATGTTGTACAAAGCAGTTCCCTAGAGGCAAGGGGATGAGGAGGTGACAAGACTGGGGCAGGAGTAGGGGCACACACAACTCAAGAACCTTACAGTGCCATTTGAATAAACTGAAAAGTAAGCAAAACTGTTCATGTTTATACAAGCAACTTGACTGTACTCTAAGAGAGGACAAGGGTATGAAACTATGTCCTTATAAAGTAATGCTCATCTTTTACTTATCTAACGAAAAGAAACACAGGAGAGGGTCAGAGGCTGCTAAAGGAAAAATACCCAAGTGTTAAGGCTAGAGAAATGGAAAACAAAATTTAACAAAGAAAGGAGTATTTGCAGATAGAGCACACAAAAAAAATCCCTTTAACACAGCTTATTTTTCTGTAAAAATAAACATGGAATATTGTTGTCAGTGTCATGCACACCTCTGTGAGAAACTGATATTTAAATTGTCAGTTTGACAACCAATAAAAATAATAGTAAAAAAAAAGATGAGCATTACAGCATTACATTTCTATAAAAAGAAAATCAGTACTAGTGTGAATTATGGATGTGAAATCAGTCTTCTAAATAATCATCCCAATTTTCAGTTATGTCTTACAAAATTCTCATACAGATTGTGAGTTTCCTTTTATGTCTTAGAGTAATACCAGAACTGTAATCAATATTAATTACAACTTCCATAATTTCACAGTGCCTGAATTGCTTGCTATTCCTGGTATTTGTAGGAAACAAGCCATGCAGTTCCTGACACAAATATTATTCCTTATTAGTTTTGCAGCTGAATAATATTCAGCCTGTAACAGAATCCTCCTAGGACTGAAAAGTACTCTTGTGTACACGGATACATGCACAAAAACAACAACTGAAAGCTAAAAGCAAACTTGCCGAGAACTTCTGGGTCAGCTTTTGACATCACCCATAGGAATGAAATCAGACACCGACCAATCCGGCACCATGAGGCTGGCAGTACAAAATAAACAAAAGCTGGGCCCAGGGCTCCACAATGAGGAAGGGAAGTGGAAGAGACTATTGTTCCAAAAGCTTTTAAATGATGTTGCTTTATTTATTTCTTTTGACAATGCCTGAACTGAATCTTTAAAAAGGGAAAGGACCCTCTCTCCCCCTCCCATGATCTGTTAAAACAGAGTGTGTGGGGGTTTCTTTTCCCTGTCGCTATTTGTTCTCCTGAACAATGTTTTGCGAGCCCTGTAAAGCAAAGAGCACTATCCCGGCGCGGCGTGTGGGAAGGCAGAATTCTTCCCAGCATCTCCACAGAGGCTCAGCTCCGACACTCAGTGCCAGATTTTCTGAAAAGCTGGGTAGGCTGGGTGCTAAGCTCTTTTCAAAATCTGACCCTTATTTAGGTGCCTTCCAGGAAGCTGAGGTCTTTAGAAATCTGGCAACGAGCACAGATACCGAGCATTTCGGGAAGCTGGGGCAAGAACTATGCCATCAAACCACCTATCTAAGTGTTCCCCCCAGAAGAAAAGTGACCCCAAAAAAAGGACTCTTTTGGTCTCTTCTCTGTGTGTTGCTGAACCTGGCCAAGTCGAAACCCCTGCATGAGACTGTAGACAATTATTCACACGAGTGGGCCAAGGAGGACAATGCCCCCACGCAGTGTCACAACGCGGACAGTGCACAGCCGATGATTCACTCCTTGGACACTCTAACCTGTCACTGAACTCAAAAGATTTAGGATTAGGCCCAGAGTTCACTAAAAGCACACATGGTGTGGTTTTTTTCAAAGTTCAGCTCAGCTGAACAAAGCTAGCTGAATGACTTCAATCCTCTCAATGTGCTTCCCCAAGGGAAAAAAAAGCTACATATGTCTACAGTTCGGACTGGACCCGCTGCCCCTTTCCCATTTCTAACCACACTGCATAGACAAGTGTATAGGGACAAGTAAATGCATTCCAGAGGTAAAAGATAAACATGGATCCTGGAGCTGTACAGGTAAAGAATATCATTCTTACATCTTTAATAAAATAGACCTTTTTCTACTCTTGCCAAGAAAATTAGTCCTAAGGTGCACACAAATAATTACATATTGTGGACCGGTAAATTATTACAAATGCCACAGAATTCAAGCAGCCCCAAGTCTGGGCCAGATTTTCAAATGTTTTGCAGATGTTTATGGTTTGCTGCAAAACTTTTGTCAAGTTACCCACACAACACAGCATTTACTGAAGGATTTTGGCACATGGTAATTCATATTCTTTGCGCAGGTGTTGCATTCCAGAAATATTTTGTCTTCTTATAGAAGACTGCTGGAATTCTACTTAAAAAAAAAATCATTATGAAAGAAACCAGATCCTCTCATCTGGGAGAGAAAAAAACACATCCCAAAATCGATTCGCTTGACTTTTTCTTTTACCTGAAATGAAAAAAAAATCTCTTTACAAGTAAAAATCTATTAAAAATATGTTACAGGTGTCTGGTGTTTCTGTAAAACTCACAAACTGAAAAAGCACAGTCCACTACAGGCTGAAACCCTAAGTTACCTCTGACAGAGATATTGGGGTATCAAGTCCCAAGGTAGAGTTTCAGTGGTAATTTTACGTACTGGAAGCTCAGATTTAGTGGGACTACTAAGGCTTGCTACTACTTGACTGCAGCAAAGTGTCACACCAGTGTGGGCAGCACCAGCTCCCCTACGTGCATCTCTCAGTCTGGGCAGCACCAGGTCCCCCACGTGCATCCCTCGGGGTGGGCAGCAGCAGGTCCCCCACGTGCATCCCTCGGGGTGGGCAGCACCAGGTCCCCCACGTGCATCCCTCGGGGTGGGCAGCAGCAGGTCCCCCACGTGCATCCCTCGGGGTGG